>SJYV01013721.1:768719-814084 GCA_006410875.1 Neotragus pygmaeus
CTGCAGTCCATGGGGTCGCTAAGAGTCAGACACGACTGAGCGACTTCACTTTGACTTTTCACTTTCATGCATTGGAGAAGGAAATGGCAACCCACTCCAGTATTCTTGCCTAGAGAATCCCAGGGATGGGGGAGCCTGGTGGGCTGCCGTCTATGGGGTCGCACAGAGTCGGACATGACTGAAGTGACTTAGCAGCAGCAGAGAAGTAAAGGAGAAGAGATAGCCTGAACTTTTTGGTTAACTTTTGGCTTCTTATCAGATCCATGGGGATAATCATTTAGAGAGGGCCTCCCAGGAGCCTCACCTATTATCCCTGCAAGGAGCTTGTGAGGGCAGGACTTTATTATACTTTCATAAATGTGGCCTGGAGGCTGACCCAGAGGCTTGTCCCAAGTCACAGGGCTAGCTGTTGCTTAGGCAGAGAGGGCAAGCAGATGGTTAACTCTAGAGCCTGAGCTCCTCTTCTCAGAAATCTTCCAAAGCTCTCCTGTAGCTAAAGTTTCTATAGTGAGGAGTGTCAGCAGTTACTACCATCTTGGTTCCAATATCTGAGACATGCTAGGTCGCTTCAGTCATGTCTGACTCTGTGTGACCCCATGGACAGCAGCCCACCAGGCTCCTCCATCCACAGGATTCTCCAGGTAAGAATACTGGAGTCGGGTGCCATTTCCTTCTCCATACTTACTATAAAGTTGGTCCCAAAGTTCATTTGGGTTTTTTGTAACATTTCATGGAAAAACCCCAACAAGCTTTTGGGCCAACCAATATATTTCCAGGAAGTGACATGCTATTCACAAAATGACTTGAATTAGCTGGGGAGAATTCACCTTCTCTCACTGCCAGAGTTACTTTTCACAAGAGCTAAATGCATCCCATTTAGTACCTCTTTCATTCCATAGAGCAGTTTGCAGAAAGGAAGTCCTCACTCTTTTTCTCAGGAACCTGTCAGGTTGCATTAGTGACCATGTCCCTTACTATGACTCCCATCTGAACACATCCGATTGGCAAGTGAGAAGAGTCATTGGCTAAGTCTTCCTAGAGACTGCCTCCCAAACCAACTTCCATCCCACCATGGAAAGCATCTCATCTTTGCTTCATTCAAATACTGCGAATATTAAAGATGGGAGTAGATGTGCTGGAGAATATTTCACACTGGCCAGTAAATAATACTTAATGACCCTTGGAAACAATGAAAACATTGAGAGACTTTATTTTCCTGGGCTCCAAAATCACTGCAGATGGTGACTGCAGCCAATAAATTAAAAGACGCTTGCTCCTTGGAAGAAAAGCATGACAAACTTAGACAGCTTATTAAAAAGCAGAGGCATTACTTTGCCAACAAAGGTCCGTCTAGTCAGATCCATGGTTTTTCCAGTAGTCATGAATAAATGTGAGAGTTGGACTATAAAGAAAGCTAAGCACTGAAGAAATTATGCTTTTGAATTGTGCTTGAGAAGACTCTTGAGAGTCCCTTGGAAAGCAAGATCAAACCAGTCAATCTTAAAGGAAATCAGTCCTGAATATTCAAAGGGAGGACTGATGCTGAAGCTGAAGCTCCAATACTTTGGCCACCTGACGCGAAAATCTGACTCACTGGAAAAGACCTTAATACTGGGAAAGATTGAGGGCAAGAGAAGATGACAAGATGAGATGGTTGGATGACATCACTGACTCAAGGAACATGAGTTTGAGCCAGCTCCGGGAGTTGGTGATGGACAGAGAAGCCTGGCGTGCTGCAGTCTATGGGGTCGCAAAGAGTCGGACACAACTAAGCAACTGAACTGAACGACTCTTGGGTATAATAACCACGTACTAACTGTCACACCCTAAGTCAGGACAATTAGAAGGAAATCTGAAGCAATGTCCTAACCCCTCTAAGGAGAAGAAAGAAGGTACAAGAAACCCAAGCACTAAGAATTCTGAGAGAAATACTATGCGAGCGCCTATGTAAATGTTCTGAACTCCTTTAGCCATATTGCTGCCTGGAATTATAACAGTGCTTTGCTGAGAAACACAATATAATCCCCCAGTTGTTTACATGTGCAGAAGTACCTCCAACTCTAGCCCTCAGCTCAGCCATTTCTCAGGAGAATGAGGAATGGGGTCCTCCAGAAAAGGACCTGAAAAGAGACCTAATACACCTGTTTTCATTAGTAATCATTCTTCTCCTATGAAGAAGATGATATCAGCCAGAAATAACCTAAAATCTAAAATCAAAACCAGTTCAACCTCACCGTAACTAAAATGTTAAGTTTCCTGGCAGGTATTACTCTCTCCCTTTGCCCCCCAGATAAGGGTACTGCGTGCATTTTTGTTCTACATGTGAAGCTCTGTTAACATGTGAGACTCGGCTCAAAATATTAAAGCAAACCCAGGGTTAAGAATCTCAGGTTTTTTTTGTAGATAAGAGTCTGTTAATGTCAGTTGATAACTAAGTAGTTCCTTAAACAACTCTCCAGTCTAAATCCAGTATCTGGTAGTTTCATTTGGCTTTAAACCAGAGGAGAGCCAGGGAATAAATGTAAGAGAATAGAGTCCCCCTAAATCAATGTCACAGCATTGTCATAACAATATCATGATGTTGGGCTCCTCCCGTGCTCCTCCCATTTACTGATAAGAGTAAATCTAAAAGCCTATTAATTCTCTTGACACAGGATTATTGGACTTCTATGCCTGAAACAGATTAGAAGAAACAAAGGAATGAAAGAACCTGCCACAGGCAAGTACAAAACTAGAATTAATGACTAAAAATTTGGGAGTACAACAGTGTGAGGCCATCTCATATGGAGTAAACAAGCGTATGCTACAAAAACCTGCAGCAATTACTGTAGTTTCCATAGAACTACAGTAAATAGTCATAATTGTGCATGTTAGCTAATCTCATGAGTGACAATCAACATAGGACAGGTCATCAAGAATTTATGAGTGTCCAGGCACCCCACTCCAGTACTCTTGCCTGGAGAATACCAGGGACGGGGGAGCCTGGTGGGCTACCGTCTATGGGGTCACACAGAGTCGGACACGACTGAAGTGACTTAGCAGCAGTATTCTCTATTATCAGATTGAGGATATAAATAATACACAGTAGAAAAAGTTCTACTAAAAAGTATTGTCAATGCAATTAAAATTACACAGCACTAAAAGAACAAATTAGCTATCCTTAAAATTGGGCTGTCCATTCCTGAAGGGTTACAGATTGCTTTAGAATTATAGACTTGCTGGGAGATCCCTGATGGCCTAGTGGTTAGGATTCTGTGCTTTCACTGCCATGACCTGGATTCAATCCCTGGTCTGGGAGCTGAGATACCACAAGCCACATGGTGCAATCACAAGCTACATGGTGCAACCAACAGAATAAAGGATTATAATTTGCTGAAGTTATTATTGGAAATCTCAGAATATGTAGTCAACTACTGATGTTCCTCAAGCAACAAGCCATGTATCATCTAAAACCATTTCCCACGTTGCCCATGGCAAGGGAAGATGGTTACATTATCTGTTTCACAGTCCCACATCAGACATGTAAATAATCAGGAGTTGACCCTTAAGTAATACTTGATAGATGGGTAAGGACTGATGCTTTTCCACAGGAAACTACTTTCTCCATATGGAAAACTACAAAATAATGAAATAGCAGTAAATCACTTGCATGTCACCATGAATCAAGTTGGCAAATGAAAGAATCAGATTTGCTTTAGTGAACCATAGAAAGCACCTCTAATCATGAGAAGCAGGGCATCTGAGTGACATCTGGCTTTTTCTTTTCAAATTGGCAAGATATTTTTCTAAAACATGGGCATGGATAAAATCTAAAATGTGTTTTGCCAAATACTTTGCATCACTATCTTTGAAATCATGTCTCATTTTGTAGTTTAAACCTTGAGGGAAAGGGCCTTGTTTTTCTTATTCTTCCATCCCTAGTATAAGCCAAAGCACATACATATAATGCTGCTGCTGTTGCTAAGTCGCTTCGGTCGTGTCCAATTCTGTGCGACCCCATAGACGGCAGCCCACCAGGCTCCCCTGTCCCTGGGATTCTCCAGGCAAGAACACGAGTGGGTTGCCATTTCCTTCTCCAATGCATGAAAGCGAAAAGTGAAAGGGAAGTCGCTCAGTCGTGTCCAACTCCTGGCGACCCCATGGACTGCATGCAGCCTACCAGGCTCCTCCGTCCATGGGATTTTCCAGGCAAGAGTACTGGAGTGGGATGCACATACATATATACAATCATACATATATACATCATACATACACACATATATACAATCATACATACATAAATGCAGGATGTAAAGAGAATTGAACATATATTTGATTCTCTTAAAATGGAAATAAAAAGTGATGAGCTTTGTAGCTTCCAAGAAGTCTCTTAAACTTTTAGATCACCAAGGTTTTAAAAAGTTTTTTTGTTTCAATCTGGAAGGGATATTAAGTAAAACGTGTATGCATACTAAGTCACCTCAGTCCTGTTCCACTCTTCATATCTCTATGGCCTATAGCCTGCCAGGCTCATGAGTTCATGGGATTCTCCAGGCAAGAGTACTGGAGTGAGTTGCCATGCCCTACTCCAAGGATCTTCCTGACCCAGGAATAGTACCAGAGGATCCTGCAGTTCCTGCACTGCAAGCGAATTCTTTACTGAACAATAAATATTGCCAAAGCTGCTCCAAATCTTTGCTCAAAACCCATGCCCAATAAATAAATAATAAATTAAATAAATTAGGAGAGCCTGACATTATGACCCCCTAAACAACTGATAGGGGTTTCCCTGGTGGCTCAGTGGTAATGCCTGAAATGCAGGAGACTCAGGTTTGATCTCTGCATCTGGAAGATCCCTGGAGGAGGAAATGGCAACCCACTGCTGTATTCTTGCTTGGGAAATCCCATGGACAGAGAAGCCTGGTGGGTTATAGTCCATAGAGTCACAAAGAATTGGACATAACTTAGGGACTAAACCACTACCACCACCACATCAGTGGCCATTGTACAGCAGGAGTGTCCTTGCTCAAAGCCTGCCAACTCACTCCACACCAATTTTAGCAGGAGTGAACACTCAGGTTTAAGTTAAAGGGTCCAGAGATAAGAAAGGAAGATACAAACAAGAAAGCAGATGGGACCAGCTGGGACTAAGATAACATGAATCTGACCTCCAACAGATCTTGAGTCTCATACGTTGATTTTACAATATTAGCATAGTATACGACACACCTACTGGCTGCTAGGACCAGACATTAAAGACCAAAAATGGATAAAAATCAGGTGGCACCCCACTCCCTTGGAAAAAGGCCTGACCCTTCAGGGTAAACTAATGCATGGTGCTGCTGCTAAGTCACTTGAGTTGTGTCTGACTCTGTTGTTACCTAGGCAGCCCACTAGGCTCCTCTGTCACTGGGATTCTCCAGGCAAGAATACTGGAGTGGGTTGCCATTTCCTTCTCCAGTGCATGCATGCATACATGCTAAGTCGCTTCAGTTGTGTCCGACTCTGTGCAAATCCATAGATGGCAGCCCACCAGGCTCCCCTGTCCCTGGGATTCTCCAGACAAGAATATTGGAGTGGATTGCCATTTCCTTCTCCAAACTAATGCACAGGCATCCCTATTATTAGCTTCACTCCTCCTCCCTTTGTTTTTATTTTTTAAATTACTGTCGCCCACCTCCAGGGCGAGAAATTGGTTTGTGAACACAATTTCTGCTTAGTCATTCTTTGGCCACTGAGTAAAACTTGCACTTTGTCCATCTCAGCTTGAGTTTCTTATTCACCTACTAGAACCCCAATGAGGGAAAAAAAAAAAAGAACCCTCCCTTAAGGAGGCAGGGAGCAGGATCCAAACGACTTAATTTGGTAACAAACAAATTACAAAACAAACAATTTAGATTGGAAGGCTGGACTCACTTATCTTACTTACCTACAAAACATAACAGATACTAATGTTAATTAGGCATTCGTTAGCTCCTCTGACTAGAAACTTCTGTGTGAAATTTCAGACGCCTTTTTTCTCACCTGCATCTCCTTGTTTGCAATAGATTCCGCACTCTGCTCTCCCTTAATGATCAGCCACTTGCTTGCAATTTTCCTCGGGAAAAGGATGGAAACACACTGAGGAACAGAGAAATCTGAAGACGGAAACGGAACCATCCCGGTGTGGTCAGGAGAACAGCAACTCTGACGACATCGCCTGGAAGTTTCCAGCAACCGGGGTCTCTTAGTGGCGTGGAGAAGATGGAGCCATCCTGTCAAGAGGTGAAACCTGCAGGCTGCGAAGCCTCTCCTCCGTACTCCCTGGAAAGCCTGTCGAAGAAGCACTGTCAGAACCAGGGGAATCTTCTCCACTTTGACCGACAAGCCCCCGGCCGCTTGTCCACGTCGCCCACTTTGCGGAGGTTAAGGAGCCGCGGTTGCGGGAGTGTGCGCGGAGGGGCCCGCGGCACTGCCACTGCGCATGCGCCGCCTCAGCACGTGGCCTTGGAAGTGCGCGCCTGGGGCGGCTCGTCGGAGACCCTTAGCTCTGCAAGTCCCCTTTCAAACAAGGTATGTGAAAGCACAGAGGAGTCTTCTCACTCCCTGTGGCCCCTGAGACTCCACTCAAGATTGCCTCTGGACTCTGAAAGGCCCCTTGACGCAGCCGAGTTGGTTGAGCTCCAAATGGGGCCAAGTGAATAGCGTGCCCTTCCTGTGCCTCAGCACCGGGAGGAGGGGTCGCTTCCTCAGGCCTCCTTTCCCCGGAGAGGAGACCACCCAGCACCCAGCCACACCCCAGGACCTCCCGGGCCTCAAGTAACACAGCTCTAAGCCTCTTGCCTCTCGTTTGGTGAATGCAAAGCATAATAGGTCTTCAGGTTGCCAAGTTGGCGAGGGTGGGGGGCAAGGCAGCGGCGCCTCCTTGAGGGAGCCAACACAGGAAGTCACAGAGCTGGGGGAACACGTAGTCTTTAGGACAGCTGGCTGTCAAGTAAAAGGGGTGCAGCAGTTTGGGGAAGGAGAGGTAGGCCGAGCTCGCTTTCTTCTTCAGTATCCTTGAAGGCACTTTAAGAAAGGGCCCGAATTAGAAGTGGTCTCTCAGGCATTAGAGAGTAAAGGTGGCTCCCTTGCAAATCCAGGCTGTGTGAAGACCACCAGGCATGGCTGGTTTAAAAGCGCAGCAAGAACAAATTATTCAAATTTCTAATGTTCTGACCTTCTTCCCCAAAAAGAAAATTCCAAAACGTTAATAACTGGGAAAGTTAATAACCTCTTCCTTCAAGATGTCTGCTTTGGAATTTTGAATGGGTTTGAACAAGGGTTAAAACGTGTATTTTTCCAATTTATTTCAGAGAGAAGAATTGCATCAGAACAGGTATGTCTTTACTTTCTCCAGTGCTATGAAAGCTGTTGACTTTTTACTTTTACATATTCTGTTCTGACATAGCAGACCCAATGGTGTATTAACCAGGGTACTTTGTTTTACAGCCCCCAAGTCACTCTTCATATTATGGGTGAAACAGTATTAATTTCCAGAGTCTCCTTTAAGAGCCCAGCATTTTACTATGGCTGGAGCATTTGTAGGTAGGGTATGACAGCCACAGGTGGCCATGGTTTTCATGTTGAATTGTCAATGACTTGGCCTTGTGGTTTAATTAACATCCACTTAGTAATAGTTCTTGTCAGGTAGAGAAGATGTAAAGGCCAGAAACATTCAACAGTTTTTCAAAGAGAAATTCGGAGGACAAGGATAAAAGGGACGAGATGTGCTGTTTAAATCTAGGGCAACCTTTAATATACCTGTAACAACAGACTATGCTTTTATCTAGAATGTAGGTAGATTGTGTCACTTCAAAAACCAACTCTGACTTTCAGCTTAGTCACCCAGCTGTGCCAGTGGATTTGACATTTCTTTCAGGGATGAAGAGTTTCTGTGGCAGAAAGGGAAAAATCCAAGCTTGGTTTCATCCACCCAATTTGTAGGATTGGTGGGAAAGCCTTCATTTCATTTAGAAAGTCATCCTCAGGGAATTAGCCATTGTTTTATTACTGGCCCTCAATCCTCAAGCAAGAGTTTGCTGTTAATAGCAGGAAAGATGAGCACCATCTGTGCAATCTTTGTTGATTTTAACTCTTGTAGATTTTAACTGCTAGTTGGCCTAAATGTATCTTAGGTAGAGAATATTTACAAAGCCATAGGCAAATACAAAATATTATGTTAATGTCAACTAATTATTGCTATGTAACAAACCAGCTGGAACTTCAGTGCCTTAAAACAGCAACTGGTTATTATTTCTTATAAATCTATGTGTTAATTGAGGGTCAGTTGATCCAGCCTATGCTCAGCTGGGTAGTTCACTTCATGTGTCCCTCCTCTTTTTCATGAGACCAAATTGCTGCCCTGGGCATGTTCTTATGTTGAAGGGAGAGGTTCACGGGGATAAGTTTAAATATGCAAGGCCTCTTGGACCCTGAGTTCTGTGCCTTGTCTAATTCTACTGATCAAAGCAAGTCATGTACCTGAACTCAAGGGCAAGAAATTATGCGTCACCAGTATTATGTGGCAAACTATATGGACACAAGGGCTGGTGAAGAAAGGGGCCATTAATGGAAATCTTCTACAGGTGCAGACCAAATTAAGCTCTAAAATGATACCTAATTCAGATGTGTCAGAGAAAGTGAAGAGAGAATAGTTTCAGGGAAAGATGATGTTGATTAGAGTCAATCATGCAGACTCTAATAGGGTATTTAGGGAATTTGTTCCTTACCCTAAGAACAGTGTGATCAGATGGATATAGTAGACATGAGATTTAGATAAGTGGACTCTAGAAGAACAATTAGAATATTCAGATATGAGAGGTTGGAGGGTTAGGCTTTGGTGAAGGCAGTAGAGTTAGAAATATCTCAGTTCTGGAGATTGTTAGATACCACCACCTACTATTTGTGAATAGTGGACCACAAGGGGTGAGGGCAAGGAAGTTGTCAAGAATGACTTCCAAGCTTCTGGCTTGCACTGTTGGGTGGCAGATGGCTCCATTCACTGATAGAGGCAACCTTGGAGGAGAGAAGGGGATGTGGGTGGGGGGATGAAAGTTTGAACATGTTGAATTTGAGGACCTGTGGAACATCTGAGTAGAGACTGTGAGTGGATAGTTAATTGGAGAAGCCATCATGGATGGAGATCTATATCTGAGAGTCTTTAATCAAGGAATGCTTCCTAGACCACATAAAGTCTGTCCAGCTTTGCATGTAACATGAAGTTAGTAGACCTAAGGGCTAACTACTGGGGTGCACCAAACCATTTGCAAAAGATGATGTGTAAGTAACTATTATTGACCAGCAGAATCTTTGTGAGGCAATAACAGAAATAGTTTTCAGTGATTCAAAAGGAAAACTTGGTCAGAGGGCTTGAGGCCTTATAAAGCTGGGTGACTTTCAGTATGTCACCATCACATACAAAATAGTGAAAAGTTACAGAAAGTCACCACAGGGAATCAAAGATGAAGTATTTTGGACACCTTGGTATATGGTAATGACCCAGAATTATTCAACATTGTTTCTTCAGGACTTAGTACAGTACTTGGCATGTAGTAGGCAATGTTTGAATCAATAAATGAAAGAGTAAGTTACTATAAACTACTCATATGTTTAATGGATATTCAAGCATTAGTACTAAAATAACTTTGCATCAGCCACAGACCACTCAGTCAGTACCTTTTTAAACCAAAAAATTCACTGAAAGCATGAGTTTTTGGTAAATAGCTAGCCATTTTTGGCGCAGAGATCCTCTGCCTGTCTGTCTTTTGCACGCTCTCTCTCTCTCCTTCCGGTCATTTGTTCTAAGGGCTACTTCCCAGGCCGTGCAGTCAGACAGTGTAAGATAAAGGGCTCTGTACATGAGGTCCTGCTGTCCATTGAGGGAACTGAGGGGCCCTCACCTCCAAAAACTTATTAAAACTTTATTTAAAACATCCTTTAACTTGGGCTTTTACTATGCCTTTGAAATGATATAAACCAGGGTCTAGCAAACTATGGCAGAAATTCAACCCACCACCTGTTTTTGTAAATAAAGTTGTATTGGAGCACAGCCACATATATTCATTTAAATACTGTCCATGACTTCTTTCACACTGTAGCCACAGAATTGAGTAGCCACTACAGGGAACATATGGCTCACAAAACCTAAAATATTTACTATCTAGCACTTTATAAAAAAAGGTTTGCTGACCCTGGTATATTCAGTTAAGAAATGCTTGCTTCTGTGGCCATCAGGCAATCACAGCAATGTTTTCCTTCCTTGTAGCCCTTTTGAAAAACTAATTTTTCTTTTATTACAAATTCTTAACACATAGCCTGACAATTGGGCAGGCTGTGTAAGTGAGAAGGGCCCAATCTACTCTCAGTTCTGAAATAAGCTCAGTGTTAGGACTTGATTCCAAGTTTTTCTTTATGGAGTTTCTTTCTCACTGTTGTTTCCTCTGTGTGTAACATTCTAGTGAATTCACACTCACTTCAAATTCTTTCTCCTGTCACCAAAATATGCCTCCTGGAAAACAGTCTTTAAATGTATTCTTACTAAAGTGTGAAGGACTTCAAGCTTAAGGCATATCTACACTTATCTTTCCAAGTAGAGCAGTATACTTATCCCCTTTTGGGTTTCCCTATACCTCATAAATGCCTCCATCATAGTATCTAAAACAAATGTATTTCTCTGACATCCATCTGCTTTCAGAAACATAACCTTTCTGAAGGCAGAGACCACTTACTTTATACTTCATCTCAACAGTCATTACTCAGCTAGAGTCTGTCTCCATTATATTTATTGAAGAAAAGGATGGATGGAAGGATGACAGGCAGGGTGGCAGGCTGCTTGGCTTAGAGTGTTACTTACCTGTCCTCAGTGTATTTGAATTTTGACAGAGGACATGACTTGAAGCCAAGCAATAAAGCCATGTTACTGGAATTTTAAACATCATAAAACAAGAAGGGGAGATTTTCTGGGCAGGCACACTTTCCTCACACCGCTTTTATTAAAATCAGTCTTCCCAGAAAACTGTCTATCCCACCTAATTTTTCAATGGGCCTTGAAACTGAGAAGGAAAATGAACATACTACATTTATGAGAACAGACTAAGCTTCCAATGCTCAAAAGTAATCAGAAAAAGCTAAATATATCCAAAACATGAAAACCAAATGACAAGGAAGAGACCAGACAAAAACACTGATTGCCAGTAAATTATTTGGAGAGTCATCTAAAGCNGAAATAGGTATAATCTCATTGAAAAAAGCTAGCTCCTGATATTTTTTAAATGTGAGAGATATATTTCGTGTTTTCTTGAGTTAAATCAACAATCATAAATCATGGTAGAATCTGTAAAATAAAAACTTTGCTTTTGAGGCACAAGTATTTTTTCAGAAAATTACTGCAAAGTGGAGATAATTCAGTGAGAAAGTAAGACAGTTAAGACTGACAAAGATTAAGACTGCATGGAAGAGGGGCAGATTCAGCCTTTTAACAACTGGATGGTGGGATGCCAAAGGCAACAGCAAGTGAAAAATTATTTTTGTTATCAGTTTCTCCTTAGGTCAACTCACGGTCTACTTTTTCAATACTGCAGACCCTTTATTTCCATTATTTATGATCTGAACATAATTTTAATACCCATGCCATTTTTGCATGTAAGCATTAATACTTTCCATACCTTAAAATAAAATCACTATTGTGAGAGCATGAAAACTATTTTTAAAAAGTTACTTAAAACCCATTTCTATTAAAAATTCTATTTACATAAATTTTTTCCTTTTTATGAAATTACCAAACTGCATACATAAAAGAGGAAGTAGGAGATGAATCTGCTTGTTGCTCAATCTAAAATACTACTCAGAATTCCATTATATCAAGAGACTATTACATGCTACACTGTTACATAAAGAGATTATAGAACATCTTTGTCCAGTTTAACCCATTATTGTTAAAAAACAATTTGTACACACATAAAAGATTTGGGGAAAGAAGTGGACACCTCTAAACTGTATGATTACACTTGTCTTCTCTATTTTTTAAAATGTCTGCAATCACACTGTTATTACTTTTCTAACCAGGAAAAAAAAAATGCTATTTGAGAAGAGGAAAAAATTTTAATCACTGGCTTATTCAGTGATTGAACAACCTAGTGAGTTCTTTCTGCATATCTGCCCTAAAACAAATGACACCTAAGTAGGCAGAGTAGGTCAAGGCTGGAAGCAGGTTGCATTGGCACACTCCCAATATAAGCAACAAAGATATGAATCAACTTTTTGGATTAAATAAACATTTTTTATCTTCTTTTATGAAATAAAATTTGGATTATCACATACAGTTCACCTGTCAATGAAAACATTACAAAAGAAAGTTGACTGACATTAACACAACTTTCAACATACACTTTGGAAACACACCAAGGAAGACAAAACAAAAGTAAACAGTGGAGAATTATAATCGCTTTTATCCAAAAAGTACACCCCAAAACACAAATTTCAAAATGTCAGCTCTAAGTATACCTTAGAAAAGACCAGCTATTTTTAATAGTTAAATGGAACCTGTAATTTCTTCTCTTTCACCTAGAACAAGTTCACCTGCATGACATGAAACATGTTGTCTTATCTTTTTATAAAATCATACTTGAAAACAGCCTAAAAACTAAGCACTATAACAAATTTAAAACAAAAGTCATGATTATGACATTATGATATAGTGGGCCCAACAAATTTTAATTCATCTTTAAACTACACACTAGCCTATTAGTGTTTGGAGTTTAAAACAAGAAAACTTTGGAGCTGCAATAATTGTGCATGACATCAACTCTTCTTCTTTACTCACTTTATGCTCCACAGAACACAATTCAAAATTGATCATTAGGCTAGAGAAAAACGGTAAGAACTTTTTCATATGCTTCAACTGTATTGTCTGAATTTTATAGAGCATATTTCACTTTTCTGATTAAATTAATAAAAACTAAATAAACCTTCAGTAATAGCCAAAAGCAACCTGTTAGTCAAAATAAACAATTAAGATCTGAGAGGGCAACAGTCTTTCCTTCATATTTAAAAAAATTGCCAAGCAAAAAAAAAAAAAAACTCTCCCCACAATTGACCACTAAAACCACAATTAAATAAAATATATTTAGAGACAATAGATTTTCGAGGTTCCATTTTAGGCTCTGTTTAAAGGTGTTCCAAAAACCCAAAGCTTGAATTCTGAAAATGAGAGAAACTCTGGTTGATTGGAAGTAGTAAGCCATACAAGAGGACAACAGAGTAAATGGTCTTAAAATGCATTTAACGGCAAACATTTGCTGAAAAACACACCAAGTGTCCACTACCTCCTTATCTTTCAAAGCCTGCATGGGTTTTAGAGCTGGAAAGACCTGTATTTGATTGAATTCAGGCTCCAAC
The DNA here is from genome assembly GCA_006410875.1 of Neotragus pygmaeus. Taxonomy (NCBI): domain Eukaryota; kingdom Metazoa; phylum Chordata; class Mammalia; order Artiodactyla; family Bovidae; genus Neotragus; species Neotragus pygmaeus. Next base: position 782,115 of record SJYV01013721.1, read on the forward strand.
AAATACTGGCTACCAAATCTTAAGGCAAGGTACTCAGCTATCACTACGTTGCTCTATTTCTTCAGCTGTAAAAAGATTCAATTAGCACACTACCGCCCAACTAGAAGGCTTCCCAGGTGGCTCAGTGATAAAGAATCCACCTGCCAATGCAGGAGGCACTAAAGATGAGGGTTCAATCCCTGGGTTGGGAGGATCCCCTGGAGCAAGGAAATGGCAACCTACTCCAGTATTCTTGCCTGGAAAATTCCATGGACAGAGGAGCCTGGAGGGCTACCGTATATGGGGTCGCAAAGAGTCGGACACCACTGAGCACACAGGCACACACTTGAACCACCTGATTAGGCTCTGGTCAAGATTATAAATACTGCCTCTAAAATATTTAGCACAGTGTCTGGTACATTACAGGAACACAATAAGTGGCAATTATTATTGTCCCTTCCTCCCTCCAATCCAGGATGTAACCTGAAGAAAAAATTCAAGAGCCACAGACAAAAACGTTGAAGCTGTTTGTCCAAAGTTTCTGTACAGATGATGTGTGACAAATTATCACAGAAGTTTACCAGTTTAATTTATAATATAAAGTAAAAGTGCAAAAATTACCAGGTAATAGTTGGAAGTACAATGATCACAACTAGCAACACATACAACCGTAAAATGGTCTGCAGCAAATAAGCCTGCCTCTCCAGTAAAAGAAAGGCATTTTGCTTTACCTGCTTTTCTCACAGAAAAGGCTTGCTTGACCTTAAGGCACCAAGTAGTCAAGAACAGTCAAGAGGGAAAAAAAAAGTCATGAGGGTAGAAAAACTGAAAATGGATATAATAATTAACTTTAAGTCCAGAGAAGCTCTAAAGATCAACCAACACAAGATGTGAAGAAAGTCAAAGGCCTATTAACAATATGTACCTCACAAACCCTTAACATTTTATTTTTTTATAGAAGGATAACTGGTTTACAGAATTGTTTTCTGTCAAAACTCAACATGAATCAGCCATAGAAGGCAGAGGATATATGTATACTTTAATATTTTTAACAGACCTCTCCAATCAAGAATTTTAGACATAATTGGCCACAAAAATGCTAGTTGCCTAATTAACTGGCTTAATTTCAAATTCCTAGAAGTTAACCACACACAGTAAACTGGAAACAGCATACCTGGAATGTGAAATCACAGGCCCTTGAGTTAAAATTCCAATTCTACTGCATTTAACTCTTCTCTGCCTCTGACTCCTGTAAAATTAGGACCCTATTTCTTCAGTGGATTAGGGGAAATAAGGGACGTAGGTAAGATTGCTGACTAGAGGCGGGAACTCAAGCTGTTTCCTATTTATCTTAACTCAAGACTAGCACCAGGGCTTCTGGAGAGTCCTCCTCAGTGCTGTGTTCTTCTCCAGCTAAATCAACATAACTGAAACTTCTGTCAACAATTGAAATCCTAGGCGCCTTCTCAAATTTTTTTGCACTATTATGCCATCCTAGTCTCTACAAAAAAAAAAAAAAACACACACACACACAAGATTTAATTTGCGCTAATACTGTTAAATTGATTATACTTGCTTAAGTTTGAGTCATCTTAACTAACTGGTAAGCATCTGGGAGCAAAGTCTCTGTTGTATAATCAAAAATAAAAACCCCTCAACTCCTAGCATAGTGTGATGACAAAAGGCTGGCTGTTTTCTTTATCAAGCTTTTTCTCCAAGGCAATTAGATTTTTGCGTGTGTCTGCCCACATGTGTGTGCATGTGTATGCTCACTGCAAGATTTTAAATATCTGTATTGAAAAATTTTTTCAAATAGACAGGTCAGTGATCCATGTTTGATGATTAAATGTGTTAGAAAAACTTTAACAAGCTCAAAAGGCATAAATGGACTGTATGAAGTAAGTGGTAGTCTGAACTTAAACCTATGGTTTTCAACTCAAAATGCTGGCTTAGTTTTTTTTCCCCCCATTTCTCACCAATTCCTTTGATATATTTTACACTCTCAGATGATAATAAAGTCAGTATATAAGTCCTACTTTATACATAAAACCTATCAGAATGAATCAAGCCATCTATGAACTAGCACACAGAACCTGAACAAATATAAAGTGTAACTTACTGCTTAAATTAACCTAGAACATTTGTTTTAGTAGAGAGTAAGTTTAGCTCAAAACACCATGGTAAATTTTGGAGTTCTGACTTCATTAGCTTTAGTAAGTGATGAACTCAATTGCTCTTTAAGAGGACAAATGCCATCCACCAACCTATAAATTAAGCACTAAATAATAATGTGACACAGTTGCTTAAACTATCCTTTTATAAATTTAACTATGTTTATAAATCCCATATAATTCAATTAAGACTATATTACATATTACTCTGATGTAGGCATTTACCCTAATTACATCCATATGAACTTTATGGCAGTAAAGATCCTGCAGAGATGATATTGCTGTTCCTGTGAACACTAACGCTGTTTGAACTTAGTGTGTCTTTATTTCAAGAATCTTGGAAACACTTCATCTATCAGTAACTTAATGAGAAACAAACAGGTAAAGATTTTAATAAAAGGAGAAAAAAAGAAAAGCACAGACTAGGTCATCAAAATAAGCCATACCCAAACAAATCTCACATTTTGAAATTAGTTCAAGATCCCAGATTTAAAGCTAAAATCTGTCCCCCTTGGGTTTCTACATTTCAAAAGAATGGTAGTGAAAATTCTCTCTTCTGTTTTCAATCTTCTACATCGGGCATTTATAACTTGAGGTTCATGAATACGCTCACGGAATGTGAACAGCTTAAAACTTTATGCAGAATGCTATGAGTATGTATATACATAGGCAACAGATCAATAGTGTTTATCAAATATTCCCAAGGGTACATGACCATAAATGGGTTAAGAATAACTGCCCTAAATGGGCAAAGCAGCAAGTACAATTAGTAATTCCATTTAAGTACTATTGTTATTCAAAGAAAATACAGTCAGACAAGTTAAATTCATCACTGTCCTGGAAAACTTCAATTATATAATTCATTTAATCTCATTTGTAAAGCTCACTAGTCTGAGGTAGAGTGCATAAAATGCTCTATGTGAAGACCCTAGCCAAGTAGCTGGCACAGAGAGTAAGTACTTGTCAAATAGTAACTATTATTATTAAAATTAATGTTTCCAAAGAGTGGTCCTTATGAGCAAAAGTAATTCTACCTGTCAAAATCGATAAACATGGAACAGAGCAAACTTAACTGGAACCTATATCAGCAACCTTGGATTTAATAAATTGACCCATCAGTCACAAGAGTACCAAGGAAAATTTCATTTCCTACTTCTCCTTTGAACCCTATTTCTTCACATAAACAAACCAACAAACATTTATTCTCTGGCTCCCTAAAGCCTCAGGATTATTTTCCCTTTAAGCATCATTACACCACTACCCTTTTATAATTGGAAACATCACAGGGTGGGTCCAAGGAAAAGCCAAGTCCTCCGTTTTCTTCCCTGAATTCTATTCCTGATATCAAAGAAGCAATCTCTCCTCAGCCTCACCTTCTACAAGAAAACAGTGGAAAAGTCTAACTGTTCTGCTCTCCCAGAGCAGGGCAGGGAGGTTGTCATTTTGTCTAACTCTTACTAAAACTTCAAAATGCAGTTCAGATGAACAGTGGTAAAAAGCAGGAAAGTCAACACATCTAAGATATCCCAGGCACTGGCATCTACACCCATTAGATGTTTAGTTTCTCTTCATTTTTTAATTTTGCAAATTAAAAAAAAATCTCTGAATCTTAAAAAGCATTTTATTTAACCCCATTTTCATACATTAGGAAAGAGACAAGAATAGGTAACAGCAAAAGGATGCTCTTAACTAACAAAAATGAAACTTAACTATTACCACTAAGGAGAGCAAAAAACACATACACAGCCAAAGGACTGCTGATAGGATATGAGTATAACAAGAGGTTAAGCACTTGTTACATCACTTAGAAAAATCACTTATTGCTTCTAGAACAAAAATTGAAATACTAAAGAATAAAATTACTCACAAAGCAAAATTCTCTTTAAAAATCAACAGTTGTCAAGAGAACACCTGATTCTAAAGCTCTTCTATCTTTAAAAAAAAACTTTGAATATATAAGACACTGTCAACATCCTATACTTTAACCTATTCATGATGAAAATGAGAAGAAATTTTAAATGTAAAATTTCAGTTTCTTTAAATGATCCTACAAGATCATCCACTCACACCAAACTCGTAAGATGCATTTTGTGGAAAGTCTACATAGCTACTGGCAACTTACACTATGCAGAGAAATTACATACACTGATTCTCTACAGACATTCAATAGCCATATTCTGGACAGTGAGAATACTTCTTTAAACTTCTTTGAATTTCCCAAATCACTACTAACACCATCAGAAAGTCATCAAAGCAACCAACAAAAATAAAACCTATTTTTAGTTGGTTTCTGCTTCTTTTCTAAAAAAAAAAAAATTTAACTAAAAATTATGTAAAAGGCAGTAATGATGTATTTATCAAGGAAATTACACTGTTCGCCAGATAACAGAACTGATTAACTTGTTTTTACTTTCAAATCCTTAAAAGATAGACTTATTCAAAGCATAGCACTGGCAAAAAAAAGTCAAATATTCCTTGAATCTACCATGACAGAAAACAAAGTTTAGGAGACTGATTAAAACATATGCCATAATTATGTTAAAACATACAAAAACAAAGTTTAAAAATTTTTTTTTTCTTTTACAAATTTTTCTGCAATGAATTAGTTGATCCAGGGACTATCCTGGTGGCGCAGTGGATAAGAATCCACCTGCCAATGCAGCAGACATGGGTTCCATCCCTGCTCCAGGAAGATTCCACGTATGGTGGAGCAACTGAGCCCTCTGGACTGAAGCCTGCATGCTCTAGGGCCCAGGAGCCACAACTCTGCAACAAGAGAAGCCACCACAATGAGAAGCAAGGGCACCCAAACTAGAGTAGGCACCACTCGCTGCCACTAGAGAAAGCCCTCATGCAGCAACAAAGATTAAGAGCAGCCAAAAATACATAAAGAAAGAAGTATATACATGTCCCCCAAAAATGTGACCTTAAAAAAAAAAAAAAAANAACACACTGAGGAACAGAGGCATCTGAAGACGGAAACGGAACCATCCCGGTGTGGTCAGGAGAACAGCAACTCTGACGACATCGCCTGGAAGTTTCCAGCAACCGGGGTCTCTTAGTGGCGTGGAGAAGATGGAGCCATCCTGTCAAGAGGTGAAACCTGCAGGCTGCGAGGCCTCTCCTCCGTACTCCCTGGAAAGCCTGTCGAAGAAGCACTGTCAGAACCAGGGGAATCTTCTCCACTTTGACCGACAAGCCCCCGGCCGCTTGTCCACGTCGCCCACTTTGCGGAGGTTAAGGAGCCGCGGTTGCGGGAGTGTGCGCGGAGGGGCCCGCGGCACTGCCACTGCGCATGCGCCGCCTCAGCACGTGGCCTTGGAAGTGCGCGCCTGGGGCGGCTCGTCGGAGACCCTTAGCTCTGCAAGTCCCCTTTCAAACAAGGTATGTGAAAGCACAGAGGAGTCTTCTCACTCCCTGTGGCCCCTGAGACTCCACTCAAGATTGCCTCTGGACTCTGAAAGGCCCCTTGACGCAGCCGAGTTGGTTGAGCTCCAAATGGGGCCAAGTGAANAACAAGGTATGTGAAAGCACAGAGGAGTCTTCTCACTCCCTGTGGCCCCTGAGACTCCACTCAAGATTGCCTCTGGACTCTGAAAGGCCCCTTGACGCAGCCGAGTTGGTTGAGCTCCAAATGGGGCCAAGTGAATAGCGTGCCCTTCCTGTGCCTCAGCACCGGGAGGAGGGGTCGCTTCCTCAGGCCTCCTTTCCCCGGAGAGGAGACCACCCAGCACCCAGCCACACCCCAGGACCTCCCGGGCCTCAAGTAACACAGCTCTAAGCCTCTTGCCTCTCGTTTGGTGAATGCAAAGCATAATAGGTCTTCAGGTTGCCAAGTTGGCGAGGGTGGGGGGCAAGGCAGCGGCGCCTCCTTGAGGGAGCCAACACAGGAAGTCACAGAGCTGGGGGAACACGTAGTCTTTAGGACAGCTGGCTGTCAAGTAAAAGGGGTGCAGCAGTTTGGGGAAGGAGAGGTAGGCCGAGCTCGCTTTCTTCTTCAGTATCCTTGAAGGCACTTTAAGAAAGGGCCCGAATTAGAAGTGGTCTCTCAGGCATTAGAGAGTAAAGGTGGCTCCCTTGCAAATCCAGGCTGTGTGAAGACCACCAGGCATGGCTGGTTTAAAAGCGCAGCAAGAACAAATTATTCAAATTTCTAATGTTCTGACCTTCTTCCCCAAAAAGAAAATTCCAAAACGTTAATAACTGGGAAAGTTAATAACCTCTTCCTTCAAGATGTCTGCTTTGGAATTTTGAATGGGTTTGAACAAGGGTTAAAACGTGTATTTTTCCAATTTATTTCAGAGAGAAGAATTGCATCAGAACAGGTATGTCTTTACTTTCTCCAGTGCTATGAAAGCTGTTGACTTTTTACTTTTACATATTCTGTTCTGACATAGCAGACCCAATGGTGTATTAACCAGGGTACTTTGTTTTACAGCCCCCAAGTCACTCTTCATATTATGGGTGAAACAGTATTAATTTCCAGAGTCTCCTTTAAGAGCCCAGCATTTTACTATGGCTGGAGCATTTGTAGGTAGGGTATGACAGCCACAGGTGGCCATGGTTTTCATGTTGAATTGTCAATGACTTGGCCTTGTGGTTTAATTAACATCCACTTAGTAATAGTTCTTGTCAGGTAGAGAAGATGTAAAGGCCAGAAACATTCAACAGTTTTTCAAAGAGAAATTCGGAGGACAAGGATAAAAGGGACGAGATGTGCTGTTTAAATCTAGGGCAACCTTTAATATACCTGTAACAACAGACTATGCTTTTATCTAGAATGTAGGTAGATTGTGTCACTTCAAAAACCAACTCTGACTTTCAGCTTAGTCACCCAGCTGTGCCAGTGGATTTGACATTTCTTTCAGGGATGAAGAGTTTCTGTGGCAGAAAGGGAAAAATCCAAGCTTGGTTTCATCCACCCAATTTGTAGGATTGGTGGGAAAGCCTTCATTTCATTTAGAAAGTCATCCTCAGGGAATTAGCCATTGTTTTATTACTGGCCCTCAATCCTCAAGCAAGAGTTTGCTGTTAATAGCAGGAAAGATGAGCACCATCTGTGCAATCTTTGTTGATTTTAACTCTTGTAGATTTTAACTGCTAGTTGGCCTAAATGTATCTTAGGTAGAGAATATTTACAAAGCCATAGGCAAATACAAAATATTATGTTAATGTCAACTAATTATTGCTATGTAACAAACCAGCTGGAACTTCAGTGCCTTAAAACAGCAACTGGTTATTATTTCTTATAAATCTATGTGTTAATTGAGGGTCAGTTGATCCAGCCTATGCTCAGCTGGGTAGTTCACTTCATGTGTCCCTCCTCTTTTTCATGAGACCAAATTGCTGCCCTGGGCATGTTCTTATGTTGAAGGGAGAGGTTCACGGGGATAAGTTTAAATATGCAAGGCCTCTTGGACCCTGAGTTCTGTGCCTTGTCTAATTCTACTGATCAAAGCAAGTCATGTACCTGAACTCAAGGGCAAGAAATTATGCGTCACCAGTATTATGTGGCAAACTATATGGACACAAGGGCTGGTGAAGAAAGGGGCCATTAATGGAAATCTTCTACAGGTGCAGACCAAATTAAGCTCTAAAATGATACCTAATTCAGATGTGTCAGAGAAAGTGAAGAGAGAATAGTTTCAGGGAAAGATGATGTTGATTAGAGTCAATCATGCAGACTCTAATAGGGTATTTAGGGAATTTGTTCTTTACCCTAAGAACAGTGTGATCAGATGGATATAGTAGACATGAGATTTAGATAAGTGGACTCTAGAAGAACAATTAGAATATTCAGATATGAGAGGTTGGAGGGTTAGGCTTTGGTGAAGGCAGTAGAGTTAGAAATATCTCAGTTCTGGAGATTGTTAGATACCACCACCTACTATTTGTGAATAGTGGACCACAAGGGGTGAGGGCAAGGAAGTTGTCAAGAATGACTTCCAAGCTTCTGGCTTGCACTGTTGGGTGGCAGATGGCTCCATTCACTGATAGAGGCAACCTTGGAGGAGAGAAGGGGATGTGGGTGGGGGGATGAAAGTTTGAACATGTTGAATTTGAGGACCTGTGGAACATCTGAGTAGAGACTGTGAGTGGATAGTTAATTGGAGAAGCCATCATGGATGGAGATCTATATCTGAGAGTCTTTAATCAAGGAATGCTTCCTAGACCACATAAAGTCTGTCCAGCTTTGCATGTAACATGAAGTTAGTAGACCTAAGGGCTAACTACTGGGGTGCACCAAACCATTTGCAAAAGATGATGTGTAGGTAACTATTATTGACCAGCAGAATCTTTGTGAGGCAATAACAGAAATAGTTTTCAGTGATTCAAAAGGAAAACTTGGTCAGAGGGCTTGAGGCCTTATAAAGCTGGGTGACTTTCAGTATGTCACCATCACATACAAAATAGTGAAAAGTTACAGAAAGTCACCACAGGGAATCAAAGATGAAGTATTTTGGACACCTTGGTATATGGTAATGACCCAGAATTATTCAACATTGTTTCTTCAGGACTTAGTACAGTACTTGGCATGTAGTAGGCAATGTTTGAATCAATAAATGAAAGAGTAAGTTACTATAAACTACTCATATGTTTAATGGATATTCAAGCATTAGTACTAAAATAACTTTGCATCAGCCACAGACCACTCAGTCAGTACCTTTTTAAACCAAAAAATTCACTGAAAGCATGAGTTTTTGGTAAATAGCTAGCCATTTTTGGCGCAGAGATCCTCTGCCTGTCTGTCTTTTGCACGCTCTCTCTCTCTCCTTCCGGTCATTTGTTCTAAGGGCTACTTCCCAGGCCGTGCAGTCAGACAGTGTAAGATAAAGGGCTCTGTACATGAGGTCCTGCTGTCCATTGAGGGAACTGAGGGGCCCTCACCTCCAAAAACTTATTAAAACTTTATTTAAAACATCCTTTAACTTGGGCTTTTACTATGCCTTTGAAATGATATAAACCAGGGTCTAGCAAACTATGGCAGAAATTCAACCCACCACCTGTTTTTGTAAATAAAGTTGTATTGGAGCACAGCCACATATATTCATTTAAATACTGTCCATGACTTCTTTCACACTGTAGCCACAGAATTGAGTAGCCACTACAGGGAACATATGGCTCACAAAACCTAAAATATTTACTATCTAGCACTTTATAAAAAAAGGTTTGCTGACCCTGGTATATTCAGTTAAGAAATGCTTGCTTCTGTGGCCATCAGGCAATCACAGCAATGTTTTCCTTCCTTGTAGCCCTTTTGAAAAACTAATTTTTCTTTTATTACAAATTCTTAACACATAGCCTGACAATTGGGCAGGCTGTGTAAGTGAGAAGGGCCCAATCTACTCTCAGTTCTGAAATAAGCTCAGTGTTAGGACTTGATTCCAAGTTTTTCTTTATGGAGTTTCTTTCTCACTGTTGTTTCCTCTGTGTGTAACATTCTAGTGAATTCACACTCACTTCAAATTCTTTCTCCTGTCACCAAAATATGCCTCCTGGAAAACAGTCTTTAAATGTATTCTTACTAAAGTGTGAAGGACTTCAAGCTTAAGGCATATCTACACTTATCTTTCCAAGTAGAGCAGTATACTTATCCCCTTTTGGGTTTCCCTATACCTCATAAATGCCTCCATCATAGTATCTAAAACAAATGTATTTCTCTGACATCCATCTGCTTTCAGAAACATAACCTTTCTGAAGGCAGAGACCACTTACTTTATACTTCATCTCAACAGTCATTACTCAGCTAGAGTCTGTCTCCATTATATTTATTGAAGAAAAGGATGGATGGAAGGATGACAGGCAGGGTGGCAGGCTGCTTGGCTTAGAGTGTTACTTACCTGTCCTCAGTGTATTTGAATTTTGACAGAGGACATGACTTGAAGCCAAGCAATAAAGCCATGTTACTGGAATTTTAAACATCATAAAACAAGAAGGGGAGATTTTCTGGGCAGGCACACTTTCCTCACACCGCTTTTATTAAAATCAGTCTTCCCAGAAAACTGTCTATCCCACCTAATTTTTCAATGGGCCTTGAAACTGAGAAGGAAAATGAACATACTACATTTATGAGAACAGACTAAGCTTCCAATGCTCAAAAGTAATCAGAAAAAGCTAAATATATCCAAAACATGAAAACCAAATGACAAGGAAGAGACCAGACAAAAACACTGATTGCCAGTAAATTATTTGGAGAGTCATCTAAAGCCAGTTTCATCTGGAATAGCCCTTAGCAGAGGCAGCACAACATAATATTAAGAGTTAACTCCCTGGGTTTGAATCCTGTATTTACTTCTCTCTGGCAGTGTGACCTTGGACAAGGCTCTGAACAACTCAAAAGTATTCATCTGTTGAAAGTTGCTCAGTAGTGTCCAACTTTTTGAGACCCCATGGACTGTAGCCCACCTGGCTTCCCAACCCAGGGATCCAACCCAGGTCTCCTGCATTGCAGGAAGATTTTTTACCATCTGAGCCACCAGGGAAGCCCTGTGTCTTCCCTCATCTGTTCAGTGGAGATGCAAATACAACTGACGCTTCTACAGCACGGGGGTTCAGGACTCTGATCCTCTGTGCAGTCCAAAATCCACATCAGCCCTCCTTATCTTCATCAGCGGATTCAACCAAGAATCAACCAAGAACAGATGGTGTAAGTGCTGTAGTATTTCGTGAAAAAAAAATCTGCCTTTTAAGTGGACATGCTCAGTTCAAACCTGTGTTGTCAAGGGTCAACTATAGTACCCATCTAATAAGCTTTTGATATGATATAGCATAACTCATTTACCTTTTTTAAAGAACTGGGTCATTCATTCATTTGGCACTTCCTGTATGCAGATCACTGACTTACTCTTTCTGAAATATTCTGACCCCAGAGTGAAATGAGAAATCATAGGAAGTTCATTTGATGTGTCTAAACATTAAATTCAATATAATGTTAAATCCTCCCCAGACTTTTACTTAAAACCTGTTGTATAGCTAGCACTGTCCCAGCCGTTAAGTGTGAAATCTTGGTAGAAAATTAGTAGCTACCAATGATTAGATGGCATGTTGGTTTTTTCAATCACTGTTCACATTTGTTTGTTTGTTTTGTTTTGTTTACATGTACAGGCTGCTTTGTTTTTGGCTGCACTGGGTGTTCGTTGCTGCGCACCGGCTTTCTCTAGCTGCAGTGTGCAGGTTTCTCATCGCAGTGGCTTCTTTTGTTGCGGAGCACAGGCTCCAGGTGCGCAGGCTTTAGTAGCTGCTGTAAATTCAGCCCTCCATAACATATTTTGTTGTTTTCTTTTTCCCTCCAATTATATTGAGGTATAATTGACAGAATATTATATAAGTTTAAGGTATATATATCATAATGATCTGAAATATGTACATGTTGCAAGATGATTACCACAATATGTTAACATCCATCACCACGTGTAGTTACATTTTTTTTCCCCTTGTGATGAGATGTGGGAATACTGTTAATCAGTTAGAGGCCTCAGTGTGTCATGGAGGTCTTCTTGATCTGGGCCTGGCTGGAGGCTAGAGTGGGAACTGGAGGCTTCCTTTCACATCAGGAGCCTTGTGTTATTTGCACTGGCATCGGCTCCCCCAGAGTGTAAACTCCATCACGGCAGGAGTTGTGCTTATTTTGCTCATTGCTATATCCCTAGTGTCTCGAACATTACCTGGCACATAGTAGATGTTCAATGAAACTTTAAGGAAGGAAAAAAGGAAGTGCGTTGGTTGATTAGTTAGGTTAGGTCAAGCTTGGTAAGGGGAATTATATCATCCCTTTTTGGAAGTTTTCTCCTCCAGCAATTTATCTCCCTCTAGCTCCTTTCAACCTCCGCCACCTTCCTAATCAGTTCTGTGTTCATCTTTTGAGTGTTCATTGGATTATTGGGGATTTGTATGACTATGGTTTGATCATACTGGGTGGTATTTTTTTTAACAGACTAGTATTTTTTAATTTAATTATTTACTTATTCTTGGCGGTCCTTGTCTTCCTTGCTGCACTTGGGCTTTCTCAGGTTGTAGAGAGGAGGGCTACTCTCCACTGTGGTGCACGGGCTTTTCACTGTGGCGGCTTCTCATTGCCGAGCACAGGCTCTTGAGTGCCCAGGCTCCAGCAGTTGACCCATGTGGGCTTAGTTGTGTGCGTGGCATGTGGACTCTTCCTGGATCAGGGTTTGAACCCATGTCCCTGGCATTGGCAGATGGATTTCTGTCCACTGTACCACCAGGAAAGTCCCATACTGGGAATTATTTTGACTCTGGTCCAGAAAAGGCAGTAGTCTCCAAAGACAGAGTTCTAGGCAGTTACCGATACCAGCAGCTGCTCTTCTGCTCTGAACACATGTGGATTTAATAACTGTCACTGATTGAGCCCAAGATGTCAGAGCATGGTGTGTTTTCCATGCTGTTGGAACTTCAAAGCTTGTCTTTGTTGTGTTCAAAGTGACATGTTGGGATGAGTCCCATTTGTTCACCCACATTCATGGACCGGGCATTCTGTACCAGGCCCTGGAGAGGAAGCCAGAGGCTCCCCATACAGTCTCCTTTCTCAGATGGATTTTGGTAACATTCTGGTAGAAAATGGAACATTTTGGTAGAAAACTGGAAATTATATAAAGAAATTATGTCAAACATGTAAAGAAAAGTTTCTAACAATCTTGACAGACTCACAATGAAAAAGTTTCGCAGACCTTAACCAAGAGAGCTATAGTTCCATAAGTGACAATTGAATTGTCATTTCTCTATTGACTAAAAGGGATATATTTTTTTTTTTTTAGGGATTTTTTTTTTAAGATTGTTACTGATTCTAATTGGTTGCTCCTGTGTAATCAACTCACAATTATTAACAAGCATTCCAATTTGTACTACATGTCTTACATAAGGTAGAATACTATGGTTCTTAAAATAGAACACTGCAAGAAGAGCCAACCAGTCAATCCTAAAGGAAATCAGTCCTGAATATTCATTGGAAGGTCTGATGCTGAAGCTTCAGTACTTTGGCCATCTGATGCGAAGAACTGACTCATTGGAAAAGACCCTGACGCTGGAAAGGACTGAAGGCGGTTGAAGGCGGGAGAAGAAGGGAATGACAGAGGGCGAGAAGGTTGGATGGCATCACCCTCGTGATGCTCATGAGTTTGAGTAAGCTCCAGGAGTTGGTGATGGACAGGGAAGCCTGGAGTGCTGCAGTCCATGGGGTCGCAAAGAGTCAGACATGACTGAGTGACTGAACTGAACTGAAACTTTTTCCAATCACGCAGTTGTTAGAAAACCACCTGCTGGAAAATGTACATTTATCATGAATTTTAGTATCAGACAAAACAAGGCCTAATAAGCCTGCCTGATAAAAGAAAAACAGCAACAACATTGTATTATCTTACTAAACTTCAAAAGATTTTTATTCCATTAATACACACATATCACTATAGGACAATTGCTGCCCTCAGTTGCTACCCCCTCATGTTCTCTAGGGTCTTTTGTTCTTTAAAATTTGCACTTGGCAATTAGAGGCCAGTAGTCCTTGTTTTAAGCCCACTGTACAGAAGGAATCTTTTTTTTTTCCCCACTGCAATTTAAAAAAAAATGTATTGGAGTATACTTGACTTACAATGTTGTATTAGTTTCAGGTATAAGGCATAGTGATTCAGTTATACATATATTCATTCTTTTTCAGTTTCTTTTTTCATATAGGTTATCACAAAATAATGAATATAGTTCCCTGTGCTATACAGTAGGTTCTTCCTGTTACCTATCTTATATGTAGTGGTGTCTGTATGTTAATCCCATGGAATCTTTTTTTAAGAATGCCAAAGATATCTTTGTCCTGTTTTTAAAGGAGGAGCTTTAACTAACTTTAAACATTTCCGCCAAGGTAAAGGTCATCACATAATTACTGCCCCACCCACTGGCCACTGGTGGGGAAAAGAATAGCAAACCTAAATCCTTGGTTCACAGATCGCAAGGAGTGGAAATGGTCTCACTCACAGCTCCACATAAGGAAGCTGAGGCCTTGGGAAGCAACATGCCAGGATCACACATAATGAACGTCAGGGTTAGGAATTGCAGTCCTAAGTCGGGTAACCTGCCGCTCAGGTAACCTGCATTGCCCGCTTCATTCGTCTCCTGTGGCTTCATATTAGAGTACCACTAACTAGTGACTTAAAAGACGTTTTACACTCCAAGAGTTCTGGGAGCCACAGCTCCAAAGCCACGGTGTCAGCAGAGCCACACTTGCTCTGGAAGCTGTCGGGGAGGAGTGTCCCTTGATTCTTCACACAGGCAATTCCGTGGTTGTGGCTGCATCACTTTAATCATCTGCCTCTGTTTTCACTTGGCCTTCTCTCATCTCTGTCTTTTCTCTGGATATCTCTTATACGTATACATGTCATGGGATTTAGAGTCCACCCAAATAATCCAGAATAATTTTATCTCAAAATCTTTTAATTATATCTGCAAAACCCCCTTTTACAAATAACACACAGGTTCCAGGGCTGAAGAGATGGACATGTGTTTGGGGGCAGGGGAGTTTCCATTCAACCCACTGTTGTTGTTTAGTCAGTAAGTCATGTCCGACACTTTGTGACCCCCCTGGACTGTGCAATTCCATAGACAGAGTACCCCCCAGGCTCCTCCTCCATGGAGTTTTCCAGGCAAGAATACTGGAGTGGATTGCCATTTCCCTCTCCAGAGGATCTTCTCAACCCATGGATTGAACTTGCATCTCCCTTCATTTGCAGGTGGTTTCTTATCTAAAATAGTAACCATCATTATATATCAATTTAAAAAAACAATATCTTAAATGGTTCATAGTACCATTTTCTCTTCTTTGTATTTCCAAGTCTTTTTGGAGTCTGACTTGAGTATTTAAATTGAATTCTTGCTCTGTTGTTCACTAACAGTGAGACCTTAAGTGAATGCCTATCTGTCCTTCTAAGCTTCAGTTTTCCTCGGCTCTATAATGAGAACAGTAATTTCCACTTAATAGAGTACTTGTGAAAATTAATGTTAGTGCATGTAAAGCTCTTAACAAAATGTCCAGTAAGAGCTGATGCTCAGGAAATGCCCACTGACTTTTAAGTCAGAATAATATGCACCATGAACAATCCAGTCTTTACAAAATTTATGTATTTGAGGTCCACTAGGGGACACATTTCCACCAGCCAGAAACTTTTCTGGCACTGACATGTGATCACAGGCTCATTGCTGAATGTGATGCCTGGGTGTGTGGCTTGCTCAACTGTGGGAGAGAATTCTCTGGATTCTCTACATTGTTGCCACCCCAGCCCACACCATGGACCTTCAGATCTTTAGCGGAAGACAGAATAAGGAGAATTTCTGGTACCAGAGAGGAGACAAGATTATTCCAGCAACCATGGGACTAGTTCCTTCAGATCTGACCGGCCTGGGGCATCACAACTCAGGGTTAGTGAAAGGGTGGTTTTGTCTGGGTTCGGGTGCAGGGGAGGCGGGGTTCTGGCAAGCCAAAGAGGACTGTGAAGTCTGGGTCAGACACCTAATTAGTTATACAACCTCCTGGGTCCAGAATTTTATCCTAAAACAAAGAACCAGAATAGGCAAGCATAGAACCAAAAGACAAAAAAAAAAAAAAAAAAAAGTGTTTCTCATAGTTGTTTGTTTAGTGTGCTTCTCCAAACTACTAAAGGGCAGCAAGAAAGTATACAGCATTTATCCGTGGCAGTGGCATGCCAGCCACACCCCAGACATTCTGCAGTTACTCTCAGCCCATTCCTCAGCTTAATCTTCCTCGGAGGAAACTGGGTACCAAAAAATTCTCTTCCGTACCCTCTTCACACAGGATGCCATGACCCCGTGTACATACCATTTCATTCGGGGAAGGGAGATAAGTCTGAATTTATTACAGTGATTGCTTCCAGTGAATAATCCATTTAGAACTGGACACAGTGACCCTGTGTGTGTGCTACGTCTTAAAAGAAGCAGTCCCATTTAGAATAGCAAAAATAAAGACACAGAATCCTGATAACAGCTATCAGAATTACTTAAAGAGATACTTTTAAAACAGTCTAGGCCTGACATTACACATTGAGATTCTTATTCAATTAGTCTGGGCTGCCTCTGTGGTCAGCCCCATTGCAGGGACAGCTATTATAAGGCCAGTGATGAATTTACTATCCTTTAGCAATTACTAAAAGCAGTAGGTGGGGCTTTTGGTGGCTCAGTTGTAAAGAATCTGCCTGCAATGCAGGAGACCCAGGTTCAATCCTTGGGTCAGGAAGATCCCCTCGGGAAGGGAATGGCTACCCACTCCAATATTATTGCTTGGATAATTCCATGGGCTGAGGAGCCTGGTGGACTGTAGTCCATGGCATCACAAGAGTTGGACATGACTGAGTGACTATCAGACTTTGGAACCCCCAGCACCTCTCCCCTCATGAGACCTAAATGCAAAGTCATTCTAAATTCATTGCAACTGCAGTAACATCACTAATCCAGTAATCTGAGCATCTCTGGCTGATACAGGCATGGGTTCCTGTGCAGAGTGCCCAGAAATCTAGTCTGCTGCCAGGCACAGGTGATGCAGAGGCAGGTTTTCTACACCAGTTCACGTCTCTTCATTTATTATGTGCAAATGTTCTTTCTTATTGTTTTCCTAGGTCTCCATATGGCTACAGCTGTAATTCTTGGTATTTTTATTAACCCATTCCCTCTTCTGATGAACACAAGAATGTCATCAGAGCTTCTATTACACCATTCTATGGGCATGCCTACCTTTCTAGAATGAGCATCCCTGGGTTTTAGACACCAAGGCCAAGGTCATGACTCGAGCCTAGTACAAGGCAGTTGTTTTCCCTCTGTTCCATGTGTGCACACTGAATGCCAAAGAGGATGCCTCATGTCAGCAGGTAGCCCAGACAGGGAAGAAATGGATAGGGGTAACTGAATCGCCTTTAAAGGTGGAGGAACTCAAATTGCATTCTGTGTATTGTGTATGTGTACAATTATTCATTTGTGATCCAAAATGGAAGAGCAAATTCATTAGGAATCTATGTATCATCCTATAGATCAACATGGCTGTTTAGTCAGCAAGCTTATTTGGANACAGAATCCTGATAACAGCTATCAGAATTACTTAAAGAGATACTTTTAAAACAGTCTAGGCCTGACATTACACATTGAGATTCTTATTCAATTAGTCTGGGCTGCCTCTGTGGTCAGCCCCATTGCAGGGACAGCTATTATAAGGCCAGTGATGAATTTACTATCCTTTAGCAATTACTAAAAGCAGTAGGTGGGGCTTTTGGTGGCTCAGTTGTAAAGAATCTGCCTGCAATGCAGGAGACCCAGGTTCAATCCTTGGGTCAGGAAGATCCCCTCGGGAAGGGAATGGCTACCCACTCCAATATTATTGCTTGGATAATTCCATGGGCTGAGGAGCCTGGTGGACTGTAGTCCATGGCATCACAAGAGTTGGACATGACTGAGTGACTATCAGACTTTGGAACCCCCAGCACCTCTCCCCTCATGAGACCTAAATGCAAAGTCATTCTAAATTCATTGCAACTGCAGTAACATCACTAATCCAGTAATCTGAGCATCTCTGGCTGATACAGGCATGGGTTCCTGTGCAGAGTGCCCAGAAATCTAGTCTGCTGCCAGGCACAGGTGATGCAGAGGCAGGTTTTCTACACCAGTTCACGTCTCTTCATTTATTATGTGCAAATGTTCTTTCTTATTGTTTTCCTAGGTCTCCATATGGCTACAGCTGTAATTCTTGGTATTTTTATTAACCCATTCCCTCTTCTGATGAACACAAGAATGTCATCAGAGCTTCTATTACACCATTCTATGGGCATGCCTACCTTTCTAGAATGAGCATCCCTGGGTTTTAGACACCAAGGCCAAGGTCATGACTCGAGCCTAGTACAAGGCAGTTGTTTTCCCTCTGTTCCATGTGTGCACACTGAATGCCAAAGAGGATGCCTCATGTCAGCAGGTAGCCCAGACAGGGAAGAAATGGATAGGGGTAACTGAATCGCCTTTAAAGGTGGAGGAACTCAAATTGCATTCTGTGTATTGTGTATGCGTACAATTATTCATTTGTGATCCAAAATGGAAGAGCAAATTCATTAGGAATCTATGTATCATCCTATAGATCAACATGGCTGTTTAGTCAGCAAGCTTATTTGGATATCTATTCTATGTCGAGGTCTGTACTTGGTGCTTAAATTCTGTGATAATAAGACACAGCATGAGCCTTCAGTGAAATCATTATAGAGGCCAAGTGGAAGGAAGTGGGACGAAGTAGGGCAAGGTGGCTGGCTCTCTTTGGGTGGATTAGAAAATATTTCTGGAAGGAGACCATCTAAGCTAGAATTTAGAGATGCCTATGAGGGTGTGTGCCTGGCAAAGTGGAGATGGGCAGATGGGAACTACCTGAGCCAAGTCATGGAGGCGTGATGTGCAGGGTAAGTTTAAACAGTGAGTAGCTAGCTATTGCTGGAGTACACATTCTGCAGAAGATCGTGTCAGAAGGGGAGAGCAATGACTCAGTGTGCACAGGTTTGATTATTATTCAGTTAAGAAATATTTATTGATCCCTTACTAAACACAGGGATTTAGACCAAGAGGTTGGAACTTAAGGTACGAGGGGAGTTGATAAGACATGAATGTCCTTGTAAAGACTTCCCTGGTGGCTCAAACGGTAAAGCATCTCCCTACCATGCAGGAGACCTGGGTTCGATTGCTGGGTCGAGAAGATCTCCTGGAGAAGGAGATGGCAACCCACTCCAGTACTCTTGCCTGGAAAATCCTATGGACAGAGGAGCGGGGTAGGCTACAGTCCATGGGGTCGCAGAGTCGGACACGACTGAGCGGCTTCACTCACTCACTTTGTGAAGTAAGATACTTTCCACAAGGGAGGACAACCTCAGAAGAGTCTTTTATTCATTCATGTTCATCAGTAACCATGGATTGAATACCAAAGGAGCACCCATCAACATGAATGATAAGACATGTTTCTTAAATAGAAGGAGATGGCATTCTAGTAGGATAAACAGACACATAAATAGAACATGATGTTATAGCATATTCGACAACCAACATAATCACATTACTGACAGCTTACTAAGTTCCCATCACGGATCTAAGTGCTGTATGTTGATCGGTTGATCTTCACACAAAAAGTAGATATGATTATTGTCTACATTTCACAAATGGCAGTCAGGACCAGAGAGGTTACTTGCTCAGTCAAGGTCACTCAGCCAAGATTAAAATCCAGGCAATTTGACTCCACATTCTTGGCCATTGTTCTAGAGAACTATAGAAGCATGGAAGAGAAATCCATAAGCCAGCTTACACGAGGCCAGGGAAGACTGATTCTTCTATTACACTGTTCATTACATCCTCTCAAAGTCCCAAGGGAACATAAAGATAGCTTATAGAATCTTACACCAAATTCGTAGTGCTTACCAGATTGTATACCATCTAGAGTTTAAGCTCAAAAGAGTAAACTTTTCCCCCAAAGTTTACGTAGCTTACATTTCCTATTTAAATTACTGTATTTCTTCCAATCCCCTCTATTCCCATAAATACCAGACCTCATTATATGCTTCCAGGGTCCTTATCAGGAACAGTATCAAGTTTACAGGAAAGCTTCTAATACTTGTTTTCAGGGTACCTCTTGGGGCTCCCAGAGGTTTATGCTACCTAATACCTTTTGGATTGTACTGTGAAAATTCCTGGCTGGATTTATGTACAGCTGCTAGTTCATTATATATCAGTTCCAGTGTTCTGTTTGCAAAATGAAGAAACTAGAATTGTATTTCTCATTCAAATTACTGTAAGTTTTCCAGCTTTCACTTAACTCAGACCCCTCCATCTTCATAACCATCATGGGCAGTAGATTGGCAAATAACACAAATGGGAGAGTTGTGAAAAATTGTAACTCTAGTGATTTTCTTAAAAACCTCATCAAAAATAGGTGGTGAGGAAGTCAAATGAGAGTGCAGAATTCTTGGAGAAGGAGGTCCAGGATGAGGAGATGTGTGTCAGTTAAGACAACCTTTGTCTGCATATCAGAACCCAACTAGCACAACATAAGCAAATAAAGGACATTCTCTTGTAACATAACCAATCCTGTTAGGCTGCTCCTTTTCTCCTGTTCTGCTGTTCCATTTGCAAGATTACTAGTATACTTGCAGGTAGCAAGCCATGTTCATGACAACAATAAGGGAAAAGGGTGAATGTAGCCACCTCTGTCCCCTTTGAAAAATTTTCTTAAGAGCCACACTCTGAAACTTCAGTTTAAATCTCATTGGCCAAATTTATCTCACATAGCCTCTCTAGCTGCATGGGAATCAGGGCTTGTCAGTGCATTAACTCAGCACATGGCACCCCTCACAAGCAAGTGTTTTGATGAGGGTGTGCATATTGGCTTGATAACTAGGAGTTCTGCAACATTATTCTAAAATTTTCCAATTAAAAAGGAACAGAGAGAGACCAGTCAAAATAAAATTTTAAACCCTAGGAAATGCAGCTAATTGAATAAATCTGAGCCTGATTTTATCTAAGTAATTTCCTTTCAAGTTCCTTAGATAATCCATGGCCCTAAATCTCATGAGATGAATAGGAGTTAGACAGGTTTGGAGAGGGCAGAGAGAGTACAAAGCATTCCTAGTTAAGTCACTGACATGTGAAACATTTTGTGTGGGAAATTACAATCCATTCCCAGAGAATAAATGGCAAAGTAAAGAGTATTAGGAAGGTTCCTGGGCCAATTCATGGAAGGCTTGTATGGATGCTTTAAAACCCTGTTTATCTGAGGCTAGGAGGGACTAGGACCAGAGTTACATTTTACATAACTTATATTTAGTGACTGGGTGTGGGATGGAACCAAAATGATGGAGCAGAAGGTGAAGATAAAAGTGATGAGACAACTGTGTTAATACAGATGGAAGCCGTTGAGGACCTGGCCTAGGGGATGCCAGACAGCACACAAATATGAAGAAGTATTTCTTTGAGCATCAAGTGAGACTTCTTAGAGGAAGCAGGTTTTTATAACTGACAGTTAACTTTCTTTTATGCCTCTGTCATCTGTCTGCAGAGTCTGAGGCATTCTTACCACGTAGATTTTGTAGGAATTTATGAGACATAGGTTGTTCACTAATTTTACATGCCCATACAACTTGTCCTACTGTTCATACATAAAATGATTTAAAATGTTTTTAGCTAAAGGCTGAAGATTTGAAATATATTTTAAAGGTAGGAAAGACATCTATCAAGGTACTTGTATTCTCAAAATCAGTTGTTCTCCAACTCTGAGTATCTAGGGAGCTGGGTAAAACCGCAGATGTGGAGGTCTACCTTCAGACCTACCAGAGCAGAAGCCAAGAGTTAGGACTTGGGGATGGGTAATAAAATAAATTCCACCGGCTATTCTAATACCAAGCTTTGGTCAACAGCACGTTAGGCCTGATAGGTCATGAGCAGGATGCCAGCAGCAGATATCCTGATAGGAAGAAGGGCATGAGAGCCAAGAATATTCAGTTATGAGACAAGAGATGAAAGTACGGGCAGAAAAGGCATCAATCCTGCAAAAAAGTCAGCAGCATGGCACTTTGCTACAAGGCATGGAGGACTCATGCTGTCGGCAGGTGGGAAAGTGGAAGGGTCCGAGGAAGGACTGGCATAGGGAGCCTCACGGGGCTCCAGGCAAGGCCTCTTTGTTGGAGAAGGAAAGCTACATGGCAATGACCCAAATAATAATATCCAAAGGAAAATGACTCCAAACTTTTAAGGCAAATTCATAGCTAGACTTTTTGTTGGAAACAAAATTCCTCCATATATAAGGTAAATGATATGCTAAGCTATTTGATTAAAAAGGGAATTTAGAGATTACATAGGTTGGTAAGTAGAGGGAATTGCATTCCCTCTTCCTCAAAATAGACTAAAGGAATATCTGAACAGCTCTGATGGGGAAACTGTGAAACTCCCTACAATCGAATGCTCTCAGTCCTTACTCATTTTGTTCCTTAGAAATCACTGATCACGTGCCTGTTGGTTTTGCAGCTGCTCCGCACTGTGTCTGATGTCAACCATTTATTTTGTGCACATCTGACAGGAAGTTTCATGAAATAGGGTAGAAGAAGGAAGTTAGATAGGCCTGTTGGCTAAGCTGTTCCAACAGCAGTTGCCATTTTTCCCTGGGAAAAATAAAAGTGCTGCCTTTAAACAACCAGCCTCTGATTAGGAGTGTGTGGTGGCCATGCATGTGCGTCCTGTTCCCCCCTGAGGCCGTATGAGTAACTTGCAAAGACGTGTTTAAAGGCGTTCTCCTAGTGTCCTCCTGAGTCAGAACACATCTAGTATGTTTGTGTTGACACTTCCAGGTGAACTCTTCTGCTTTGGATTAGTCAAAAACCATAAACAGTCAATAAGGCTCAGAAAGGTGTCAAACATGGGGTGTGCGGGTCATCACAGCCCTCCATGCCTGGAGTGGCCTCCTAAGAAAGCCAGCGTTAATCGAGCTGCCAGCAGTCACTTCTGAGTACCCAGGGGTGATCTGAGTGATACCCCTCCCTGCATGTCAGCTGTAAGCACTCTCCTTCCATCTCCTGAACACAGATTCTACGAGCACAGGAGGAGTTCTATGGTGCTCAACTTACCTGGCCTTGAGGTGTTCCCCGGGGACCTTCTGGTGTCAGCTGGAGCTGCGGACTACCTGTGCCATCCACTTCTGCTGCTGAATTCAGGTCCTGTCCATTCAACTTTTATTACATGCCTGCTATGGGATGGATGTTACAATAAGCAGAGGATATCTACAGAACATTTAATGACTACGAGAACATGGGCACTACCAAGTTAGATATCTCAGCAACTAGGACAAGCATCAGCTGTGAATTACGGGAACCACCTGAATGGGGCATCCCACTTACAGAGATGGATAAGTTATGGACCTTCCTCAAAAGGTCCTCTTGTCAAATAATATACCCCATGTCTAGGACCTGGAACAGGTACACCAAGTGATGGTCAGCGTCCTGGAGCAGAATGCCCTCTCTGGGCTGCTGGGCAGCATCCCTGGCATTGCTGTAACCCACCCCCTGCTCCCGGCCACCAGCCTCACACCAGAGTCTCCAATGAGGGTGGCACTGTGTGGAGACAGAGGACCTGGTGACAGCAGGTTACTGTTAGAGCAGATTAGAGAGAGGCGGCCTTAAGGGTGAATCTTGTGCATTTGACGTCAGTTGTGGATAAAAAGAACAGTTGCAGTGTTCAGGACACACTCCTGTGGTCCCTATGGCAGCCATTCAGAGCTAAAAGGAGACTTGAAGATTATCATTCACCCTGGTAGTTTTTAAACTGGCTTTGTTCTTAGCAGAGCGCTTTTTTACAGAAGAATAACTCCTTGGAAATCCAGTCTGCAAAACAGAGCCAGATGGAGTTTCAGTGCTTGAAAATGGGGTGTCCCACAGACTCACCTCCAAGGCATTCCCCTGAAGCCGGGCCACCTGTGGCAGCATACTTGGGAAACCACCCAGTTCTTTCCTCATCCCCACGTGTGCCTAGTGAGACCCAGAAAGGAAAGGTGACCTAGTCATGGTGTCTTCTGGTCTGTGTCAGAGGAATGGGATTCAGACTCTTGACTGAATGCTCTCCACCAGCCTGCACCAACCACGTACAGGCAGCCATATGTGTGGAACTCAGCCATGAGTATAAATAACATTCGTATAGCCCTTCAGTCTTTATAGAGCCCTTTCACATCTACTGTCTTAGATGACACAACAATCCAAGTGACCATCTGTCTCACAGGTTATGGCCACCCAAATGAACACACAAAAAGGGATTCAGTGGACCCAAGGGACTCAAGGCCATGCCCCTTGACGTTAAAGCTAGTTCTAACCACAGTGTAGCCTTAGGAGTTAGACCATGTTCTGTAATGCTTCGCAAATGCTCTAAACTGGGTAACAGCTAAAGCAGTACTTCCCAGATGAAGAGCTTCAGTGTTGTCTGAAAAATTCTGGGGTCCCATGTCAGACTTTCTGAACTAGAAACTCTGGGAATGGGGCCCAGCGGTATGCTTTTTAATAAGCCCCCCAGGTGATTCTTTTGCCAGCTGAAGGTTGCGATCCACTATGCTGAGGAACAAGGTCACAATTGCTGCCTGATACTCTTTGTTCTTTGCTAGGCAGGTGTGCCTAGCATCCCAGTAGATGCCACATAATGAAAGATATGCAGCATTCTTCACCATATCCCTCCATGCCCTCATCTCCAGGAGTTTAGAATAGAGTCCTCATGTTCCCAAACCATGGTCTCATGTGGTGCTTCTCCAGAGACCCCGATTATTGAAGTTCAATTTGGACATCATAATTTACCACCAGACGTTTGAAGGATGAGCATGGTAAAGCAGATTTGTTTCTAAGGGAGGTTCCACCTAATCTCCCCTTTAAAAAGATCAATAAGTCCTGGGTATTCTTTGGAAGGAATGATGCTAAAGCTGAAACTCCAGTACTTTGGCCACCTCATACAAAGAGTTGGCTCATTGGAAAAGACTCTGATGCTGGGAGGGATTGGGGGCAGGAGGAGAAGGGGACGACCACGGATGAGATGGCTGGATGGCATCACGGACTCGANGTACTTTGGCCACCTCATGCGAAGAGTTGACTCATTGGAAAAGACTCTGATGCTGGGAGGGATTGGGGGCAGGAGGAGAAGGGGACGACAGAGGATGAGATGGCTGGATGGCATCACCGACTCAATGGACGTGAGTTTGAGTGAACTCCGGGAGTTGGTGATGGACAGGGAGGCCTAGCATGCTGCGATTCAGGGGTCGCAAAGAGTCGGACACGACTGAGCGACTGGACTGAACTGAACTGAAGCACTTCTTTTCCAAATCAGTTGTATCAGTTTGCTCTATCAACAGCAATTAGGGAGGCGAGTCAGACTTCATTGTTTCTTTATTGTTCCTATAAACAGAAGGGGAAACTGAGAATGAGAATTTGCTGAAGTTACACAGTAAAATACGTAGCCAGAACTTGAGCTCTGAGCTTCTGACTCCTAGTTCTGTGTTTTTATTTACTTGTTCGTTTATCGCTTTGCTGAATTCAATATTTTTACTAATGCAGCCTAAGACTATTATCTCTTGCAGCAACTTTACCACAGTTTTGCTTCATATTGAGCCTGCATATGAAATGGACTCAAGTAACATCTTCCTCATGTGTACTTGGAAAATTGATTTTTTTGTAACCCTATGCAAAATTTTATTAGATACAGCATTGTGTTTTGTGTCATTTGTTTATAGCCCATGTCTCCTGCTAATAGGTAAGTTCCTTGGAGGCAGATACTATTTTATTCATCTCTATATTTCTAGCACAGTTCTTGGTCTTTCAAGGTATTAATCAACTAATGTATAATGACTTCAATTTAATATAAGTGAGATACAGGAGCTGATGATTATCTATTTAATTTTGTCTCATCTCTTGGACCATTGTTCCATCTTATTAATATCTTCTAGTAATTTCTAGAATTACTACTGCCATACATCACATTAAGTTAACTCTTCTGCATTTTATCATCCAAAGATGAGACTACAAGTAAAGATGAGGAGCATTATGATGCTGACTCCATAGAAAGGTGACTTCTTTGAATCAGGACAAATAATGGCCACAGAGTCCTGGAAACCTAAGAATGATTGGGTGAATCATCTGCAGGGTGCAAGTCTCATTTGCCTGAGGCCAATAGAGGAAGATGTTCATTCACAAGAAAGAATCCCTGACGGGTACATTACATAGAACAGAAATTGACATGTATATCCAGAATCAACCCATCAATGACTATTTTCCTTACTGATGGCACAAAAGCATTATAGGGAGTTGAATATAGCCATCATTGGTGGATGCAGTACAAAGCTCAGGAAGTAACTCACTAATAACTACAACATTGGTCCCATGTCAGTTCCAATGACCAGGTAACAGGTACTATCCAGAAGGAAGAACATTTCTCCTCCATGGACTATTAGGCCTTAGGACCCAAGATCCTTAAGTGACACTCAGTTAAACTGTAAAAGAGTAGGTGGTATAACTCAGTAGAATATTTTACAAGACTAGTGACATTTGGAGAGACTAAAATGGCCGCTGGCTCTCCCTGATTGTGTTTATTCTAGATGGTAGATGTAGTATCATAAAGATTAGCAGAGGAATCCACAGCCTATGAGAGTTGCCTCAAAGACCTTCTGACAACCTAAGTGATAACTGTCCTGAGAGGATCCAGTGAAAGTGAAAATGCATCATCCAGCTGCTCTGGTTTTAGATGCTTCCTTCCAACTAGCAAGGGGGGTTCTTCTGTAAATATTTGTGTCATTTTACCCATACCTACCAGACCACCTGACCTGCCTCTGAGAAACCTGTATGCAAATCAGGAAGCAACAGTTAGAACTGGACATGGAACAACAGACTGCTTCCAAATAGGAAGAGTACATCATGAGAAATGCTGGGCTGGAGGAAGTGCAAGCTGGAATCAAGATTGCTGGGAGAAATATCAATAACCTCAGATATGCAGATGACACCACCCTTATGGCAGAAACTGAAAATGAACTAAAGATCCTCTTGATGAAAGTGAAAGAGGAGAGTGAAAGCTCAACATTCAGAAAATTAAGATCATGGCATCCAGTCCCATCACTTCATGACAAATACATGGGGAAACAGTGGAAACAGTGGCTGACTTTATTTGGGGGCTCCAAAATCACTACAGATGGTGACTGCAGCCATGAAATTAAAAGACGCTTACTCNAAGATTGATGATATGTTGATGTCCCCCATTTCAGGAGTCTGCACTCATCCACACCTGGGGATTATATGCTAGGGTGGTTTCCAGTGTTAAAACGAAGCCCTTTCAGCCCCAGAGTCCTATAACTCTGTCTAAAATTAAGTATGCAGCATTTTATTGCATTTTATAGATTTCTCCTTGAGCGGAAGGGGGAAAAGAGGCTGAAACAGGACAGTATCACCAGAAAGTAGAATAGAACACCAGCTTTTCAGTTGCAGCACCATTTCATTCACTCAGCTCCATAAATATAAATATTCATTCTGTGCATTCTCAAGAGAAGGAGAACTAAAGCAGGAAAAATTCTGTTTGGCTCCTTTGGAAAAACGGGTTTTGTAAAGCACTGCCTTGATCTGTCACTGGTTCCTCAAAGTACTAACATATCTTCTCTAATTTCTTCACCCACCAGAATCCAAAAAGCCAAGATGGCCTTTCTCCAAGAGAGGAGTGGTGAGTATTGAGCAACTGTCATTTTTGCTTTAATTAAGCCTCCAGTAGCTGGGAAATGAAGAAAAGTCTTGTGACAGCAGATGGCACATGAAGTTTAAATTATATCATCACATTTGTAGTAGTGGACACAGAACTTGCCAAATGATGCCACTTGGTGCAGTGATACAGTGCTAATTGCCAGTGGTTAATAAGCTCTGCAAGAAAACAAAGCAGTCCCAATATCGTGCGTGATGCCTTACAGCTCCAAATTTATAACTTGACACAGCGTAGGAAACAGCTCACTTGACGGAGAAAACTTGCCCAAGCGTATGCCCCAGTTTGCAGTCAGTGTCGAGCATATTGGGAACATTGAAAAATTAATGAGATATTACAGAAACAGATTCTACAGACACATTCTATTTCTGGGAAAGCCAGTTGGATTAATCCTAGTGGGTTTTCTTTAATTCCTGGTGCCCTCAATTATTGAAGAGTTATAAATCGAGAATCAGCGGTGCCTGATTTTTTCCTACCTAGGACGTGAGCTGGCCACAGTGAAACCTTCCCTGCCCACTTGCTAAGGACAGAGGGAAGGAGGGTTCCTCACTCCTGGAGTGAGGNTGAAGAGTTATAAATCGAGAATCAGCGGTGCCTGATTTTTTCCTACCTAGGACGTGAGCTGGCCACAGTGAAACCTTCCCTGCCCACTTGCTAAGGACAGAGGGAAGGAGGGTTCCTCACTCCTGGAGTGAGGCGGAGGGAGAGGAACTGGCTGTGTTCACCCCACAACACCTACACACCACAGCCAGCAGCACCAGGAGGGCCTTATGAGTAGTTACTGCACCTCTTTGTGTTAAAAAGCAAAAAAACATCTGCTCACATGGCCTCTCCAGTCAGTTTGCCATCAGTTGCTGACATCTAACTTGGAGGTTCTATGGATGCATATACCTTACTATTTTTTTTAAGTACCGTAGCTAAGTTAAAGGCTCTCAGAGATTTCAACCCCAGGTGCTCCACTTACTGCTCTGTGACCTTGGCCAAATGAATTCATTTCCCTCAGCTGCAAGTCCTTCCCTGTTTAAGAAAGAAAAAAAAAAAAGCAGATGGTAATAGTACCGGCCTCATAGGGTGGTTGTGACAAATAAATAATGCTTTTGAAGTGTATCCCAGCACTGGGTGCATCTGCAAAAAATCAGTATTGGCCATATTTTTGAGAGTATCATTTGTAACCAGGGTTTGGAACACTACTTATAATCAAGTATATGACCGACTTTCGCATTATTTTTTTAAGGGGAAAAAGTTTGTGTGAGTGTCTTACACTTTGGGCCACTGTAAAATACCACAGGCCAGGTGGCTGAAACTGCTAATATTTATTTCTCACATCTCTGGAGGCTGGGAAGTCCCAGATCGGAGCGCCACATGGTTAGGTTCTGGTGAGAGTTCTTTTCCTGGCTTCCATATGGCCTGCTCCACTGTATCTTCACATGTGGAGAGAGAGCTCTGGCGTCTCCTCCTCCTCTTATAAGGATACTAATGTCATCGTGAGGGCCCTACCCTCATGGCCTCACCTAAACCTAATTACCTCCCAACAGTTTCACCTGCAAATACCACTGAGGGGTTTGGGCTTTAAGTATATGAATATTAGGGGAACAGAAACATTCAGTCCACAGGGACACAGTCTAAACATCACAAGTTGAAAATCATGAACTATTAGTAAAACTGTAATTTGTCACCAGGGCTGTTGCTCACCAGTCATTCCCATTTTGCCCCTCTTTAGGGATGTGATATGACTGTTTTCCTGGCAGGTCTGAGGCAGGGCCTGTGGTGCTGCCTCTCCTGGGATCCTTGCTTCTCTAAATGAAAACAGAGTCAGTTGTCAGTCAGGTCTGGAGTCTCAGCATGCATGCAGTCGTGTCTGACTCTTTGCGACCCCACCAGACTCCTCTGTCTATAAGATTCTCTGGGCAAGAATACTGCAGTGGGTTACCATTTCCTTCTCTAAGGTGAGAAGAAGGGGCATCTCCCATCAGCTCTCCTGAGGGCTCCTCCAGAGCAGGAAGCTAGATTGTGCTTTCAGAAGGAAAGACTTAACTAAGGAAGGGATATACCTACAAGTTTTTATGATGCATCTGTTTTTTTCCCATAAAGTAATTTGTTCCAAATGTATTGAATAGCTGTATGTGCCAAATACTGGACTAGGTATATATGATACCAAGATGCTCATTCTCAGCTTACATTTGAGGAGGTCAGACTGACATGTAAATTGGCAAAAAAATTAGATAAATGGCTTGCACAGTGTTGGAGGTGGAGATATACAAAGAACAATCAGTGAAATGACAAAATGTTTCAGCAAATGTTCTCAGTCAGTAATGGAGGGAAATTCATTTCTTAAAGGCCCACTTTTAAAGGACACAATATCTGGTCTCCTTAAAAATTAGTGTTTACGCCTCCATCTTTTTAGCCTTTTTTATTGAGCATTTCATATCTATATAAATGATAATCCACATCAGTATCACACACTACCATATTGTAATGTATTTCCCCAATCTATCACAGGTACTTCCTTTCATTACCTTTCTTCCTTCTCTCCTTCCTTTCTTCCCAACCATCAGTAACAGCATTTGTAATAAAAGCAAGCACATATGTAATTTTTACCATGTTATAAGGTAGTGTTTCTGTTTACATATTCCTGTTTACGTATTTCATAGTTTACATATGTTAGCTCATTAATTCTCACAACAAACCAACAAGGTAGATAAAATTATCACCTCCATTTTGCAAATGGGGAAGCTGAGGTTCAGAGAGATTTGAATAGCTTGCCTGAGATCACGCAGCTCGTAAGTGACAGTGGGGAGGTGTTTGAACAGCCCTGGGCAATATGGCTGTGAATCCGTTTTAGCCCCAGTATCAAACTGCCAGTCCAGCTGTGGGGTCCATGACCAGACCTGGGTACCGCTCCCTCCTCCTCCTCATCACAGCTCTCAAAGATCTCTTCTCTCCTCACCAATTCATGTCAACCGCTAGAAAATCCACATAGTCACATACAGTCAACCCTCTGTGTCTGTAGGTTCTGTATCCTTGAATTCAACCAACTGCAAATAAAAAATATTTGGAAAAAATATTCCAGGAATTTCCAAAAAGCAAAACTTGAATTTGCCATGCAGAAACAACAGTGTACATACTATTTACATTGTGTTAGGTATAAGTAGTCTAGTGGGCTTCCCTTGTGGCTCAGTTGGTAAAGAATCTGCCTGCAGTGTGGGAGACCTGGGTTCAGTCCCTGGGTTGGGAAGATAACCCTGGAGAAGGAAAAGGTTACCCACTCCAGTATTCTGGCCTGGAGAATTCCATGGACTGTATAGTCCATGGGGTCAGAAAGAGTCAGACACGACTGAGCGACTTTCACTTAGAGATGATTTAAAGTATATGAGAGGATGTGTGTAGACTGTATGCAAATACATTTTATATAAGGGACTTTATTTAACATCTGTGCATTTTGGTATCAGAAGAGGTCCTAGAACCATTCCCCCTAGGGACTGAGGGCTGGTTATATACCAGTTTATTCCAGTTGCATATTACCAGTGTCTACTACAAACTTTCATTCCACCTACCTCTTAGTTATTTTTTAACTGGAGGAAAATTGCTTTACGATGTTGTGATGGTTTCTGTAGTACAGCGCTGATCAGCCATAATTGGGCATATACCTCCTCCCTCCTGAGCCCCCCTCCCCTCCCCTGGTCCCACCCCTCTAGATCATCACAGGCCGTCTGACTGCGTTACCTGTGTTATGTAGCAGCTTCTCACCAGATATCGATTCTAAACATGGCAGTCTATATGTGTCTCAGCTGCTTTCCCCATTTGTTCTGCTCTCTCCTTCCCCCACTGTGTCCGCAGGTCAATTATCTGTGTCCGCAGGTCAATTATCTGTGTCTGCATCTCCATTCTTGCCTGCCAATAGGTTCATCAATACCATTTTTCTAGATTCCATGTATATGTGTTAGTATACGATATTTTTTCTTTCTGACTTCACTCTGTATAACAGGCTCTAGGTTCATCCATCTCACTAAAACTGACTCAAATTCCTTTTTATGACTGAGTAATATTCCATTGTGTATATGTACCACATCTTCTCTATCCATTCATCTGTCAATGGACATCTAGGTTGCTTCTCTCCCCTACCTATTATAAATAGTGCTGCTGTGAACTTTGGGGTACATGTCTTTTTCAGTTATGGTTTTCTCAGAGTATATGCCCAGTAGTGGGATTGCTGGGTCATATGGTAGTTTTATTCCTAGTTTTTTAAGAAATTCCAATGCTGTTCTCCATATGTCAATATGAAATCTCCCATACTTCTACATATAGTGGCTGTATCAATTTACTTTCCCACCAACAGTGCAAGAGGGTTCCTCTTCTTGCACATCCTTTCTAGCATTTACTGTTTGAAGATTTTTGGATGATGGCCGTTCTGATTGGTGTGAGGTAGTTTTGATTTGCATTTCTCTAGTAATTAGTGATATTCAGTGTCTTCATGTGTTTATTGGCCATCTGTAGGTCTTCTTTGGAGAGATGTCTGTTAAGGTCTTCTGCCTGTTTTTGATTGGGCTG
>SJYV01013721.1:815921-919010 GCA_006410875.1 Neotragus pygmaeus
GATTTTTTTTTTTTTTTTGGTGTTTCTTTTGTTTCTTGAGGTAGGCTTGTATTGCTGTAAACTTCCCACTTAGCACTGCTTTTACTGCATCCCATAGGTTTTCAGTTGTCATGCTTTCCCTTTGTCATTCCTCTTTGATTTCTTCAGTGACCTCTTGGTTATTCAAAAGCGTATTGTTTAGCCTATTGTTTATGTGTTTGTGTTTTTTAGTTTGGTTTTTTTTTTTTCCCCTGTAGTTGACAAACACAGCCTCACAGCATTGTGGTCAGAAAAGATGCTTGAAATGATTCCAGTTTTTTTTTTAATTTACCAGGGCTTTATTTATGACCCAAGATGTGATCTATCCTGGAGAATGTTCCATGTGTACTTGGGAAAAAAGTGAAATCTACTGTTTTAGATTGAAATACCCTGTAGATAGCAATTAGGTTCAACTGGTCCAATATATCATTTAAAGCTTGTGTTTCCTTATTAATTTTCTCTCTGGATGATCTGTTCATTTGGTGTGAGTGGGGTGTTAAAGTCCCCCACTATTATTGTGTTACTGTTGATTTCCCCTTTAATAATTGTTAGCATTTGCCTTATGTATTGAGGTGCTCCTATGTTGGGTACATATATATTTATAATTTTTATGTCTTATTCAACTGATCGCTTGATCATTATGTAGTATCCTTCTTATCTCTTGTAATGGTCTTTGTTTTGAAGTCTATTTTATCTGATAGAGTATTGCTATTCCCTCATTCTTTCGATTTCTCTTTGCATGGAATACCTTTTTCCAGTCCCTCACTTTCAGTCTGTACATGTCCCTAGGTCTAAAGTGGATCCCTTGTAGACAGAATATATAGGGGTCTAGTTTTTGTATCTGTTCAGCCAGTCTGTATCTTTTGGTTGAAGCATTTAGTCCATTTTCATTTAAGGTAATTATTGATATGTATGATCCTATTACCTTTTACTTTTCTGTTTTGGGTTTGTTTTATAGACTTTTTCTTTCTCTTGTGTTTCCTGTCTAGAGAAGCTCCTTTAAGATTTGTTGTAAAGCTAATTTGGTGGTGCTGAATTCTCTTAATATTTGCTTATCTGTAAAGCTTTTGATTTTTTTCTTTAAAACTGAATGAGATCCTTGCTGGATACAATAATCTTGGTTGTTTTTTCCTTTCATCATTTTCCAGTATATCCTGCCATTCCCTTATGACCTGCAGAATTTCTGTTGTAAGATCAGCTGTTAGCCTTATGGGGATCCCCTTATATATTATTTTTTGCTTTTACCTTGCTGCTTTTAATATTTTTTGTATTTAACTGTCATTAGTTTGATTAATATGTCTTCGGTTCAGTTCAGTCACTCAGTCGTGTCTGACTCTTTGCAACCCCATGAACTGCAGCATGCCAGACCTCCCTGTCCATCACCAGCTCCCGGAGTTTGCCCAAACTCATGTCTATCAAGTTGGTGATGCCATCCAGCCATCTCATCCTCTGTCATCCCCTTCTCCTCCTGCCCCCAATCCCTCCCAGCATCAGGGTCTTTTCCATTGAATCAACTCTTTGCATGAGGTAGCCAAATATGTCTGAGCATATTTCTATTTGAGTTCATTCTGTATGGGACTCTCTGGATTTACTGGACTCGAGTGGCTACTTCCTTTCCCGTATTAGGGAAGTTTTCAACTATAGTCTCCTCAAATA
The DNA here is from genome assembly GCA_006410875.1 of Neotragus pygmaeus. NCBI lineage: Eukaryota > Metazoa > Chordata > Mammalia > Artiodactyla > Bovidae > Neotragus > Neotragus pygmaeus. The sequence goes on from SJYV01013721.1 coordinate 817,596, forward strand.
TTTTCTCAGACCCTTTGTTTTCCTCTTTTTCTTCTGTTGTTGTTGTTCATTTGCTCAGTCTTGTCTGACTCTCTGTGACCCCATGGACTGCAGCAGGCCAGGCTTCCCTGTCTTTCACCATCTCCCAGAGCTTGCTTAAACTCATGTCCATTGAGTCAATGGNAGGTGGTCTGGTGTTCCCATCTCTTGAAGAATTTTCCACAGTTTGTTGTGATCCACACAGTCAAAGGCTATGCCATAGTTAATAAAGCAGAAGTAGATGTTTTTCTTAAGTCTTTTGCTTTTTCTATGATCCAGTGGATGTTGGCAATTCGATATCTGATTCTTAGGCCTTTTCTAAATCCAGTTTGTGTATCTGGAGGTTCTCAGTTCACATACAGTTGAAGCCTAGCTTGAAGGATTTTGAGCAGTACCTTACTAGCATGTGAAATAAGCACAATTGTGCAGTAGTTTGAACATTCTTTGACATTGTCCTTCTTTGGAATTGGAATGAACACTGACCTTTTCCAGCCCTATGGCCGCTGCTGAGTTTTCCAAATTTGCTGGCATATTGAGTGTTGCACTTTAATAGCATCATCTTTTAGCATTTGAAATAACTCAGCTGTAATTCGATTACTTCCACTAGCTTTGTTTCTAGTAAAGCTTCCTAAAGCCTACTTCACTTCACACTCTAGGACGTCTGGCTCTAAGTGAGTGACCACATCATCGTGGTTATCTGGGTCATTAAGACCTTTTTTGTATGGTTCTTCTGTGTATTCTTGGCCCTTCTTCTTAATGTCTTCTGTTTCTGTTAGTTCCATCCCATTTCTGTCCTTTATTGTGCCCATCTTTGCATGAAATGTTCCCTTGGTATCTCTAACTTCTTGAGATCTCTAGTCTTTCCCATTCTATTGTTTTCCCCTTTTTCTTTGCATTGTTCCCGTAAGAAGACTTTCTTGTTGTTCTCATTGAAGGTGCTCGTTAAACATTTCTTATATCTTCTTGATCCATGCCTTCATTCTGTTTATCTGTGCCTCCATTTTATTTTCAAGATTTGGGATCATCTTACTTCCCTGGTGGCTCAATGGTAAAGCATCTGCCTACAATGCAGAAGACCCAGGTTTTATCCCTGGGTTGGAAAGATCCTCTGGAGAAGGAAACGGCACCCTACTCCAGTACTCTTGCCTGGAAAATCCCATGGACGGAGGAGTGCGGTAGGCTACAGTTCGTGGGGTTGCAAAGAGTTGGACACGACTGAGCGACTTCACTTCTTCTTCTTCACTTGTTACTATCAATACTCTGAATTATTTTTCAGGTAGACTGCCTGTTTTCTCTTCCATTTGTTTGGTCTTGTGGGTTTTTACCGTGTTCCTTCATCTGCTGCATCTTTCTCTTTCTTTTTATTTTGTCTAGTTTGCTGTGTTTGGAGTCTCCTTTCTGCAGGCTGGAAGGTCACAGTTCCTATTTGTGGAACCTGCCCACAGTTGGTGGCATTGGACCAGGGCCTTGTGGAGGTTTCCTGATTGAGGAGACTTGTACCTGTGATATGGTGGATGGAACTGAATCTTGTCTCTGAAGGGCAGTGTTTTGTCCAGCAGTGTGTTTGGGGTGTCTCTGGGCTTGGTGTGGCTTTTGGCAGCCTGTATGCTAACGGGCAGGGTTATGTTCCTATTTTGCTGAAGGGTTGGCTTGAGGCGTCTGGCACTGAAGCTTACTGGCTTTTGGGTGGGACCTGGTCTTAGTGTTGAGATAAAGGCCTTTGGGAGAACTCTTGCCAAATAATGTCTCATGGAGTTGGGGATTCTCTGGTGGTCCAAAGTCCTGGACTGTCAGGTCTTCCAACTTGGAGATCAAGCATGACCTCTTACTGTAACATCAAGATTTCACAGGCCACACAGAAGACAAAACTCCAGGACAGTTGGTGAAAGCAACAGTCACCAATCAAGAACACCCAAAGAAATTCACAGACTTGTAGAGAGAAGAGAGAAGATAGAGAAAAAAGAATAAAAACAGGAATTTAAAACAAAGAGAGCAGTCAAGCCAATAAAGAAACCTATATATGAAAATGAATACTAAAAACTAGACTTGCAAAAAGACAAAATGAAAGATATGGGGGAAAATGCAGTATAACTAAAGAGTGTTGTAAAAACAGGGGGAAAGTAAAGTAAGTTTATTTAAAAATAAGATGCTTTTTAAAAAGGAAAAAGTTAAGTAAAAATTAAAGGAATAATAAAGAACAACATTACAAAAGGAGAGAGTGATATAAGAATGTCCTCCTGAGTCCTCCATTGTCCTCTGCACAGTGTTTACCAGAATCTGCCTACTCAGAAAGTCCTCCGGTATTTCTAGGAAAGTCTCTGAACCTGCTGTGGATGCTGTGAGGTCAGCTCAGATTCGGATCTGACCTTATTCTCCCCTGTACTTGCTCCCCAAATCCACAATTGCCCTCAAAGTCCAGAGTCTCAAACTAATTGCAGAGATTTAATCTGCTGCACCTATGGCTACAGGAGGGAATTCCCCTCCTCTTTTTGATTCGCACAGCCCCTGGTGCTGCACTTTGGTTTGCAGCCCACCTCTGTTTGTAGGCCACCCTCAAGTGTCTTCCCCACCTAGACCAGAGGAGGCAGAAGTAACAGCTCATTAAGACTCACTTGCTCAGTCGGGCTGGAAAGAAGGGCTTTGGAACCCTCAGATGGGGAGTGCCTACGGCAGACTATGGGAAGTTTCCACAGTCTGAGGTGGGTCGTGCCCTCTCCCAGAGGGATTGGCCCCGGTCTTGTGTCTCTCAGCAGAGCTAAGTTGCACAGGCTCCCAGGAAGGTATGGGTTGTAACCTGTGCAAGCTCACAGCCTGATGACAGCTGCTACCTCTAGCTTTGGGACCGCAGCAGCAGTATTTTGTCCCCTGCCTCAGGCCTTGTTCTTGGCTCTGGCAGTCGCCAGTTGGCTTGCCTTCCCCACTCTGGGATCATAAACTGCAGTTGCGTCTAGTACTGCCACTGGTGCTCACTGATGTAGGTGGTGGCTTTGGCCAGGCATATCTACCTCTTATTCAGTCACTAAGTTGTGTCCGATTCTTTGCCACCCAATTAACTGCAGCACACAAGGCTTTCCTGTCCTTCACTGTCTCCCATAGTTTGCTCAAACTCATGTTCCTCGAGTCGGTAATGCCATCTAACCATCTCATCCTCTGTCACCCACTTCTCCTCTTGGCCTCAATCTTCCCCAGCATCAGGGTCTTTTCTAGTGAGACTGCTTTCCACATCAAGTAGCCAAAGTATTGGAGCTTCAGCATCAGTCCTTCCAATGAATATTCAGGGTTGATTTTCTGTAGGATTGACTGGTTGGATCTCCTTGCTGTCCGAAGGACTCTCAAGTGTCTTCTCCAGCCCCACAGTTCGAAAGCATCAGTTCTTGGGTGCTCAGCCTTCTTTATGGTCCAACTCTCACATCCATATATGAGTACTAGAAAAACCATAGCTTTGACCATATGGACTGTGTCGGCCAAGTGATGTCTCTGCATTTGAATATGCTGTCTAGATTTGTCATAGCTTTTCTTCCAAGGAGCAACCATGTTTTAATTTCATGGTTGCAGTCTCCATCTGCAATAATTTTGGAGCCCAAGCCCTGTCTTGTCACTGTTTCCATTGTTTCCTCATCTATTTGCCATGAAGTGATGGGACTGGATGCCATTATCTTAACTTTTCTGAATGTTAAATTTCAAGCCAGTTTTTCACTCTCCTCTTTCACCCTCATCAAGAGGTTCTTGAGCTCCTCTTCAGTTTCTGCCATTAGAGTGGTATCATCTGCATATCTGAGGTTGTTGATATTTCTCCCAGCAGTCTTTATTCCAGTTTGAGCTTCATCCAGCCTGGCATTTTGCATGATGTACTCTGCTTATAAGCTAAATAACCATGTACAGTTCTAACTGTTGCTTCCTGTTCTGTATACAAGTTTCTCAGGAGGCAGATTAGATGGTCTGCTATTTCCATGTCTAAGACTTTTCCATGGTTTGTTGTAATCTACACAAGCAAAGGCTGTAGCATAGTCAATGAAGCAGAAGTAGTTTTTGTTTGTTTGTTTGTTTTTGGAATTCCTTTGCTTTTTCTACGATCCAACAAATGTTGGTAAATTGATCTCTGATTCTTATGCCTTTTATAAATCCAGGTTGTACTTCGGGAAGGTCTTGGTTCATGTATTGTTGAAGTCTAGCCTGAAGAATTACTTTGCTAGCAAGTGAAATGAGTGCAATTGTATGGTAGTTTGAACATTCTTTGGCATTGCCCTTCTTTGGGATTGGAATGAAGAGTGACCTTTTCCAGTCCTTTGGCCATTGCTGAGTTTCCCAAATTTGTGGCATACTGAGCACATAACTTTAACAGCATCATCTTTTAGGATTTGAAATAGCCCAGTTAAAATTCCATCCCCTCCACTGTCTTTGTTTGTAGTAATGCTTCTTAAGGCCCATTTGACTTCACACTCTAGGATATCTGGCTGTAGGGAAGTGATTACACCATCATGGTTATCTGGGTCATTAAGACCTTTTTTGTACAGTTCTTCTGTATATATCTCCCTCAGGGGTTGCTCATCCCACCTGTATCATTTTTGAAGGTGAGTTCCTGCAATCCACCAGTGCAGGGAGTTAGAGACTCCCTGCTGCAACAATCTCTTGCCTCTCTGAGAGTCCCAGTCTTTTACCTGGACTGCCTCAGCTGTGTCATACTAGCCTTCTCAGAATATCTTCAGAGCGGTCAACACTGGTGCTCTTCCTGGGGTCCTGCTCCTGAAGCCTGAGCACCCAGCCCCCACTAGCAGCAGTAAGCATGAGTGTAAGCCACTTCTCAGCTGGGAAGTACTGTTTGGTAACGAACTCTGGTGAATTCTCTCTGTTTTGCTTTCTGAGCACCTGTTGCTTTGTTCCCCTCTGAGGTTCCAAAACTCCCCCTTGTCCTCACCCATGAGGGTGTTTCCGAATGTGTTGGAACTTTTCCTCCTTCACAACTCCCTCCCCAGGATGCTGGTCCCTGTCCCGAAATCCTTTTTTTTTTTTTTTTATAATCTTTATCTTTTGCCCTACCTCATTCTGAGAAGATTGGCTTGCCTTTTTGGAAGTCAAGGATCTCCTGCCAGCATTCAGAATGTATTCTGTATGAGTTGATCCACATGCAGATGTGTTTTTGATGTATTTGTGGGGAGGAGGTTGATCTTCCTGTCTTATTCCTCCACCATCTTGAAAGTCCCCCCACCTCTTAATTATTAAATTTGAGCTCTGAGAATTAACCTTGACTTATTTTATCTTTTTCTTTATATTCTCTCAAGTACTTTTGACATCTCATTGCCTCTCCACCAGAAGCCAGTGCCATCATAGTGGAAGGAGCACAGCTTCCAGCAATGGGTCTGTAACTCTCAATAGTTAATGTTTCCTTTGAGAGGACTGTCTGTCCCTTCCCTTCTCACTATCATATCCACCAAGCACTTTGATCAGGAGGTTGGTCAGATCCTTAGAAAGCCACAGTGAGTGTTCTTCAAGGTAGACGGCTGGCACCACTTTCCCATATCCAATGCGTCTTCCATTGCCTCAGCTTCCTTATTTTCCAGCTGACTGCTGATTTTTAATTTACACAACATGCAGTCACTGTGGTTTCAGACATCAACAAAAGGCACATGTCCTAATTGCTGTAGGAGGTCCCCAACTAGCTCCAAGATTTCTCTGCTACTGTGAAGTTAATAATTCTTTAATAAGTTTCTTGTTTTGGTGCCATAACCCTAGCAGAGAATTCAGCCATGGTCCTTTAGCACTTTCTGAAATTATTACAGGGCTGTCTTTCTGACACACAGGGAGCTACATCCCCACGATAGCAGATAAGCCTTCCTTCTCTGGCTCCTTTACCTAAAGTTGAATGATGTCCGCCAAACTGCTTAGACCCCCACCAGCATCATGCACCCTGANATTATTACAGGGCTGTCTTTCTGACACACAGGGAGCTACATCCCCACGATAGCAGATAAGCCTTCCTTCTCTGGCTCCTTTACCTAAAGTTGAATGATGTCCGCCAAACTGCTTAGACCCCCACCAGCATCATGCACCCTGAAGCAATACAGCAAGTTAAAATGTTTGTGATAAACATTTATCTGAAAGGCAGCCAAGTTGACTTTAGAGAGCCTCACATTGTTATTTGATAGCTTCTTCCTGGTTTAGTTACTAAAATGAACTCTTAAAATGAGTAATTTATGATGTTGCAAGAGAATAGTGAATGAGTCAGAAAAATTAAAAAATCACAATACAGTAAGTTTCAAAAGGATAAATGAATGTGATACCATTAAAAATTAATTATAAATACAGTAAGAAAAGTGTTTTCAATAATTACCTGGGGGTAGGGGGACCCAGTGGAGGTTACAGGTAACTTTGCTTTTCTTTGTGCTTTTGTTTCTCAGGTTTTCTGCAGCAACCATATATTACCTTTGAACCGGATTCTTTTAACTAATATTATTTAAAATAAAAATTATAACAAAAATAAGTAGGTGTTCCAATCTAAGGAAGCTAGAGTTTCTAGCATATCCTGGTATTCTCCAGCTCAGAATTACTGTATTNTTTCTGCAGCAACCATATATTACCTTTGAACCGGATTCTTTTAACTAATATTATTTAAAATAAAAATTATAACAAAAATAAGTAGGTGTTCCAATCTAAGGAAGCTAGAGTTTCTAGCATATCCTGGTATTCTCCAGCTCAGAATTACTGTATTGGGAAGTTCCTTTAATACTCTTGACTTTATTTAGTCATCTGCTAAATGAGGGGTTGAACTAAGATCTCCAAGACCCCTTCTGATGGTAATTGCATCAGAAAGGTTAGACTCTGAAGGCCTAACTTGCAGGGTGCACACTAGACAGAAATCCATCTAGTTGCTATATGGCTGTTCTACTTTTATGGCTCCGGCTTTTTTCTTTTTTTAATTAGTAAAATGAGAGGTTTGGATCAGCCATGTTCACCAGCCTTTCTCCTCCATGTCTGATATTCTGAACTCCTGTGGGTCAGACTCTGGCTCAGACATGGCTTTTCACCTGTTAGTGGTTCATAGACAAAATGCACAGCATGTGGGACTGAAACAAAGATGCTGAGGCTGCCAGAGGCATATCACTAAAAGAATTCAAGTTTGAAAAACCTGTTCTTACAAATCTCTTAGCAGGGCAAAGACAAGAACAAGCATATATCTGATCTGGAAGACTGCCTGTCCTCTTTGAAGATCACAGACTTCAGGGACTATGAGTTCCACGCCCTGAAGGTATCTCCTGACTTGCTTTCTGTGTGGCTTCTTTTCTTGTTTTTGTCAGTATTATAAGATATCAGATTATTACATTGTTCATAATAATAGCAAAGCGCAGGAGAGAAGCCCAGACAGGGGTAGAAGGAGGTCTGCTCTCTCTAAAGCACATTGAAACCTCGGGGAAGTCATTGTATCTTAAACAAAGTAATGCACATGAGAATACTTTGTAGACCAAGAAGTCTACACAAGTGTTAATACTTGTTACAACTCTTCCCCTCACCTGGCCTTCATTTCCTCATTTGAAAAATAAGCTGGTTTTTATAAGACAATTTCTGATGGTCTCTTTAAACTCTCATTTCATGATTCTTCAGTAGTTAATTTCAGCAAGTGTTACTAGTGGAACCTGGATCAGATTTCCCAGTTCTGGGTTTGGGATTCTTTTTAAACTGTAAATAACATGTCCATCCCATGCATGGGAGGAATTGATATCCCAAACTCGTGCAGAGAGGACTGTGGTTTGGGTAACTCTCCAGAGGGCTGGGCTTCCTGGTGACTCAGACAGTGAAAAATCTGCCTGCAATGCAGGAGACCAGGGTTCAATCCCTGGGTCAGGAAGATCAATCCCTGAGTTGAAAAGATCGCCTGAAGAAGGGAACGTCTGCCCACTCCAATTGGAGAATTCCATAGTCATAGGAACCTGGTAGATTGCAGTGCATGGGGTCCCAAAAGGTCAGACAGGACTGAGCAACTATATCTTTTTCTCCCACATACAGGATAAGACCTGGAATGAAGTCATGGAAATGCATCAGAAACTTCCTACTAATCAACTAGACTTGAGAAAGCAACAAGAGGCCGTGTGGGAACTCTTCACGAGTGAATGCACTTATTTTTTGGACCATTTATTAGTTCTTAAGATGGTAATGCTGGCTTTAATTTTTGTTAGATGGAAAACGTTGGTTCTTTGTGGACTTGTTCCTTTTTTCCATGCTGAAGAAAAGTGGGTGGTTCCCCTCTTTCAGGGGATCTTAAGGAAATTTTATTTATCTTTGGTTATCTGCTACTTGGCTTCTCTTCATTCTTTTCTTAAACATAGACTCTGAGGATTGGGTGAGACCTTCTCAGTAAACTAGTCCAGNCCATTATCTTCGTTTTCTGAACGTTGAGCTTTAAGCCAACTTTTTCACTCTCCTCTTTCACTTTCATCAAGAGGCTTTTTAGCTCCTCTTCCCTTTCTGCCATAAGGGTGGTGTCATCTGCATATCTGAGGTTATTGATATTTCTCCCGGGCTCTGCCCATAAGCACTTTCAAATCCTGCCATCTCTCATACCCAGGAAAAGGCACTGTGTTGGGAGACATGAGTTCAAGTCCTAGGTCTGCCTCTGACTTGCCTTGTGAACTTAAAGTCTAGTCTTCCATTTCATAAAACAGATTCTTTTTGTCAAGGTCCAAATAGTAAATATTTTGGGCTTTGCCAACCATGTGGTCTTTATTGCTCTACTCAGCTCTTCTGTTGCAGTACAAAAGAAGCTATAGATAATTTGTAAAGAAATGTGTGTGGCTGTGTTAAAATGATATCTTATTTACAAAAATGGGTAGCAGACCTGATTTATCCCACAGCATGTCTTTAGTTATTCCTGTTCTAAGCTACAAGAGGGATGACAATACCATCAGATATTTTCATTGTGATGACCAGATTGATTTCCTTTGAGAAATCGCGAGTGCTATACAAATGTTAGTTATTTACTGTAAGGAATGTTTATTGTGTCAGTCGTTGCTAAGTACTTTACCAGCAAAATGTAAACAGCAAAGACACTTAGAAAGTTAAAACTTGGAGATTGTTTCAGTTAGGATACAGAAAACTAGTTAAGTAAGACTATATGTTATTGACCCATGTAACCATAAAGCCCAGAGGTGAGAGAGAATACAAGGTTGGCTTGATCAAGGGGCTCAAAATCAAGGACAGAATTTCTTCTCATCTCTCATCCCTGCCTTCCACAGTCTGAGCTTCATCCTATGGCCAGCTTCTGTTATAGTCACAGAGTGGCTGTTGTCCTGGAGGCTATGGAGAGAGTAAGAAATAGAAAGGGGAGGGAAGGAGAGAAAGAGACAGAAATCTTTTTTTAACATTCATAGCCAGAGTCTTCATTTTCGTTCAGTTTGGACTGGTTTAAGTCACATGCACACTGTTGAACCAGCTACTGTGTTAAGGAAGGAGGGTGCTCATTGTCTTAAGGCGATCACATTCAAGGAGTGAGGAAGAGCAGATACTGAGGTGATAGCTGGGATAATGTTAGGGAAAGGGGAGTGCTGGGGCTGAGTGGGAACCAGCAGATGTTCACTGCAGAGCACTCACCTCATGAGCTCCACTGCCTTCCTTTGCCCTGGTAAACAACACGGAACTTCCTGTCCCACTGTCAACTACAGAAGCTTTTTAAATTAGCATTTTATGTTGAAAAGCTCAATTAGTGTTAATTTTCAACTCCCCTCACTGGTATTTAGAGTTTATAAGTACCTCCCTTTACACAATCAAGATAAATTTCCCAAAGTTGCTTGTAAATTGGAATTTTGTAACTCAAATTCACTGAAAGCCTCAATATTTTTCTTAAATGGGCAAAAAATTCTATAAAGCAAAGAATTTTTTAAAATTTATTTTATTTGGAGGCTAATTACTTTACAATATTGTGGTGGTTTTTGCCGTACATTAACATGAATCAACCATGGGTGTACATGTGTTCCCCATCCTGACCCTTCCTCCCCATCTCATCCCTCAGGGTCATCCCAGTGCACTAGCCCTGAGCACCCTGTCTCATGCATGGAACCTGGACTGGTGATCTATTTCACATATGATAATATACATGTTTCAGTGTTATTCTCTCAAATCATCCCACCCTCGCCTTCTCCCACAGAGTCTTTACATCTATGTCTCTGTTGCTGTCTTGCATATAGGGTCATCGTTACCATCTTTCTAAATTCCATATGTATGCATTAATATACTATATTGGTGTTTTTCTTTCTACTTCACTATGAATAATAGGCTCCAGTTTCATCCACCTCATTAGAACTGATTCAAAGGCATTTTTTTAATAGCTGAGTAATATTCCATTGTGTGTATGTATCACAGCTTTCTTATCCATTCATCTGCCAATCGACATCTAGTTTGCTTCCGTGTCTTGGCTATTGTAAACAGTTAAAGCAAAGCATATTATAGCACAAAGATGATTTCTTCTAAATGTCTCCAATTTATCTGAAGTCATGGTTTCTGTTTCTTTCTGCTGTATGTTTTAAGTGCTTAGATACTGACAGACTTCCAGACAACTGGTGCTGCCTAGATTGCGGGAAGCTCTCAATCAGTGGTTCTCAAAGTGTAGTCCCTGAACCAGCAGCATCAGAATCACTTGGGAACTTGTTAGAAATCCATATTCTCATATCTCATCAGAGATCTACTGAATCAGAAAGGCTTGGGGTAGGGCCTACTAATCTCTGGTTTAACAAGGCCCCTAAATGATTCTGATGCAAGTTCAAGAACCGTTTACTGCACTGATAAGGTAATATAGAAATAGGAATTGGAAAACGTTGGTGATCTAAAGCCCAATCTTTTCATACCTGTAATTCTTGACTCATTTGGTCTCTCTGAATGCTTCATCATATTGATACAGTGTATTCCTACTTCAATAAATTGATCTCTCTTTAGTTTATTGAATGAGGGACAGGTTATCTGTGAGGATTGTGGTTTTTCTTGACTTGCTGTAGTTTTCCTATTGTAGGAAAACATCAAATCAAGTAACAGTAACATAAAGCCTCTCTTAATGATTTCATTAATATTTAATGGCTTTTTAAACATCTTACCAGTTATCAGATATTCACTCATTAGTTCACTTTTCAATTTCCTGAAAGTAAAGGACATTTAAGTCTTTTGCAGAGAAGGGAATAAATAAAAACTGAGAATGAATGTTGTTTTGGTCTCAAGTAAGTGCTGCTGGCAAGAAGAGAACCTTGGAGATTTCTCTGGCACTGGGAGGAGAGAAAGCCTGCTTGAGCAAATTATGATCTACAGGAATATCGGTAGGGCTCACACAGGAACGACCACTTCATACAGAAGAGCACATTTCCCATATGTTCTGTGGAGCTTAAATGTCATCATTTGTGTTTAGCACAATTCCTAACCATTGAAAATACTGCTCTCTAAGTTATTTTGTAAAATTATACTCAGGAGATTTATGTCTAATGTTCTTTCAAAGGGCAGATATCAAAATTGAAAAGCAAAAAGTGATGTGTGTTTTATTTCTTTAAGATCTTCATGAATACATTAAAATATCTACAGACTCATGAATATCTCCTGGATGTGGATTTATGGAGACTTTTTGCAAACCTGGAGGAGCTAAGTCAGGTGAGCCAAAGTAGAAAGATTCCAGTAGCCATGTTTTAAAAATCGCCAGAAGACTGTGAAAATTTATGCTTTTCTCTTTTTGTGGCTTGTATTCCATGTTGGCGTATGGAATATTGTTTCTTCCATCTTCCTTCTCCATAATCTTACAGTCTGGGGTTCAGGTTAATAAGAAGGAAATCTTTCCAATAGTTTGCAGCCATCAGTTAGTCTTCAATAACATTTCAAAAAATTCTTCTGTGGTTATTTAAGAAAATAATCATAATACTCAGTTCAGCAGCACATGTACTAAAATTGGAATGAGACAAAGATTAGCATGGATTCTGTCCAAGAATGACACACAAATTCAGGAATTGTTCCATGTTTTTTCTAGAGTACAAGTTCTGGAACACCTTCTAGAAGTATATACCTTCTAGTGTATACTCAGGAACCCATCTTGTTTACTGCTTTATCCAGAAGACCTCAGACAGTGCCTCGTGCATAGAAGGACTGAATAAGTAATATTGGGTACATGAGTTTCCTCAATAAATAGTGTTGAATACAAAGAGAAAAACATATTCCTAAGTGCTCCATCATCATAAATGACTAGTCTCAAATGAATGTTCTTTATCACATATATTATAAGTAAAAACTATCTTTCCTCTAAAAAGGAAGATAAGAGAGATACTACAGGAATTCACTTGTAAGAAAATATATTAGAGAGTAGAGGAAAATAAGTTTTTAAATTTTGCCAGGGAGATAACTTAGAAGTAGGAAGCATCTGTAGGCACAGAATTTGAAGTTCACTGGATATTTATTTCTTAGCCCTGCAAGTGTGCCTACTCTGTTTTCTTTCTCCCTGGCCCTAGACAAGCTTTGGTTTTGTGAACAGTCTTTTCCGTATCTTCAAGGACTACGTTGACATTTGTGAGACTTCACCATCGTTGGATTTTATTTCCGTGCTCACAAAGGTAAAATTCTCTTTGGGATATCTCAGCTTCTGTGTGATAAATTCACCCACCTCTCAGTATGATTGTTTATATTTCCTCGACCATCATCATCATCGTTATTTCTGGGAAAGTTCTGCCAACACCCTCCCACAAGGGAAACATCCCGTTCTCCACCAATCAACATTTTCAAAAATAAGTCTCAGGTTCTGTTTTTCCATTGTTATCTCTCCTGTGTGAGCTTTATTAATACAAAATCTGCATGCATGGAAAAGCCATTGCCAAGTCTGTTTTTCAAATGACTTCAATTTAAAGCAATATTCACAGCAATAGTTTGTGCAGGCTAATTACATGGTTCAGTAGTCGTTCTAACGAAAGTGCCAGGCTTTCTGAAAGGAATAAAGTAAACCTTCAAATCCATCAGTACCCTTAATAAGACTTCTGTGTATTAAAGGAGGAGGAAGGAGGAAGACTTGTACCCCTGGTCTGATAAATGCTATTTTTTTCCTTGAGTAGATAATTTGAACTTTCTCCCCTACTTTGAGCTTTTAATCCTGTTTCTATCTATCGTCATTTAGCAAGATTTAAGTTGTTATAATCCATTTTTTAAAATATAGAGTAAGATGCATTGACTTGTAAAAATTATACTCAGGTTTATGTTTAATGTTCTTGCAAAGGGCAAGTATCAAAATTGAAAAGCAAAAAGTAATGTGCATTACAAAGTACTTACGTGTGGGGCTGATAACCTGTACATGATAATGTGCAAAATTAGACACACCCCTTACTTTGGGGGAGTTTTCATTCTAGTGGAAAAGAAATTAATCGACTAATGACACCAATGATTATATAGTAAACTTGAAATTCGTGCTGGGGAAAAAAGACACATAGATATTATGAAAGGAAACTTCTAGTTTGGGGCAGATGGTGAGGTAGATACAGCTAGGAAATTCTTCCTGAGGCAGTGATGCTTGAGGTGAGATATGAACAAGGACTATTTAAGAAGGAAAAACAAACAAGCAGAAAACTAGGCATAAACTGGGAAAATCCTTCAATGAACTTTGAAAGCACATCAGNCAGATGGTGAGGTAGATACAGCTAGGAAATTCTTCCTGAGGCAGTGATGCTTGAGGTGAGATATGAACAAGGACTATTTAAGAAGGAAAAACAAACAAGCAGAAAACTAGGCATAAACTGGGAAAATCCTTCAATGAACTTTGAAAGCACATCAGAATAAGAAAAGCTTTGCAAAACAGGAGAAAGAATATAAAGTGTTGGAAATTAGCTAAAATCTCAGGATCTCCCAATTCCTTTAGAGTCAGAAATTATTTTTTTAGGACCATTGCATGCTACACATTTTTTATTTTTGTTAAAGGATGGAGCCCTTAGTAAGTTAGATAATGAACATGATTGTTTGGATATGTGTTGGTTCAGGGTCTGAAGTCCCCTTGGTTGTCTTGATAATTTCTGTACTCGGTCAAGGGCTAGGACAACTGGCAGGCTCTCTCCACTTGGCTCCTTGGACTAACCTGGCCCATCTCCTTGGACTAACCTGGCCATCGTCCTCTAATGGTGATGGGAAGAAGCACAAAAGAGCATCAGCAGCCGTTATAGATCCAAGTATATCATTCCTCTGCTGGTCTTGGAGAATCTCCAAGGGTGAGGGGTAGCTGTGGCTCTCTTGGGACATAGATGCTGTGGCAGACATATCTGGGAGTATTCATCTGAAGGCTGATGTTACCACAACAAGGCCTGACCCCCTAAAAATAATTTTTAATTCAGTTTTTAGTGAATAGTCTGAAGAAATAACAGCTTTTCATCAAAACACATAAGTAGTCTGTCTTAGTCTGCCCAGGCTCTGTGTAACAAAGTGCCACAAACTGGGTAGCTTGTAAACAACAGAAATCGATGTTTCCCTGTTCTAGCGGGTGGACATCAATACCAGGGTGGCAGCTGGGTCATGTGAGGGCCCTCTTCTGACCACAGACTTCTCATTGTATTCTTCATGTAGCAGAGAGGGCCAGAGAGCTCTCCAGAGTCTCCTGTGTAAGGGCATTCATTTCATTCATGAAGGCTTCACCTTTGGGACCTCATCGTCTCCAGAAGGGTCCACCCCCTCCAATACCATCACCTTGGGGGTTAGGATTCAACATATGAGTTTGAGGGGGACACAGCTGTTCAGACCATAGCATATCTGTCCTCATAGCCTAGTAAGGCAGGGACTCGTCACTGAAAGTCTATAAGGATAGCCATATACGAATGCTTCCTGATATGTTACAGAGGCGCAAAGGTGGGCTGCAAGTTTTTCCTAAATTTAAAAAGGCCTGCATCAGGTTAGATTCTGTTGTGCCACGGAAAGAAACTCCAACTCTCGGTGGCTTGGTTCACATCTCTCTCACGCCGCGTTCCTGCTTTGTCATTGTTCTCACTCCGGGACCCCTGCTGAAGGAGCAGCCGCCACGTGGAATGTCACCACTGTGCCTCCAGGGCAAAGACGTAAAAGACAGGCAGACGCTCACTGACTCTTCACGTTTCTGGCATATCTGTTCACATGCATCACGTCAGAAGGTCTCATGGCCAGGCCTGCCCTCAGTGGTAGTTTAGGTAGTGTGAATGTGTGTACTTGCACACTGGCCACCTGCCTTATTCTAATACAAATTTGATATGACTTAGGAATGTGTAGTCATTACAGCAACTTTAGGACATTACATGAGAATAATGAAGGGAAAGGCAATGTCAGATGAGGTAAAACAAGTACATAAAATGCTCACTGTGGAACAGTACATTTAATGAGGTGCCCCAGATTTGACTATTTTTTAGAAGCTGGCAGGAGAATTCAGTTTGTGGATATTTTTGCGGAAGATTTGATGAAAAGTTAGATGTTGTTATTTTAATCACATACTATGAACACAGCCTTAGGCAGTGTCTGTTACCAGGTACCATGCAGCCTGTGTAGGCCTCAACAAAGCATAAGTGCAAGTAAAGGGTGAATTAAATCAAGATGTCTCAAATAGAATTTAAAAAAAAAAAACACAGGCAAGAAAAGGCAATTTATTGAGGAGGAGTTGTTCAGTCACTAACTTGTGTCCAACTCTTTGCAACCCCATGAACTGCAGCACACCAGGCTTCCCTGTCCTTCACTATGTTCTGAGTTTGCTCAAACTCATGTCCGTTGAGTCGGTGATGTCATCCAACCATGTCATCCTCTGTCACCTCCTTTCCTCCTGCCCTCAATCTTTCCCAGCATCAGGGTCTTTCCCAGTGAGTTGGCTCTGTGCATCGAGTGGCCAGAGTATTGGAGCTTCAGCTCCAGCATCAAGCTTTCCAATATAGGAGTTAATGGTTTATTATGGGGACACCATTGTTTACTAGTGTTTATTTGGATGCTCACCTTTTTCTCTCCATGCACACATGGTTGATAATGGTGTGTCCCCAGCTTTCCCTGCTTTGGTTACTGATAAAAGTGAAGAGAAGGTCTCTCGGTACTTTTGCATCCTTTCACTCTCTCATGCCCTTCTCCCCTTGCAGTATTTCCGGGGTANCTCTCCATGCACACATGGTTGATAATGGTGTGTCCCCAGCTTTCCCTGCTTTGGTTACTGATAAAAGTGAAGAGAAGGTCTCTCGGTACTTTTGCATCCTTTCACTCTCTCATGCCCTTCTCCCCTTGCAGTATTTCCGGGGTAGCCTGTGTCAGAGTCACCAGACCTACTGCCTGAACTACTCGGCTGCTGTCTTTTATCTTGAGAGCCTGAAGCAGAGACATGACTTTGGAATTTATTTAAAAGTAAAGTACCTTTTTCTTTTATATTTTTCCTGAGACTCTGGATGTAACAGATACTAGGAACTATTAGACCCAAATTAAATGGAACAGGAGGAAAATAAATAATCAGGCATACATTTTAACTACAAACCTGTTTTCCTTCAGTTCAGTTCAGTTCAGTCGCTCAGTCGCGTCCGACTCTTCACAACCCCATGAATCGCAGCACAGCAGGCCTCCCGGTCCATCACCACCTCCCGGAGTTCACTCAGACTCACGTTCATCGAGTTCGTGATGCCATCCAGCCATCTCATCCTCTGTCGTCCCCTTCTCCTCCTGCCCTCAATCCCTCCCAGCATCAGAGTCTTTTCCAGTGAGTCAAGTCTTCTCATGAGGTGGCCAAAGTACTGGAGTTTCAGCTTTAGCATCATTCCTTCCAAAGAAATCCCAGGGCTGATCTCTTCAGAATGGACTGGTTGGACCTCCTTGCAGTCCAGGGGACTCTCAAGAGTCTTCTCCAACACCACAGTTCAAAAGCATCAATTAAGGAACACATAATCCACTGCAGCATTAGGATTTTAAATTGTGCTTATCTGGAAACATTGTATCACCTAATGTCCCTCCTGACATTTTAACTGGGGATCTAAAATGTTTTATTTGTCCACTTGGTTTGTTTTTAGAAAAAATTGGTGAGAAAACTACGGTAAGGATTGAGGCTTTATTTGTGATACACGTCTGGCTCTTGTAGGATTTGGTCCCAGCAAGGTCCTACTGCACAAAAGCTTGGGGCACCACTACCATTGTAGTCTACTTGAGTGGCGCCTCCTAGAGAACATCATAGCCCACAGCGTAAAGGCTGCCCCTGAAGTTGTCCAGCATGGCAGCTGTGGCTCCCAAGCATTATTCAGTTCAGTCAATCAGTCGTGTCTGACTCTTTGCAACCCCTTGCACTGCAGCGCGCTGGGCTTCCCTGTCCATCAACAACTCCCAGAGCTTACTCAAACTCATGTCCAACGCGTCAGTGGTGCCATCCAACCATCTCATCCTCTGTCGTCCCCCTCTCCTCCCACCTTCAATCTCTCCCAGCATCAGAGTCTTTTCCAATGAGTCGGTTCTTCGCATCAGGTGGCCAAAGTATTGGAGTTTCAGCTGCAGCATCAGTCCTTCCATTGAATATTCAGGACTGATTTCCTTTAGGACTGACTGGTTGGATCTCCTTGCAGTCCAAGGAGACTGCAGTCCAAGGAGAGTCCAAGACTCTCAAGAGTCTTCTCCAACACCACAGTTAAAAGCATCAGTTCTTCGGCAATCAGCTTTCTTTATAGTCCAACCCTCACATCCATACATGACCACTGGAAAAACCATAGCCTTGACTAGATGGACCTTTGTTGACAAAGTAATGTCTCTGCNTCTGTGCGACCCCATAGACAGCAGCCCACCAGGCTCCCCAGTCCCTGGGATTCTCCAGGCAAGAACACTTGCCATTTCCTTCTCCAAGTGGTTTCCCCTACTTTCTTCAATTTAAGTCTGAATTTGGCAGTAAGGAGTTCATGAACTGAGCCACAGTCAGCTCCTAGTTTGTTTTTGCTGACTGTGTAGAGCTTCTCCATCTTTGGCTGCAAAGAATATAATCCGGTTTCGGTATTGACCATTGGTGATGTCCGTGTGTAGAATCTTCTCTTGTGTTTTTAGAAGAGGGAGTTCGCTATGACCAGTGTGTTCTCTTGGCAAAACTCTGTTAGCCTTTGACCTGCTTCTTTTTATACTCCAAGGCCAAATTTGCCTGTTATTCCAGGTGTTTCTTGACCCTACTTTTGCATTCCAGTCCCCTATAATGAAGGGGACATCTTTTTTGGATGTTAGTTCTGGAAGGTCTTATAGGTCTTCACAGAACCATTCATCCTCAGCTTTTCAGCATTACTGGTCGGGACATAGACTTGGATTACTGTGACACTGAATGGCTTGGCTTGGAAACGAACAAAAATCATTCTGTCATTTTTGACATTGCATCCAGGTACTGCATTTTGGACTCTTTTGTTGATTATGATGGCTATTTCCATTTCTTCTAAGGGATTCTTGCCCAGAGTAGTAGATATAATGGTCATCTGAGTTAAATTCACCCATTTNTTGGAAACGAACAAAAATCATTCTGTCATTTTTGACATTGCATCCAGGTACTGCATTTTGGACTCTTTTGTTGATTATGATGGCTATTTCCATTTCTTCTAAGGGATTCTTGCCCAGAGTAGTAGATATAATGGTCATCTGAGTTAAATTCACCCATTTCAGAACAGATTTGTGCTCGGGACCTTCAGTGTTTGCAATAAGCAAGACTGGAAAAAATTTTCCTTGACTTCTCTACTTCCTTTGACCACCACCCACTCCCTTGCCTGTTTTGGGGGGTTTTATTCTGATGTATCTTTAGTCTGAAATGTACCTTTCAGTATTACGCCACAGCTCTTTTTATGACCCAAGAAAATGGTCCTTGCCTTTCCAGAAACCCATGCAGCTGCAAGAAGCACCTACCAGAGCATCACCTCAGAGCCGTAGAAGGAACAGCCACCACACAGAGCTCCCAATGACTTTTAGCTATGGATCAGGGCATCTTTGCCATGGCCAGAAAGTGCCAGGGAACCTGGGCGTGGCGTGAATGGTGTTGGGAAGAGCCATGGCCCTATTTTAGTAGCTTTAGCCTTTCAGTGTTTCCTTTGCTACTCAAACCAAAACCTGAAAGCTCCTTAGATTTCATGAATAATCTTGTTGCAAACCTTGTCCCTGGAAGCTGTTGGATGAGACTCCTTGCCTGAGACTCCTTGGCAGAGTCTTCCAAACTCCTCTCCATTCTGGGGAGAATCCAGGTTCATTCCTCTCCCTCCCAAGGTAGCACAAGGTTCAGACACCATTTTCAAATAACTGTGGAAAATCCCTTAACAATTGAGACACAGAAGTTTACATGTATGAGATATATATATGTAGCATCCAAAGATATTTAGGGAAAAGAATGGAGGGTGCACTCTTGTAATGATAACATGTAATACTTTTATAAGCATCATGCTTTGCTAAGCACTTTCTCAAACATCCTTTTAAATCTTACCACAAATCTATGAAGTTGATTACATTGTGTCCCCACATGTCCCTGAGACTCAGAGAGGTTATGTGACCTTTGTAAGATCACATGACCAATAGATGGCAATAAAAGAACCTGGATAAAGGTCTTCAGGCAAAATACTCCAATGCACTTTACACCAGGACTATTTACAACTCCTCAGGGCTACTTCCTGTTGCAAAGGAACCTTTAGCATCATGAAACAAAGGTTGAAGGGTCAGGGAGAGGCTCTGGGAGGGCTTGGAGGTAAATCTGCCTTCCACAGCCCCAGAGCACAGAACAAAACTGCATCACAGATAATTAATAATAATAATGTATAGTGATTATACATACAATAATAACGATACAAATACAAAAATGATAATACTAAAAGTGACTAGTTCGCAAGCTTTGGCTGTGGCCGGGCACTGTGCTGCATGCTGATCATCTCTGATTTCTCTGCACAATAAACCCTGTAGGATTTGATGTTATCTTCATTTTTCAAGAGCTTAGAAGAAGTCAGCAACTTGCTTAAAGTTTGTTCAGGGCAGGAGCAGGATTCAAATCTGTCAGGCTGACAACCTTTCTCCTAAGCTTTGACGTAAGCGTTGTTGGAAAACTTAACATCTTTGTGGTCCGGTGAAGGCAATGGCACCCCACTCCAGTACCCTTGCCTGGAAAGTCCCATGGACAGAGGAGCCTGGTAGGCTGCGGTCTATGGGGTTGCGAAGAGTCGGACACGACTGAGCGACTTCACTTTCACTTTTCACTTTCATGCATTGGAGAAGGAAATGGCAACCCAGTCAGGTGTTCTTGCCTGGAGAATCCCAGGGACAGGGCAGCCTGGTGGGCTGCCGTCTATGGGATCACACAGAGTCGGACACGACTGAGCGACTTCACTTTCACTACTTTCATGCATTGGAGAAGGACATGGCAACCCACTCCAGTGTTCTTGCCTGGAGAATCCCAGGCAGGGGGAGCCTAGTGGGCTGCCGTCTGTGGGGTCACACAGAGTCGGACACGACTGAAGTGACTTAGCAGTTAGCAGCCGGTGGCTCAGACAATAAAAAATCAGCCTGCAGTGCAGGAGACCCAGGTTCATTCCCTTGGAGAAGGGAATGGCTACTCACTCCAGTATTCTTACCTGGAGAATTCCATGGGCAGAGGAGCCTGGTCGGCTATAGTCGATCAGGTCACAGAGTCAGACACAGTTGAGCAACTAACACACTTTCACTTAACATCTTTGTCATTTTATGGACTGCCTGGAATTGGGCTCTGATTGCACTGGGGTGAATTTAGTCTCTACACTATGTGGGGCTGGTTTTTGTAAATATCCGTACATTATCTTTATGGGAATTGACAAGAGTAGAATTTCCCTCACTTTTTCAAAGTCAGTCAAAGTGATGCAGAGAAAGACACCACCGGGGGACTTCCCTGGTGATCCAGTGGTTAAGAATCTGCCTGCCAATGTGGGGGACATAGGTTTGATCCCTGAAGTGGGAAGATCCCACATGCCAGAGGGCAGCTAAGCCCAAGCTCCCTGGAGCTTGTGCTCCACAAGAGAAGCCGCCCCAGTGAGAAGCCCACGCACAGCAACTAGAGACTAGCCCCTGCTCGCCGCAGCTGGAGAAAGCCCACAGCGTAACGAAGACACCCAGAAAAGGCACTCCAGCACAGCCCCCAAAAGTCAGAAAACAGGACCCTGGGAACTTGGTACCAGGTCTCTAAGTCTTTGCTCGAATGGCAGTTGCTGACAAATCTATCTACTGTGGACTGAATATTCAAGACATGTCAGGCATTTTTGTCAGCACTGTGTGGGGATTACCTCAAAATCTCTCATCACTCGTTTATGGCAACTCTTGTTACCCACATTTCACAGGTGAGGTTTAGAGGACTTAAGTAAATTTCCCGAGCTCCCAAGAATAATGGGTGTCCAAGACCATGGTTGCATCCCTCCGAGAGAGGTTAATGAGGAGAACAAGGTTTTATTTGGACCCCTCAATCCATCTCACTCTTCCCCTGAACACATTGGATTTTTAATGATTTATGTATAAATTATATCAATATAATTTTATAAAGTATAAGATTTACATGTAAATTTACTTTTTGTTTATTCAGTTCAGTTCAGTCGCTCAGTCATGTCCGACTCTATGCGACCCCATGAATCGCAGCACGCCAGGCCTCCCTGTCCATCACCAACTCCCGGAGTTCACTCAGACTCGCGTCCATCAAGTTGGTGATGCCGTCCAGCCATCTCATCCTCTCTGTCGTCTCCTTCTCCTCCTGCCCCCAATCCCTCCCAGCATCAAAGTCTTTTCCAGTGAGTCAACTCTTCGCATGAGGTGGCCAAAGTACTAGAGTTTCAGCTTTAGCATCATTCCTTCCAAAGAACACTCAGGGCTGATCTCCTTTATTTTTTTTTTCTTTTACCTATTTTACTTTACAATACTGTATTGCTTTTGCCATATATCAACATGAATCCGCCACGGGTGTACATGAGTTCGCAATCCTGAACCCCTTTCCCACCTCCCTCCCCATCCCATCTCTCTGGGTTATCCCAGTGCACCAGCCCCAAGCACCAGCCCTAGAATGGACTGGTTGGATCTCCTTGCAGTCCAAGGGACTCTCAAGAGTCTTCTCCAACACCACAGTTCAAAAGCATCAATTCTTCGGCGCTCAACCTTCTTCACAGTCCAACTCTCACATCCATACATGGCTACTGGAAAAACCATAGCCTTGACTAGACAGACCTTAGTTGGCAAAGTAATGTCTCTGCTTTTGAATATGCTATCTAGGTTGGTCATAACTTTTCTTCCAAGAAGTAAGTGTCTTTTAATTTCATGGCTGCAGTCACCATCTGCAGTGATTTTGGAGCCCAAAGAAATACATAGTTAATTTACAGTGTTGTATTGCTGGTGTGTAGCAAAGTGATTCAGTTTTACATATATATAATACTTTTTCATATTCTTTTCTATTATAATTTATTATGAGATATTGAATATAGTGTCCTATGCTGCACAATAGGACCTTGTTGGTTATCAAAGCTTATAAGTTTGATAAGATCCCATTTTTGTTTTTATTTATGTTGCTTTAGCAGACTTGACCTAAGAAAACATTGTTACAGTTTATATCAGAGAATGTTTTTCCTATGTTCCCTTTTAGGTTTTTTATGGTGTCCTGTCTTATATTTACTTTTTTTTCCCCCCTTATATTTAAGTCATTAAGCCATTTCAAGTTTATTTTTCTGTAGGGTGTAAGGGAGTGTGCTAACTTCATTGATTTACATGTAGCTGTCCAGCTTTCCCAACACCATTTGCTGAAGAGACTGTTTTCTCCATTGTATAATCTTGCCTCCTTTGTCAAAGAGTAATTGACCATAGGTGCATGGGTTTATTTCTGGGCTTTCTATCATGCTCCATTAATCTATGTA
This sequence comes from Neotragus pygmaeus, assembly GCA_006410875.1. Lineage (NCBI taxonomy): Eukaryota > Metazoa > Chordata > Mammalia > Artiodactyla > Bovidae > Neotragus > Neotragus pygmaeus. The sequence goes on from SJYV01013721.1 coordinate 840,422, forward strand.
TTTGTTTTTGTGCCACTACCATACTGTTTTGATGACTGTAGCTTTGTAGTATAGTCTGCAGTCGGGGAGTCTGATTCTTCGAGTTCCATTTTTCTTTATCAAGACTGTTTTGGCCATTTGGGATCTTTTGTGTTTCCATACAAATTATAAAATTTTTTGTTCTAGTTCTATAAAAAATGCCACTGGTAATTTGATAGTGATTGCACTGAATCTGTAGATTGCTTTGGGGTCATATAGTCATTTTGACAATATTGCTTCTTCCAGTCCAGGAGCATAGTGTAGCTTTCTATCTGTTCATGTCATCTTTGATCTCTTATATCGGCATCTTACAGTTTTCAGAATACAGGTCTCTGGGCTCTTTGGGTAGACTTATTCCCAGGTGTTTCATTCTTTTTGATGCGATGGTAAGTGAGGTTGTTGCTCCAATTTGTCTTTCTGGTCTTCTGTTGTTAGTTTAGGAAATGCAACAGATTTCTGTGTATTAATTTTGTGTCCTGCAATTTTACTGAATTTGTTGATAAACTCTAGCCTTTTTGTAGTAGCATCTTTAGGATTTTCTATATATTGTATCCTGTCATCTGCAACAGTGACATTTTTACTTTTCCAATTTGAATCCCTTTTATTTCTGTTTCTTTGCTGATTACGGTGGCTAGGACTTCTAAAACTAAAGCTGAATAAAAGTGGCAAGAATGGACATCCTTGACTTGTTCCTAGTCTTAGAGGAAGTGTTTCAGCTTTTCACTTTTGCGAATGATATTAGCTGTGGGTTTGTAATATATGGCCTTTACTATGTTGAGGTAGGTTTCCTCTGTGCCAACTTTCTGGAGAGTTCTTTTTTATATATAATAAATGGATGCTACATTTTATCTAATGCTTTTTCTGCATCTATTGAGATGATCATGGGGTTTTTTTTTTCTCTTTTCTTTTGTTGATGTGGTATATTGCTTATGTTGAACTGTGCTTGTGACTCTAGGTTGAATCCCAGTTGATCATGTATATTATTACCCTTTTTACTTGCTATTGTGTTCGGTTTGCTGAATTTTCTTGAGAATTTTTATATTTGTATTCATCAAAGATAGTGACCTATAATTTTCTTTTTTCATGGTGTCTTTTTCTAGTTTTGGTATCAGAGTTACGGTAGCTTCATAGAATGACTTTGGGGTATCCCCTACTCTTCAGTCTTAAAGAAGACTTTGAAAAGGATTAATATAAGTTCATTATATGTTTGGTAGGATTCCCCAGCAAACTCATTGGATCCTAAACTTTTGTTTGCAGGGGGTGGTTTTGTTTTTTTAGTTTCAGCAAACACATGCAGGAGCTTAGTTGACCTGAGGCATGTGGAATCTTCTCAGATCAGATTTCAAACTCATGTGCCTGCATTAGCAGGCAGATTCTTAACCACTGGACTATTAGGGAAGTCTGGGAGCTTTATTATTATTATTATTAGAGATTCTTTTTCACTTCTAGTGATCAATCTGTTTAAATTATTTATCTCTCCTTGATTCTGTTTGGTGGGCTGTCTGTCCCTAAAAACTTATCATTTTTTTCTAAGTTGTCCAGTTTGTTGGCATATAATTCTCTGTAGTAGTCTCTCACAGATTTTTGTAGATCTGCAAAATCAGTTGTTATACTTCCTCTTTCATTTCTTGTTTTATTTGGGTCCTTTCATTTCTTCTTGGTGAACCTGGCCAGAGGTGTGTGAATTTTGCTTTGTTGCTGTTCTTTTAGTCATTAAATCATGTCTGACTCTCTTGCCACCCCATGGACTATAGCCTGCCAGGCTCCTCTGTCCATGGGATTTCCCAGGCAAGAATACCAGAGTGGGTTGCCATTTCCTTCTCTAGGTGATCTTCCTGACCAGGGATCAGACCCGCATCTTCTGCATTGCAGGCAGATTCTTTACCACTGAGCCTCCAGGGAAGCCCAGTTTTGTTTCCCCTTTCAAAAAACCAGCTCTTGGTTTCCCTGGTTTTGTTTTGGTTTTTGTTCTGTTTTCTATTTTTTGATCTCTATTCTATTTCTTCCTCTCTGACTTTTTATTATTTCCTTCCTTATGGTGACTTTAGGCTTTATTTGTTCTTTTTCTATTTCTTTCCGGTGGTAGGTTAGATTGTAGATCAGCTCACTTTATATTATCCCATAAATCTCATGTGTTTTCTTTTTTTCATTTGACTTTCTGTCTACATTTCTGATTGATTTCCATTATTATTCTGTCTTCTAGATCAGGTATTTGACCTACATTGTTTCTGTAATACATTTATTTATTTACTTACGGCTGTGCTGAGTCTTTGTTGTTGCACAGGCTTTTGTCTAGTTGTGGTGAGTGGCGGCCACTCTCTAGTTGTGGTGCATGGATTTCTCGTTGCCGTGGCTTCTCTCGTTGTGGAGCATGGGCTCTGGGGCATGCGGGCTTCTGTAGTAGAGGTGTGTGGGCTCAGCAGTTGTGATGTGCAGGCTCGAGAGCGCTGGCTCATTAGTTGCGGTACACGGTTGATCCACAGCATGTGAAATTTTCCTGGATCCTACATTAGCAGACAGATTCTTTTACTCTGAGCTATCAGGGAAACCCTGCACTGTTTAGTTTGTTATTTATCGCCTTTAGCTTGGTTTCATCTCAGCATACACATTTTCTCATTCTAACTGGCTTCTCCTTATAGTTTCTATCAGTAGCTCCTTGCTAAAGTGATCTGCATTTCTCTCAATGCCCTTTCTTAAATTGTTAGTTGTTACTTTCTTTTTGTAATTTTACTGATTTCTGGCTCTGCCGAGTTCACTGCCGTGCCCAGAGGCTAGTGTCTAGTTGTGGTGTGTGGGCTTCTCACTGTGGCGGCTTCTCCTGTTGCGGAACACAAGCTCTACCAAGGGCAAGTGGGTTTGGTGGCTGCAGTACGAGGGCTCGGCAGCGTGTGGCACGTGGGCTCTGTAGTTGCTTCATGACTCCCGATCAGGGATCAAACCCATGTCTCCTGCATTGGCAGGTGAATTTTTCGCCACTGAGCCACGGAAGCCTTATCTTCTTTCTGAACTCAGAATCTGCTAGAGCATTCTGTTTTATTGGAGATTTCTCCTGTCCTGTTTTCGGAAATAGTTCCTCTGCTTCTTGGTTTCAGTTTTATTTCTTTGCCCCTGGATTTAGGAGAAACAGTAATTTCCTGTGTTCTTGAAGAGTTTGCTTCATGTGGGAGCACCCTTGTGTAGTCTGAGTGAGTCTTAATATTTTGGGTGCAAGGGCTGCATCTAGAATGGTCGCCTGCCGTTTCTTCCCTCCTTGCACGCTGGTTGTTGGCCCCTTCGTGGGGAATGTGACTGTTTTTGTGGTGACCAGAGCCTGCGCTGGCAGTTGAGCAGGGCCTCCTGCTTGGTCTGTGGTTGTCACAGCTTTGTTGGGGGCGCAGTCTGCTCCCCAGTTGGAGTGGAAGCCCCCCAGATCGTCTTGTTTCTGAGCTGCGGTGTGAGGGAGGCAGGCCAGCCTGGAGCTACTGGGGAAGGAGCCGGGAGTGTTCCTCATCAGGAGCTGTCCGCTGAAGTGCGCTCCATGGTGTTTGTCACGCACCGTGTGTGTTTCCAGAGTACACTGTGTTGGCATGGGCCTCACCTCTTCCTCAGCCACGGGAATGCAGGCCGCTGGATGTCCCTCAGGGGCTGTGCTCGTAAAGCCACCAGCTCAGATCTGCAGGCACAGATTCCCTGAAGTCAGCCCCCAGGACCTTTCTTAGCTGCCCAAGGTCATGCTCCTCGACCCCCTCAGAACTACGGGCAAGCACAGAGCCTGGCCCCACCTCCACGTACGTGTACCCGCAAAACTCAAAGCTGCTGACTCTGGACTTGCCCCAGCTATGGGAGCGTCAGTCCTCTGCTGGGATGTCCCACAGTCACTTAGCTTACAAAGGCAGCATCGTAAATCCACTAAAGTCTCAAGATCTCCTGATAGGGCTCAGATTTCAGCCCCACCTCTGTGTGAGGCAACAGCAGGCGCTCCCACTGTGAGCACTCCGTGGGGCTGCTCTGCTGGGGCCCCACCTCTCCCTCCAGGTGCTCCTTAACAAGAGGGCTTCTGTAGTAGACCCAAGTTTCATCCCGCGCACAGCCCCAGTTGCCACCCAGTCCACACTCTGGCCCCTTCAGGCTCTCTCTGCACGGCCACCCCCAGTCCTCTCCCCACATCTGTGCGCTGAAACCCAAGATTCAGCACCCAGCCCCGACCTGCACTCGCAGACACCTGCATGGAGCCGGGGAGCAGCAAGGTGGCCGAGACCAGGCATGCTGGTCTCTCTCTTCTACCTGCTTAAGCCAATTGCTGCATTCTTCTCTGAGCCTCCGAAGCTTCCGTTCTGTTCCAGCTGATCTAGGCAGCAAAGTTTGTTCCTGGGGCAAGGAACCTTTCCTCTCACAGCTCCCTCCCAGCAGTACAGGGCCCATCCCATCCTCCCTTGTTGCAGGGTGATCTTCCTGGCAGTTTTGGTTGTATGAGCTCTTCTGCCAGCGTTCAGTAGGTATTCTGTGAGAACTGGTACACATGTAGATGTACTTTTTATGTACTTCTGAGAGTTGGTGAGGTCTGTGTCCTTCTATTCCACTATCTTGATCTCCCAACTATATATAAATTTATTATCAAGCTGAAGCAGATTCCACTCATCTAGGCCCATCCAGAAAAAGGACTTTTATATCTAATTTCTCATGACAGAGAGTTTCTTTTCTTTCCCTAATAGACATGAAAAGTAAAGCCAACAGAGAAAAGTTATAGTTTCACTTTGAGAATCATCAAATATCTTTTCTTTTTTCTTTTTTTTTCTCTTCTGAGACCTTTCAAAACACTTTAAATATTTTGTGTATCTCTGCCTGGATCTTTGTCTAAATTATTTACCACTGGTATTTCTTTTCTGATTGGTATCTGGGGGAGATTCAAGGCTTTTATATTTACCCTAAACACCCGTGGGTGCTGGCCTCCAGAGCTGTTGCCCACAGCATGGAAATTTGGAGCAGTGACCCAGGGCTGTGTGTCTTGAGGGAATACCTCACTGCTGATGAGAAATGAATTACTGGAGCTCCCCAGCTTCCCATGAGGACCAGCAGGTAGTGCTGGAATGCTGCTGCCAGTGACTTAGCATGGAAATCAGCCACTACATCTCTGGGAGTTGGTGATGGACAGGGAGGCCTGGTATGCTGCAGTCCATGGGGTCGCAAAGAGTCAGACGCGACTGAGTGACTGAACTGACTGAACTAAACTGAAGGCCACAGATGACGACGGCCTTCCCACACCTCTTTCCTCCACTCCTGCTCCTAGCCCTTTCATGGCTGCAGTCTCTGCTTCCTTCATCCCTTCAGCCCCAATGAGGATCACAACCATTTTGAGCTGGATGAGAACTAGGAAGTCATCTAATACCTGCTCCCATTTTATAGAAGAGGAGTCTGAGGTGCAGAGAGGGGAGGTGGTTCCTCAGCCTTAAAGCCTGGCCCCTAGAGCTCCATCCTCCCTGCACCTCTGGCCTCACTTTTCTGACCTGCCATCTGTAGGTGGGGAAGTGGGAAAGATCATGCCTGGCAGAATTCCCATAAAGAAGAGTCCTGGAAGTTTTTAGAAGAAATGTGATATAGCTGTTAGGGTAGGAGGGTATGGAAGACAAGGACAATTGCAAAGCTTGAGGCTAGGAAAGAAAAGGGGAAAGCTGGAGAAGGGAAGAGAGGGGAAGAAAGAAAAAGAGCTCTCTTCTTCCAAAGAGAAGAATGGAGCCAGCAAAATGGGGTGGGGGGTGGGGGTGGCTGTGGCTTCCACGTGTGTTCTTGTTGTCACTAAGTTGTGTCCAGTTCTTCACAACCCCGTGGACTGCAGCACGCCGGCTTCCCTGTCCTTCAGTATCTCCCAGAGTTTGCTCAAACTCGTGTGCATTGTGTCAGTGATGCCATCCAACCATCTCATCCTCTGTCGCCTCCTTCTCCTGCCTTCAGTCTTTCTCAGCATCAGGTTCTTTTTCAATGAGTCAGCTCTTTGCATCAGGTGGCCAAAGTATTGGCACTTCAGCATCAGCATCAGTCCTTCCAATGAATGTTCAGGGTTTATTTCTTTTAGGATTGACTGGTTGGATCCCCTTGCTGTCCAAGGGACTCTCAAGAGTCTTCTCCAACACCACAGCTCAAAAGCATCTATTCTTGGGTGCTCAGCCTTCTGTATGGTCCAGCTCTCACATCTGTACATGACTACCGGAAAAACCATAGCTTTGACCATATGGACCTTTGTCAACAAAGTGATGTCTCTGCTTTTTAACACACTGTCTAGGTTTGTCATAGCTTTTTTCCCCTAGGAACAAGCATCTTTTAATTTCATGGCTGCAGTCACCATCACAATGACTTTGGAACCCAGGAAAATAAATTCTGTCACTGTTTCCATTTTTTCCCCACCTGTTTGCCATGAAGTGATGGGACAGGATGCCATTGATCTTCGTTTTTTGAATGTTGAGTTTTAAGCCAACTCCTTCACTCTCCTCTTTTACTTTCACCAAAAAGCTCTTTAGTTCCTCTTCACTTTCTGCCGTTAAGGTGGTGTCATCTGCATATCTGAGGTTATTGATATTTCTCCTGGAAGTCTTGATTCCAGCTTGTGATTCATCCAGCTGAACATTTCTCATAATGTGCTCTGCATAAAAGTTAAAGAAGAGTGACAATATACAGCCTTGATGTACTCCTTTGCCAGTTTTGAACCAGTCCATTATTCCATGTCTGATTCTAACTGTTGCATCTTGACCTGCATATAGGTTTCTCAGGAGGCAAGTAAGGTGGTCTGGTATTCCCATTTCTTTAAGAATTTTCCAATTTGCTGTAATCAACACAGTCAAAGGCTTTAGTGTAGTCAATGAACCAAAAGTAGATGTTTTTCTGAAATTCCTTTGCTTTCTGTATGATCTAACAAATGTTGGCAATTTGATCTGTGGTTCCTCTGCCTTTTCTGAATCCAGCTTTAGCATCTGGAAGTTCTTGATTCACGTACTACTGAAGCCTAGCTTGAAGGATTTTGAGCATTACCTTGCTAGCATGTGAAATGAATGCAATTGTACAGTACTTTGAACATTCTTTGGCATTGCCTTTCTTTGGAATTGAAATTAAACACCAGTCATGCGGCCACTGCTGAGTTTTCCAAATTTGCTATCATATTGAGTGCAGCACTTTAACAACATCATATTTTGGGATTCTAAGTAGTTCAGCTGGAATTCTGTCACCTCCACAAGCTTTGTTCCTAGTAATGCTTCCTAAGGCCCACTTAACTTCACACTCCAGAATGTCTAGCTCTAGGTTAGTGATCACACCATCTTGATTATTTGGGTCATTAAGACCTTTTTGATACAGTTCTTCTGTGTATTCTTGCTACCTCTTACTATCTTCAGCTTCCATTAGGTCCCATACCGTTTCTGTCCTTTATTGTTACTGTCTTTGCATGAAATGGTGTCTCAGGTTTTCTTGAAGAGATCTCTAGTCTTTTCCCATTCTGTTGTTTTCCTCTATTTCTTTTCATTGTTCACTTAGGAAGACTTTCTTATCTCTCCTTGCTGTTCTTTGGAACTCTGCATTCCTTTTCACCTTTGCCTTTCACTTCTTGTCTCAGCCATTTGTAAGGCCTGACTTGTACCAGTACTTACTGAAATTTCCTTTCATGTCTTCCCCATTGCATGTACACCTGGCAGCCACCTCCTTGAACAAACTCTCCGTACTGACAACCGTCTGTGTCTTTTTTCTTCTCATCTCTCTTCTATACGATGTAGCTCAGTTTAGCCTCTTCAACCTCATTTTCTCACTATCCTGACTCCCTCCAACAAAAGCGAGTTAACGAACTCACCCAACAAGCAAAACTCCTTCCTTTTCCTTTCTCCCCATCCAGTGTTGATTCTCAGTTTTCATAACTGCACTGCAGCAAAGGAGGTAACAAGAGTTGGCAAACCCAGAAATCAACCCCAAGGGCCAGGTAGGAGGAAAAGGGAAAACTAATGTTGGTCAGAAGGGTAAACAAGGCTGGAATGTGTGTATAATACTTCTTAAGCACATTGCAAAAAAAAAACCATTTGAGATCCTGAATTCAGTACTAGTAGATAAATGCTTGCTTGCTAAAACAGTTTAATATGGAATTTTCAAAATCAAGATCTAGACCTTCCAGTGAATATTCAGTCCTTATAATTTTTCCCAGCAAGCTCACAGGGGTGTTATGTCACTACTGAGTGAGGTCTCCTAAGGTTTTCTTGTGTCCAGATTCCTCAGTGCCCCGATAGAAGCAATGTTCTGACAGGCCTGGTTTTGCCTTCCCCAGTGGTGTGAGCAGAATGACCAGTGCAGACGCCTTCACCTACCTGAGCTGCTCGTGGCCCCGCTACACAGGCTGACTCGATACCCCTTGTTGCTGAAGAATATCTGGAAAAGGAGTACAGACTCTACGGAGAAAATCATGATCTACTCCATCAAGGAAAAGGTGGAAAAGTCAATCCGTAAGTCCCCGAGATGAGGGACCCAGAGCTCCAGTGTCAGCTTTACTCAAAGAGTTGGGGGGCCGTGTTGCTCCTGGGCGGAGAAGGCAATGGCACCCCACTCCAGTACTCTTGCCTGGAAAATCCCATGGGCGGAGGAGCCTGGTAGGCTGAAGACCATGGGGTCGTGAAGAGTCGGACACGATTGAGCGACTTCACTTTCACTTTCATGCACTGGAGAAGGAAATGGCAACCCACTCCAGTGTTTTTGCCTGGAGAATCCCAGGGACAGGGAGCCTGGTGGGCTGCCATCTATGGGGTCGCACAGAGTCGGACATGACTGAAGCGACTTGGCGGCAGCAGCAGCAACAGTAGCTCCTGGGAACCAGCTGGGCTTCCATCCTAGGAGGTAATTCCGTTGGCTTGAGGTCACTGGCTGTCTGAAATGTGGATTTGACTTTGAGTTTGCAATGTAAATCAAACACACTCAAGACAATGGGCTCCACTCACATCCTGGCCAACCCTGTGAAAACTCTTAACTCCTAAGGGTTCACGCAGGACGTGGCTCCGTCTCCAAGGTTTTCAGATGTGAGTTCAGGCAGGAAAACTTCTACTTCCCAGATGATGAAGGCACTTTGTTTTTAACATCCATCATGAACCCACACACACAGCAAATGGAAGTAAACAGCATGAAAAGCCTTTCCGGAGGATAAATTACCACCGTCATTTTTTTTTTTTTTAGGTCACTGAAATCGAGGGCCAATCTAAATATAATGCCAACTGCAATATTTAGAACTGGAATTAGGGGATAAAAGAGCAAGCCCTGTAATAATTTAAGTCTATTTGGCTAGCTATGTATAGTCAAATCCAAATAAAGAAATCCGTGATAGGTGTCCATAAAAGATTTCCTAGGGAGCATCAAAAAGGAACAATTCAAACAGAAGTACAGCTGTACAGAAATGATATATTTTTTTCTTTTCATGTTTAAAAGTAAAATGACCGCTCAATTAGGAGTTTTTTCACTTTTTTAAGTTTTTGTTCAAATTCTCTAATGACCAACACAAGAAACTATAATTAAGCTTATCAAATTGATTGACAGAAAATTCGATTAAAGACAGACTTTTTAAAATTTTAAAGTAATTTTGAAGATTATTACTCATTTTGATGGGTTTGTGAGGAAGATGATAACATCTCTTCCAGGAATTTCTCAATAAAATCTGAATTTTCATTGTTGAGGAAAGAGATCCCTGTGGCCTTCCTCTGAGTTTATGAGCTTAAAGATAGTGAATTCTCAAAGATTCCCCTAACCACTGATTCTGTGGGTCTACGACTTGCCCTCCATATTTTCAACAATCATTTCAAAACCTTAATAGCAATATGTTATCAAAAATATTGGGAAACTAATATTTGAAGAACTTTGAAGAAAACTTTTGTTTTCAAAAGTTCTTTGAAGAGAACTTTTCTTCAAACTAAATTTTGAAGAAAAAATACGTTCTTACCAAAAGAAATAATCAACTTTATCATAAAGGGAATGTGTGTTTTATGATTAAGACAAAAAGATATGCTTGTCCTTGTTAGTCTGATTTTTTTTGCCTTCCTGTAATCACCAGCTGTATGATGTAGGGAATATGAGAGAGCTACCAGGGGCATTATTAGTATTATTGAAATAAAATGCACGTTTACAATTTAATGAATTAGTTCAGCTTCATTTTCTCTGCAAGAGGCTGATTTCAAATTAGTGAGTTTTTCTAAGGTGTTCAAACAGCGATAAATAATGTTAAATGAACCTCAGATATAGTTTAGCTCCAGGGGGTTCAGTGTCTGAATGATTTCTATGGATCTTGGTTAAATTTTATGCTGTAATGTCTCATGCATTTAAAAATATATTGGATGTGTCTTGTCTTTTAGGGGATCTTGAAGGAAAAGTGAAGTGGCTTGACAATTTTCAGAAGTTCAGGCATCTACAGGAGATTGTAGTGTGGCCTCCACTTTGGGATCGAGATAAAAGGTTTTTCATTCCAGAGGTACAAAAGGGATCAGTTAGAACATACATCCCTTTCCAGAAGTTTGGCATTTGGGTGGAAATACTCTTATCTTATTACATAGTCCCCAGCTGCCCACCAGAATTATAAATCTTGAAGATGTAAAGCCTTCATCCACGCGGCATTGTGTGTGGTGAGGCAGCTGGCCTCATCACGCCGTTCCTGGGCTGGTCCTCCTAAGAGGTTTGCCTGTTCCTCCCCAGCCCCATGTCCACTTACTGGCATTTCCAAATGTCTCCAGCTTTGTATGGAGTCGCATTGCCCCAGCTCCTGGAACATGGTATCTTCTGATCACTAATATCTCTTTGTCTCCCCTGTCTTCCCAGTGCCTGAAACACATTTTTAAAGAACACATGGCAGAAAACATCCTGTCACCAAGCAACAGACACCTTCTCTATGAAGGAAAGCTAACTCTTGCAGGTAAATAACTGCTTCCTTTACAAACCGAGCATCTTTGCTACCTTGTAACTTGTCCAACTGTGGCTAAGGCTGTGGCGAGGTGGCTACACGTCAAACACAAGTGATGGGCGGAACCGCGGTAAGCCGCGCCCGGCCCTGCGGTCTCCAGGCCCTTGTGTGTGCAGAAGGCGGGGGCGGCCGCATCCACCCCCGCCGGGCAGGGATTGCGTTTGCTTGTGGCCAAGGTGACAGCAGATGTGAATCAGAGAGCATCCCGTGGAGTCACACAGACCAGCTTGATCAGACCACGGGGTGACTCTAGAATGGCGTAACTATATGTATCTGATAAGACTGAAGTCCAAGTGAAGAGCGTAGCTCAAGGTCTGGTGGTGGTGGTGGTGGTTGCTAAGTCGTGTCCGACTCTTGCGACCCCATGGACTGTAGCCTGGCAGGACAGGCTCCTCTGTCAATGGGATTTTCCAGGCAAGAACACTGGAGTGGACTGCCATTTCCTTCTCCAAGCTCAAGGTCTGGAATCTGGTAAACCCTCAACATCAGCTGTTCCCACCCTCCCTGAGCTGGGCTGTCAGACTGTCGGTGTTGACTGAGAATCTGTAATGTAACACACTTTGTGCTGCGCAGGATTGGAGGATAGAGAATCGCTATTCTGGATAAGCCTTTCCCTAGAGCTGAGAAGCTCTGCCACAGTAAGCAGACTTGCGGTCTGAATCCGAAAGCGAGCCCAGTGCTGGAGTACCCCGGAAGGGCTCCCTGTGGCCCGTGGCACTGGAGGGGGACTCTGCGAATAGAAGGATGTTAGGTCGGTGGAGTGAAAAGCACAGCACGAGAAAAGGCCTGGAGGCAGAGGCTGCCTGGGCGAGGAGGCTCCCCCGTGGCTAGGAGCGTGTGCCCCCTTCCCACGCCGCCTCTGTAACCTGGAGCCTTGGCCAGCAGTCTCCCCATGCTGCAATTTCCCCTCTGTTGGAAGCAGTTCAGTGAGCTAATGGATATTGGTAGCTCTTGAAAGAATAGTTGGTAGAGAGTCAGCACTCAGTAAATATCATGATCAGAAAGGGCTGCCCAGCTGAAGTAAGATTTGCTTTCATTCATTGATTCATTGCTTCACAAACCCTCACTTGAGCACCCACAGTGTGTGAAGCCCTGTGGGATGTGGGATTGCATGTTTATAGCCGTCTGAAATCTTGTCGGTAGGGGATGCTGGGCAGTAAGTCCTTATTAAGTACACATCTGTTGAGAACCTGCTCTAGTTTCAAGATAGTGTTAGATGCCAGCTTGGGACATAACCCCCACTCAGGAAGATAGACACGCCTAATGTTTCACAGCAAAGGAGTTTTGCATGCATTTTCTCCTGCTAGTGTGTCATGCAGAGAAATTACATTTAATCCCATATCACAGGACAAATACAGAGAAGTTCCATAACACATTCAGGGCACTTGGCAAGTTAATGGCCGCATTCAGACCCAAGCCAACAGGCTGCCTCAGTCTAGCTGGCTTCCAGAATTTTAGCGACTGCCTTGGAAACCAGAGGGACCCAGCCAGGAAACTGCAGAGAGCAGGAAGCCACTGAGTCCTCACACAGGGACATAATAGGGTTAAAAGTTGTTGAAGGAGGAGCTCCGAAAAGCAGTGTGCCAAGTGGGTGGAGGAGACAAAGCAGAGAGACCAGCCTGAAGGCTCCTCAGCGAAGCAGGTGAGGTGGGACAAGCCTGGGCCTTTGTTTTTCAACCAATCTCCACCTGCAGACACCCGCTGCCCCAACTTGCCTTTGAGAAGAAAACAGTTTTACACTTTCTTTAATGTTGTTTACAGTTTCAGAAATAACTATATCATTATGACAAAGCCAAATCCAACCAAAACCTAAAGTAAGGAAGCGAAACAGTTCTGTGTACAGTCAGTCATATGACTTTCCCTAGACCTGTGTAAATATTAGTAACACCAGCCTCCTCTCTAACAGTATATGCCATTGGTCAGGTTTCATCAGAAGGGGAGGTGTCATCATATCAAGATTAAAGTCACTGGAACTTTGACTCAGAGTTGGCATGGAAATGTGGTGGGGGTAATAATGTTAGAAGAAATAGGATATTGTTTTGAATGGGAAAAGCACTGGACCAGGAATTAGGGGCTTTAGCACCAACGGTGGGCTTTGAGGAAATTGTTGAAATTTCTTTAATCTCGTCTGTAAATGTTGGTGATGAAGATGGTAATAACAATGATAACAGAGATACCTACTACTAATGCGTTTCAGAATTTCTTCTAGCCTTAAAAACTGTGGTGTTAAGATTAAATAAGTGCATTTTCTCATTCCCAGAAGGTACAAGTTTTTATAACTTTAAAAGTTTAACCAGCTTCCCATTGGAATTCATGCCGGCACATAACCTTCACAAATGCACTGCTCCCCACAGATTGGTGTTTCTAAATAGAAAAATGAGTGAAGTTCAGGCCAACGTGATGGCCGAGTAGCTAGCTGTGGCACCCAGAGAACATCGTTCACGCTGCTGCAGAACTGGGGCGAGCCAGGGGTGCTGCTCCGTCCCCTAGCGGTGCGAGGAGGTGAAGTGAAAGCCACTCGGTCGCATCCAGTTCTTTGCAACCCCGTGGACTATACAGTCCATGGAATTCTCCAGACCAGAGCACTGGAGTGGTAGCCTTTCCCTTCTCCCAGGTATCTTCCCAACCCAGGGATCGAACCCAGGTCTCTCACATTGCAGGCAGATTCTTTACCAGCTGAGCCACCAGGGAAGCCCAGCAGTACGGTGAGAACCCCACAGTTCGGGCTCTGTGAGAGAAAGACCTAACCGAGTTATACCACACAAGTTAGTAAGCCTCAGAACTGGTTGTGTGACCCATAGCTCAGACTCCTGGGATAGTAAATATGAATACTCTAGCTTTAGGCCTACGATGTCTCTCTTTAGTCATCCTTTTTCATAATCCCATATTTCCTTTAGCACTGTCAGTTCTTGAATTTATCTCAAATGTCTGTGTTTATTATGTGTCTGCTTTTATTACAATTAAAGCTCTTAACAGGCAAGATTCTGCCTTAATCATTGATGCATCGTGGTGCTCAGTGTTTGTTCAGTTCAGTTCAGTCGCTCAGTCGTGTCTGACTCTTTGCGACCCCATGAATCACAGCACGCCAGGCCTCCCTGTTCATCATCATCTCTCAGAGTTCACTCAGACTCACATCCATCGAGTCCGTGATGCCATCCAGCCATCTCATCCTCGATCGTCCCCTCCTCCTCCTGCCCCCAATCCCTCCCAGCTGGCCACTTGGAAATACAGGTGCCAGCTTTCCTTGTAGCTGAATGTGACCAAGTGACTAAATTCTGCCTGCATTCTAACGCATATCCCATTGGTCAGAATTTCGTCACTTGGTCACATTCCGCTACAAGGAAAGCTGGCACCTGTATTTGTTCACAAGTAAACAACTACCCACTAGAACTTGGAAATTTCATTACTACAAAATAAGAATTGTTTTTGAGGGACCACTGGCAAGTTTTTGCCACAGCCCAGTTTGCCAAAAGGAGTTTCTAGTAGAGATGGAAAACACCTAAAAAATATTCAAGGATAATTCAAGATTAAATAATATATCTAATTTCTCTTCTGGGCAAATATAGGAAGTATCTTTCCTCTAAACTTAGAGAAGGGGAGTGTTAGATATTTTATGTATTAATTTAACCTTAGACATTGTATTTCCAGGGTATACAAGAAAGAACTTCTAGAATAATATAAACAAATAGAATAATAAAAAATATTTACTTGATTTTTCTTATATTTCCTTTAAATGCCTGTCACATCACCCTCTGAAAGGACTACCCTTTCCTCTAAAATCATTTAAATTTAACCATTTCTTTTTCTAATTTCTAAGGGATAGAGTTAAATCCAGAAGGGGAGCGATCTCTCTAATACTTTTCCTTTCTACTGCTGTCTCCTTCTTAAGGAAAAGCAGAAAAGCCTATTTGCCTTCAGTTATCATCAAAAGTGATATTAAGAAAAGGTTGTAAATATAAAGCTACATGAATACTTTAAACATGTATAGGCACATTGCAAAACTTGAGAGACAATTGCTTTACTGACTCTCTTCATCAGCTAGGGCTGCCGTAACAAAATGCCACCGGCTGGGTGGCTTTAGCAGGAGGCATTTATTTCTCACGGTGCTGGAGGCTGGAAGTCTAAGATCAAGTTGCCTCCTGATGTGGCTCCTGGTGAGAGCTCTTTTTCCAGCTTTCTCAGCGTCATCCGTGGCAGAGAGAGAGCGCGCATGCCTTGGTGTGTCTTGGATGATATTCACCCCGCCAGACTGGGGTCCTCCCTTAAGCCTTCATCTAACCTTAATTACTTCCTTATTCCAAGTACACAGTGGGGGCTGGGGCTTCCACAAAGAATTGGGGGGCTATGCATTTCAGTCCACAGCAATGACAAAGCGCCTTTTCTCTAGTAACGTATACCTTTGCTAGTGACACCCAGATGAGTCAGGAGGCAAAAATGCTGGTGTACTGTTGATCAACCACTACAAATATCACCCAGGTTATCTTAGATCCACATGAAGTGCATCACTAATATCTTTAAAGTTGGAAGTGTGAGCTCACATCAGGTCTCTGCTGTAGGGAGAAATCACCTCAGGTGTAATGCAGTTTTCTGATCCACGTGATTGGAGCCCCCTGAGTCCTGAGCCTCCTACACCCAGATACCTGTTCTGTGTTGTTTTCTAAAGGGTTTCTTTAATTTAAAAAGAAAAAAAAAAAAAAAAACAACTTTTTCTTGCTACTTCCAGCCCCAATTTCATCTTCTTTCTTTCCTCAGAAAGCACAAGATTCCTAGATGTTTATCTGTTTCTCTTTGATGATTTCCTCTTAGTTACGAAAACGAAGCGCAACAAAAAGGTAAAAGTCTGTTGTTTCTAAATAAGTCTGTTGAATGAATTTAGAGACATTTCTGAATAAGTTGTTAAAAAGAGAAAAAATTCATGTACTTCAAATCAGACTTTACCCTCCATAAAAAATGGAGGCATTAAAAATACTGGCTTTTTCCATCATAGAGTTCTGAACTGAAAAACATCAGTAACAAAAGCAAGTCTCATTTCATAAGGATGCCAAAGGGTGTGTGTAGTTTTAAAATGACTCAAGTCCATATACTTTTGAGGTGAGTCCCAGAACCACAGGACTTTATGCCTGGCCAGCCTCAACAAATGAAATGAAGATCCTTTTGTCCATATCAGCCTTTTCCTCACCCACATTGTCCACCACGGTGAAAGCTGTCGGAGCAGGGCGCCTCTTGTAACCAAATGCTGCCAAATGCATTCTCGTTTGAAAGGGCACCTCCTTCCTGAGGAGTGATGATGTAGGGAGCTGCAGGTGGGTAGTGGCCCCGGTCTCTCAGAGTCCACCTGTAATTAACAACTGCAGATACCAAACAGATGTACAGTTGGCATCACAGGGAAAAAAAGAGTCACCAAGGGCTAGAGCCACAAAATCTCTTCTAAGACTAGGGATTTTTCTCTTTAAGTATTAATTGTTAGTATTGTCGTTACTCCCCATTAAGCCATGGGTCTCATGGTCCACCACTTTCCCATTTCACAGTCTGTTCCTGACTGATGTAAGCACTTTCAGGAAGGGGCCTTTTCTCCAGCCCTTAGAGGTGGGAAGAGCTGCAGTTTCTCCTTGGCCATCTGATGCTGCTGCTGCTGCTAAGTCGCTTCAGTCGTGTCCGACTCTGTGCAACCCCATAGATGGCAGCCCACCAGGCTCCCCGTCCCTGGAATTCTCCAGGCAAGAACACTGGTTAGGTTGCCATTTCCTTCTCCAGTGCATGAAAGTGAAAAGTCAAAGTGAAGTCACTCAGTGGTGTCCGACTCTTAGTGACCCCATGGACTGCAGCCCACCAGGCTCCTCTATCCATGGGATTTTCCAGGCAAGAGTACTGGAGTGGGGTGCCATTGCCTTCTCTGCCTTGGCCGTCAGAGATACTTAATGTTCTAACCCACTCACTGTTTTACTCAATAGCTTGCCTGACACAGATGTTAAGATCATGAGACTAGATCTCTCGGATATTTTAATAGTCTAAGCTTCTAGATGTCAAGTTGGTTTCTGTTGTTTGTCGTTGTAGTCGATAAGTTGTGTCCAACTCTTGCAACTCCATGGATTGTAGCCCACCAGGCTCCTCTGTCCCTAGGATTTCCCAAGCAAGAATACTAGAATTGGGTTGCCATTTCCTTCTCCAGGGGATCTTCCTGACCCAGGGATCAAACGTGTGTCTCCTGCATTAGCAGGCAGATTCTTTACCACTGAGCCACCAGGAAAGTGGTCTGTTGGTTAGTTAAGCTAAATAATTTAAGGGCCTATATGCAATAAGAAAAAAATGGGCTTCCCACTTGGCGCTAGTGGTAAAGAACCCGCGTGCCAATGTAAGAGGCCTTCTCTCTTGCCTGGAAAATCCTGTGGACAGAGGAGGAGTCCACAGGGTCATGGAGAGTCGGATACAACTGAAATGACTTAGCTCACAAGCAATAAAATAGATACCCATTAATCAATCTGTGAACAGTTGATTGCTTGGGGAGGGAGTGGCTGTTGGAGATACTAAGAGTCAGTTTCGAAACTTGGATGACCTCCTGTTTTTAGCTGCCAGACTAGCATGTCTGAACAGGTCAAGCCCTGAAAAAAAATCTCTGTCCCCTTCCAAAACCTGACATTAAGCACAGCTTACCTTCTTTTTACATAATGGCACAGATCGGAGCCCATGACTCATTACTGACCTTGTTATAATATTCTGCTTCCATGTTTCACAACTTGATTCTAAAATAAGGAATGTTACCTAGTGTAAATTCCCTTTAAATTCTTCTGTCTGATAAATCTGAGAATTTTATTGACTTCACAGGAGCAGAAATAACCACCCAGAGAAGACATCAAGTGTCATTTATTTTTTTGGAAAAAGAAATAATATTGTTTTCATTTCTCTTTGCTATTTAATGCACAAATTGCTGCATATACATCACAATTTTTGACATTCTTTTTTTTTAATTTAGCATATATATTCAAAATATTTTTAAATCATAGAACATGCAATCTATTTAGATTTTAGTGTAAGATCCCATAGATAGAGTGGGCCCAGATGAGGCTCCTCTTTCTCATTCATTTAACTCAGTACTACAGAGAGATACTGGAAATAAAGATCTTTCTGGTGATGTGATGGTGATTTAATGTTTCCAAGTTATGGAATTGACCATTTATTTATTCGGGTGATTAAACTTGGGGCTCAGAAACACTGTGTTTTAAATCACTGTGTACTTTTGGAAATGCTTTTCAAGATCCTAAAAGAGTAGTAAGCTGGATTTCAAACAATTGTTTCTGAAAATCAGTTTAAGGATGTGCTGTAAGTATGTGTGTCCGTATTTATTTCCTATTTTTTGCATTATTTCCTCCTAAATTTCAGAAACTTGGAGGCTCAGACCCTGGTTTAATGTGCCCTTCACTTACTCCTGAGCTGCAAACAGTAATCAAAGAAGGTGGTTCATGTACAGTAATTGATCAGCCCATTCCACTAGACAGATTGGTCGTCAGAGGTCTCGATCCACTCCACGTGTCAGGTATGCGTCTTACGTTCATCATTCAGCTCCTGTTTGCCATCCCAGAGTTTTATCTTGGCCTTTTTTGATAGCAGGACGTGAATCCAATTTAAATCTTCAACAGAGATAATACTGAGTTTCCATGTAGTTAAATATCACCCGTTCTACAGGCTAGTTATGGAAAGAGTGCGGGACTTGCTTCCAACACTTGGATGACCCAGCTCTGCCCCTTGCTAGGTGTGTGACTCGGTGTGCGAGGTATTGGCTTGGCCAAAAAGTTCGTTCTGGCTTTTCTGTAAGATCTTATGGAAAAACCTCCAAACTTTTTGTCCAATTATAATATGTAAATTTTCCAAGCCACAGATGTTGTTCAGTTGCTAAGTCATATCCAACTCTTTGCAACTCCATGGATGCAGCATGCCAGGGTTCCCTGTCCTTCACTAGTTCCTGGAGTTTGCTCAAACTCATGGCTGTTGAGTTGGTAATGTCATCCAACCATCTTATCCTCTGTTGCCCCCTTCTCCTCCTGCCCTCAGTCTTTCCCAGCATCAGGGTCTTTTCCAGTGAGTCAGCTCTTTGCATCAAATGGCCAAAATATTGGAGCTTCAACCTCAGTCCTTCCAATGAATATTCAGGGTTGATTTCCTTTAGGACTGACTGGTTTGATCTCCCTGCTGTCCAAGGGACTCTCAAGAGTCTTCTCTAGCACTCCAGCCCTACACATTGAAATTCTTCAGCACTCAGCTTTCCTTATAGTCCAATTCTCACATCCGTACATGCCTACTGGAAAAACCAGAGCTTTGACTGTATGGACCTTTGTTGGCAAAGTGATGTCTCTGCTTTTTAATACACTGTCTAGGTTTGTCATAGCTTTCATTCCAAGGAACAAGTGTTTTAATTTCATGATTTCAGTCACCAATCCATGCTGATTTCTGAGCCTAAGAAAATAAAATCTAACCCTAACCCCTAATTTTTCCACTGTTTTCTACTTTTTCCCTGTTTGCCATGAAGTGATGGGACTGGATGCTATGATCTTAGTTTTTTGAATGTTGAGTTTTAAGCCAGCTTTTTCATTCTCCTCTTTCACCCTCATCAGGAGGCTCTTTAGTTCCTGTTCACTTTCTGCCATTAGAGTGGTTTTCATCTGCCTATTTGAGGTTGTTGATACTTCTCCTGGCAGTCTTGATTCCAGCTTGTGATTCATCCACCCTGGCATTTTGCATGATGCACCCTGCATATACATTAAATAAACAGGGTGACAGTATACAGCCTTGTCATACTCCTTTCTTAAGTCAGTTATTCCATGTCCAGTTCTAACTGTCGCTTCTTGACCTTCATCCAGGTTTCTCGGGAGAGGTAAGGTGGTCTGGTATTCCCATCTCTTAAAGAATTTTCCACTGTTTGTTGTGGTCCACACAGTCAAGGGCTTTAGTGTAGTCAATGAAGCAGAAGTAGATGTTTTTCTGGAATTCCCTTGCTTTCTCTATGATCCAGCAAATATTGGCAATTTGATCTCTAGTTCCTCTGCTTTTTCTAAACCCAGCTTGTACGTCTAGAAGTTTCTCAGTTCACATACTGCTGACGCCTAGTTTGAAAGATTTCGAGCATAACTTTGCTAGGGTGTGAAATGAGGGCAATTGTATGGTAGCTTGAACATTCTTTGGCATTGGAATGAAAACTGACCTTTTCCAGTCCTGTGGCCACAGCCGAGTTTTCCAAATTTGCTGTCATGTTGAGTGCAGCACTTTAACAGCATCGTCTTTTAGGATTTTTAACAGCTCAGCTAGAATTCCATCACCTCCACTGGCTTTGTTCATAATTCATCTTGATAAAATCAAGATGATATCTTCCCCAGGTGGTTGTCATGAGCATTTAATAATGCAGGTAAAGCATTCACTAAATGATGGCTGTTAATCATTTCAGTACCGATGCTACTGTTAAAGCACTGGTAAACCAAGACATGCAAGGAAAGCCTAAGATATTTTACTGCAATTGCTCTACAGAAAAGTGCCAGAAATAAACATATAAATATGTGTATGTACGTACATACACATGTGTATAGATCAGAAATATATATTTTTGTTTTTCAAGCATTTCCTGAGAACCAGGCACTCTGTAAGTGCCTTGGAGTCACAAAGATGGAGTCCTCAGAACAATGAAAGATCAGTACATCCTGTCAGGAAAGCCCTGGGTCTCCGAGGGACTTGAAGGACATCTTGGCTGACTTAGTACTGGGTGGGAGGCAGCAGTGTTCGAAAGGAAGCCTGCCTTTTTCTGCCTTGGGTACAGGCTCACAGGAGACCAGCAAAGACAGCAGGAGGAGAGGAAAACAGGGCAGACAGGGCAAGCCGTGCAGCACCCAGCGCAGCAGCCCCGGGCTAGCTGGAGCCCACTCACTAGCAGGGCGCCAGGCTATACGTGGCACAGCAACACTGCACCCTGAAGACACCAACAGGTCCTAATAATAGCCACACTGTACATCAGCATGTTGTGTAACTAGGTTGTATATTCCAATGTTTAAATCCTGAATGTATCCAAACTCTCCCAAAGAGCAGCCAGGCTCCAGTGGGGTGGGAGGAGCCTGCATCCAGACTAGAGCCTTCTGCTTCCCTCGTCTGTTCTACTTAGGAGAAATAGAAGCTTTGCTGAAAAACAACTAGGTGGGCCTTAGGGCCTCTTAGGTCAGAGGCCAAAATCTGCATAAACCAGAGAGCTTTCCTGAGCAAGCTTAGAAAGGGGGCGTCTCAGAGGGACACAGCCTTCTTACTAGAGTGGCCATAGTTAGAAGATCCTGCCAGGGTTTATGGATGTGAGTGGAGGGAGGTGTGTGACCCCCCAGCAGGAGAGGGAAGCAGCTTGGGCTCAGGTCAGCCACAGCCCCGCCAGACAGCTGGACTCTGGGAAACCTGGCGTCCCAGGATTGCCTTGGGAGATGCATGTGTTTTCTTTTGTATTCCTTTTTTTTCCCTTTCTTTTTTAAATAAAATTAATACCTTTTTAAAACTATATTTCACCATGTTTTGTAACTTTTTAATTTGTCACTACGATTTCATTTTTGTTTTTAAATATTAACATTGGTCATTACTTTTCAGATACAGTGCCTGAGTCAGAATAGCTGTTGGGTGAAACAGAATAAAGTCTGAAAAAAAGGAATTGTGCTTTGAAGTGACAGAAACCTACTTTCACATCCTGGCTATATCATTCATAAGCTGTGTGATCTTAGAAATACACACCTAATCTGTGTCCTCATTTGGAATTCGTTGACTTTTTTTTTTAAATTGAAGTATAGTGGATTTACAGTGTTCCAAGTATACAGCAGTGATTCCATTTTATACACACACACCTTTTTTTCAGATTCTTTTCCACTATGAGTTATTATAAGGCACCGGAGACTTTAGTTCCCCGTGCTGTGTAGTAGGTCCTTGTTGTTTATCTGTCTTTTCAATTGCATTTGTCTTTGGCTCTGCTGGGTCTTTATTGTTGCGTGGGCTTTTCTCTCCGCAGCGAGTGAGGGCTCCTCTGCAGCGTGCAGGCTTCTCATTGCAGTGGCTGCCATTGTTGCAGAGCACAGTCTCTAGGGCAGCCGGCTTCGCTAGGTTGCAGCATGCGGGCTCTGTGGTTGCGGCTCCTGGACTCTAGGGCACAGGCTCAGTAAGTGGTACTTAGGCTTAGTTGCCCCACAGCATGTGTGGTCTTCCTGGATCAGGGATCGAACCCGGGTCTACTGCATTGGCAGGTGGATTCTTTACCACTGAGCCACCAGGGAAGGCTTATTTATCTGTTTTATGTGTTGATACAGTGGGGCTTTCCAGGGGGCACAATGGTAAAGAATTCACCTGTCAGTGCAGGAGACACAAGAGATGCAGGTTCAATCCCTGGGTCGGAAAGATCCCCTGGAGGAGGAAATGGCAACCCACTCCAGTATTCTTGCCGGGAAAATTCCATGGACAGAGGAGCCTGGCAGTCTGCAGTTCATGGGGTTGCAAAGAGTCAGACACAATGTTGATATAGTAGTGTGTATCTGTTAATCTCAAATTCCTAATATATCCCTCCCTTACCTTTCCCCTTTGATAATTAAGAATTTTTTTTCTGAGTCTGTTTTATAAATAAGCTCATTTGTATCCCTTTTTTAGATTCCATAAGAAACATTGTATTTGTCTTTCTCTGTTAAGATGTCACTTTATATATCTCTAGGTCCATCCATGTTGCTGGAAATGGCAGTTATTTTTTATGGCTGAGTAATATTCTTGTGTGTGTGTGTGTGTGTAATCTCGTGTGTGTGTGTGTGTGTGTATAATATTCTCGTGTGTGTGTGTGTGTGCATGTTGCTGGAAGTGGCAGTTATTTTTTATGGCTGAGTAATATTCCTGTGTGTGTGTGTGTGTAGTCATCTGTTGATGGACATTTGGGATGTTTCCATGCCTTGGCTACTAGCATAGTGCTGCTATGAACATTGGGGTGCATGTATCATTTCAAGTTTTAGTTTTTGTCTTTCCAGATATATACCCAGAAGCAGGATTGCTGGGTCCTAGGGTAGTTTTTAGTTTTTTCTGGAACCTCCATACTGTTTTCTGTAGTGGACGCAGCAGTTGACATTCCCACCAGCAGTATAGGAGGAGTTCCCATTTCTCTACACCCTCTCCAGCATTTACTGTCTGTAGACTTTCTGATGAGGGACATTCTGCCCTAGGTGAGGTGGCACCTCATTGTAGCTAAGATCTGCATTTCTCTAATAACAACTGATGTTGAGCATCTTGCCATGTGGCTGTAGGCCATCTGTATGTCTCCTTTGGAGAAATGCCTGTTGACGTCTTTTGCCCATTTTTTATTAGGTTATTTGCTTTTTTGATGCTGAGTTGTATAAGCTGTTTATTTTGGAAGTGAATCCCTTGTTAGCGGCATCATTTGCAAATATTCCCTCCTGTTCTGTAGGTTGTCTTTTCGTGTATGGTTTCCTTTGCTCTGCAAAAGCTCTTCAATTTAATTAGGTCCCATTTGTTTATTTTTCCTTTTGTTCCCATTACTCTAGGAGATAAATCCAAAGAAATATTGCTATTTTTGTCAAAGAGCATCCCTCTTATGTTTCCCTCTAGGAGCTTTATAGTATCCAGTCCTACTTTTAAGTCTTTAATCCATTTTGAGGTTTTGTTTTTTTGGTGTGTATATGGTGTTAGGTAGTGGTCTAATTTCATTCTTTTACACATAGCTGTCCAGTTTTCCCAGCTCATTTATTGGAGAGATTGTCTTTTCTCCATTATATATCTTTGCCTCTTTTGCTGCAGATTAGTTGACCGTAGGCACATGGTTTTATTTCTGGGCTTCGGTCCTTTCATTGATCTTTCTGTATGTTTTTGTGCTGGAACCATACATGCTCTTTTGGTCGCTGCAGTCTAGTCTGGGGTCGGGGAGCACTGATTCCTGCAGCACCGAGGTGGTTCTTTCTCAGGACTGTTTTGGTGACTCGGGGTAAGTTGACCTCTTACAAAGTCGATGTGTGGTTTAAATGACAATGAGGAAAAAGCACATAGTACTGTGCCTAGCGAGAGTGCTTAATAAATGATGTCAGCTGTTGTTAATTATTCTACTAGAACACCAGGGAGAAAAGAGCCATTCCTTTTTTTAGGTATTATCACCTTATTTTATCTGATAAGCCTCACCACTCCAGGTACTTTTGCTTATGAAATCTTTAGTAATCATATTACAAACCAAACAGATGAGGGATACTTTAAATAACTGAGAACTACAGATACAATTATGAGGAAAATGGATTCTGAAATCCAGCCAAGAACCACCACCTGATCTTTAAAGCCTCACTTGCTGCAGGGAATTTATAAGGAGAAAAATCAGGCAGTTAAACAAACACAGCCAGATCTTTTTTCCAGAAAGTCATTTTAATAGGTTTAAGTTCTCTCACGCCAAGAGCTGGACAGAATTTCATGACCTTGTCAGGCTTTGTTGTGGTAGAATTTAGGAATTATGAGGGTTAGACTGTTACAGTTTGTAGGACTTAAGTAGTTCTTACAGTTAAGAAAATAAGTCTCTTATTTGCTTCAATTCTGAAATGAGGCTCAACTTGCCTCAGTGAGTATGAATTAAATCCACGAACTTCAAGGAGTAGGAATAATGACTGTGAACAAGCATCAGCTTAATGATCAACCAGGAAGAGGCACCCTATCCTCCTCCTCTCTGTAGTACTTGGTATGACCTGGTTTGGCTTTGTTCCTAAACATAAATTGACTATAGAAAGAATATATAGGCTGCAGAACTTTATTCCTGGTGCTGTATAAATAATTCAAGGACAAACTTTCATTTTAAGAGCTCCAGCTGTATTAATAAAAAGAAAGGAAATCTGCTTTCCCAGGGAAGTCTGCTAGGAAACGACAGAACAGACCATTTCTTTTCAAACACAGAAACCATGCCAACGTTTTTTTGTTTTTGTTTTACATTTCACATAATTTTGGTGGATGCTGGATTTTATTTGAGTCCCTTTTTTTTTGGTGGGGGGTGCTTTTCTTGGACTGCTGTGAAGCATTCAGGTGGTTTTTGTATGTTTGCCACATCTTAATTTGTTTAACCCTTGTCTTGATGTTTAACTTCCCTTTAAGTACAAGAAAAGGAGTGCCAGGGGTGGGGGTAGTGGTCAAAGAAACTGATTATTTTTCACAAAGTCTGTCTAATACGCTAAGCTTCTTCCTTGGGGAGGAACACATTTCCCATCACTTAAGCCACAAATGTATTTCATCAAGTCCCAGAAGTTGTTGGCTAAGGAAGAAAAGGTCTGCATGGTTAAGTGGGCTCTCTCATAGACATAGTACAGAAAACTCCCACACATTAATAAACAAAAATCCAGGTTCTGAGGCTGAGAAACTATGGATTTCATATTGAGTGCTTTGTTGTTTTGTCCTTAATCTTTTTCTAGTCTTTGGGCTGAGAAATGCTTTCCTCATACAACATGAAAACAGATACCGACAGTGTATAGCGGCCTTCTTATTACAGGCCCAAACGGAAAACATCAAGGTATGTATTTCAGCTTTGTAGGTTTCGATTCTTCAGACGTAAGAGGGAAAAAAAATCTCACTCCAAACTCATTAAGAAACAGTGAAAGGAAAGTTTTGTCAAGTTGGTGGGACAGGAAGGATATGACTCTCTAAGCACATCAGGCTCAGAAACCTCAGCACTGACCGTTTTCTTACACCCCCAGTGTTGACACAGCGTCCCTTGTTTCTCCTGCAGAAGTTGCCTCTGACTTCTGGGAGGTCTGTAGGAAATGAGGGTAAAACTGCTTTGGGTTGCATGCTTTTAAGATGTTGTAATCAATTTCAAAGCCCTGTATGCAAACAGTATGATACCAGCTTAAGTGAGGGGCTCCTGCAGTGATGAGCCGCCTAGCCTCCTCTTTGAAAACAGGTCCCTGTTTTCACAGATGTGGAGCGGAGGGGCAGCTGC
Organism: Neotragus pygmaeus; assembly: GCA_006410875.1. Lineage (NCBI taxonomy): Eukaryota > Metazoa > Chordata > Mammalia > Artiodactyla > Bovidae > Neotragus > Neotragus pygmaeus. The sequence goes on from SJYV01013721.1 coordinate 866,332, forward strand.
CTACCTGCTCTGGTGTCTCTGTCTTAGGGGTTTCCATTTTCGCCTCTCCCTCGTAGGCTTTCCTCAGGACAGCCGTGTGGCCAGTTCCTGGAAGGCTGCATGGTGCTCAAGGACTCGGCTTCTCCCCTCAGTCTGTTTTTCAAGTTATGGCAGCAGATTAAAAACTTCTATTTCCACACAAAGGGGAAATTTAAGAAANGGGCAGGAGGAAAAGGAGACGACAAAGGATGAGATGGCTGGATGGCATCACCAACTCGATGGATATGAGCTTGAGTGAACTCCGGGAGTTGGTGATGGAAAGGGAGGCCTGGCGTGCTGCAAGTCATGGGGTTGCAAAGAGTTGGGCATGACTGAGCGACTGAACTGAAACCGAGTCTCCTACCTGGCTTATAAATCAGTTTTACTGCTCTACAATCCTACCTCATACAAAGTTGGATTGCTCTTTTAACATATTAAGCAATGAATAATAATGTCTTCGTCTTAGTAGCGGTTTTTAAATTCCTAGTCTCCAACAGTTTACTTATCTCCGGTATACTTTATAATACTCTTAACTTGGAGAAAATCCCAAAGACTAAATTCCATTGTTTTGAGAAAAAAGCAATTTCTGTTCTAATTTTACTAGTTAAGTTTTACTTGGAAGGTTTCATAGAAATAGTAGCATATCTTTCTCTAAATCTCACTTTTTGAATAATGGAGTTTGTCATAAAACTTTCTGATTTTGAATATGTGTGAGTTAGCACAGTACTGCATCTTATTTGGCAGGACTTAAAACATCATTAGAATTCTTACCAAGAAAGGCAGCTTGAATTATCATCATGATGGAATATACTGTTAACTGCAGGTAAGGAATTAGTTCGTATTCTCAGATTGAAATTTGTGATTTTCATTTGAGACAATTTCAGACATAGTACTTTCTGCAGTTTCCAGGATGGAAGTAGTTTATTTATCAACTTGGACAAGACAAATGATACTTAAACTGATCTCTTTAAGCTGGAGAATGGGATAGAGATGATGACGCTTGAGGAAGTCATGTGAACACTTAATAGAGAAGAATGCACGTTTTGCCATGTAAACCAGGCAGTGTGGACAAGTGCAGCGTAACAGCACTTTTATTAGGAGTAAGTGAAAATGAAAGGAAAGCCAGTAACTACTCTCAGTGCCTAAGAAAGTACAGGAGAACAAATTTTANAAGTCATGTGAACACTTAATTGAGAAGAATGCACGTTTCGCCATGTAAACCAGGCAGTGTGGACAAGTGCAGCGTAACAGCACTTTTATTAGGAGTAAGTGAAAATGAAAGGAAAGCCAGTAACTACTCTCAGTGCCTAAGAAAGTACAGGAGAACAAATTTTAAGTTCTTAGAGATGAAAACTAATTTATGTATTTTTTAGAAAAAATCATCTTGCAAGGATTTCTAGAGATCAGCCAACCTAGAGAAAGAGCAGTGGACTAGGACTAGGTGATCTCTCAAGATTCCTTTTCGTTCCATGAGGCCAGTAAACACGTATGTATAAAAACTAATTTCTCCCTTAAATCTCATTAAAGGGAGAAAAAACTAACATGTAAGTAGTTAAGATGTAAAACAGCTTTAGAATATACTATATACAAAGAAATATTAGCACTGCTATGTTCATTGCAGCACTATTCACAATAGCCAAGATGTGGAAAAAACCTTGATGTTCAGCAGCAGATGAGTGGCTGAAGAAACTGGTATGTACACACAATGGAATTCTGTGCAGCCCTGAAAAAGAAGAAAATTCTCAAACAGGCAACAACATAGATGAAGCCTGAGGACATTATGCTAAGGGAAATCAGTCAGTGGCAGAGAGACAAATACTGCATGATTCCACTTATATGAGGTTTCTAAAATACTCAAGTTCATAGAATCAAAGAGTGGAATGATAGTTGCCAAGGTGTAGAGGGAAATGGGGAGTTCCTGATCAATCAATGGGCATAGTCTCAGTCAAGCAATAGAGTGAGCTTGGGAGATCTGTTGTACTGTACACTTAAAAGAGGGTATATCTCATATTGATTGTTCTTACCACAAGAAAATTTAAATAATATGCCATGTATTTGAAGTGGAATTCTATAAAGCTCACAAAAGAACACATCTAATAAGTGTTTGAGGATATAGGCGTTCGCTTCAGAGAATAACACATTAGCATAAACTGAAAAATCGCTTCTAAAACTTTGCTTCCTGAGGGTGGGGGGATAGCAAAAAGCAATAGCACATTAAGCCATCAGAAAAGTATCGTTAAGTGGTCGCCTAGCTATTAAAGGTACAGTGAAATGAGATTAATATTGTTTAATATTTAACATTAATATCATTTAATATTTTTGTTTTGCTAACCCTCTGCAATAATGGAGTGAAAAGGTGATGTCTCAAGCAAAATAGCACTGGTAATTTCTCTTGAAATTATGAACTTACTATTCTAAGTTGAACATTAAAGCAAAGTCTGTAAATAAGATATTACCCATTTTACGTTATCTTTTAAAATAATTTGACAAAATAATTTAGTCACAGAATATACTAGAAAGAAATGATTTTTAATGACTTTAGCATTTTTTTAAAAAGCAACAATTCAATAAAGGATCCTTCCATTGTTCTTTATACAGATTTAAATGTTATGTAATTTATCAGTTACATTTATAATCAATAATCTTCCACTCACTGAGTTTAGAAACCGCAATATTTACTGAGCTAAACTCTCTCACAAATAAGGCACAACTACATGATCACAAATAGTAAACAATACAATGAATCAAAAATCTAAGGGAGAAAATATTCATGCAAAAGTATCAACAGAAGCTATGAATATGATCCAGTTCAGGAAGTACAGAATGTCATAGACATAACTGCATCATGTTACAATAAGTTCATTACTTCTACACAGAGAGAACCTAGCTATTTCCAATTCTATTTTATACAATTTTACATAAATTTAGTAAGTTTATACACAATATTCACATCTGCAACAATAACTGATCATTAAAATTCAGGCAAAGGGCAATTAAGACAATGTGTGGCACATTATATAATCACAGAATACCATTCATCAAGCTCATGTCTAGGCATACTAAATTGATGGCACATTTAAATCTTATGGATCAAATCATCCAGGGTTTCATAGCCAAAGTGCATTTTAAAAAAACTAGTCAAATAGGTCATGAATAATATCAAAATATATGATCATAATTTGCTCTCCACTTAAAAGCTAAACATCTTTATGCAAATGCACGGTAAAAAAAAAAAAGTGTCTTTAAAGTTCTCCAAACTATAAAATAATCATAATTTTTTTCAACAGAGATGGGGAACTAACAAATCTGGCAGTTACTATTTAACATTACTGTGAGGAAACCATTAAACTAATTCCACATTAAGAGGTAGTTGAACAAAATTATACATTGCATTGAGGTTTTTGTGTTTCTCTTTTTTTCTTCGAAATAAATTCCTATAACAGCAGCTTTGTCTTCTACTAAAAATTCTGTAGGTATAGTTTATTGTACACTAACCCAGCAAGACTTGATTATTAACTCACATTTCTGTGCTGGGGCTAAGAATTTACTAACAAGTGATGCCAATATGCTTTGCGTTAGAGCTGGGACTCCATATGTGCCAGCTCTAAATCACTGACAGTCCTAGCAGACATCTAAAATGTAGAACCAGTAAGCACTAAGAGGACGACTTTTTAATCAAAAAGAAAACCTTTTATTTCCAAAACACCTTGTTGGTGAGACTAATAGCTAAATTTTAGGTTTCACTTCTACTTAATATGTAGTCAAATAATTTGGGTCTTATAAAGTAAGATTAGCTAGATGAAAAGTAGAGAATACTCAAACACATATGTACTTGTTGTCCCCACGATTTTTTATGACTATGTGGGCAGGGGGAACAAGCCAGGGAAAGGCCTTCAGTGTGCCCAATTAGGAGATGAAGTGAACAAATATTCCAGAAAATTTCTCATGAAGTTTCATTATCATTAAAAAGAACAACTCTGCTGTGAATGTTATTCCAACATGCTTATCAATTATAAGTATAGAATTAAGAGTATTTGAATTGTAAGTATATTAAAATGCATAATTTCTATTATCCAACTTATTTTTAATAAGGAACCATTAATATTTCTCCAATATTTATGCTCAAGGATGTATGTTTATCTGAGTCCAGGGACTCAGTCAGGGTCCTTGATAGCTACTGACAACAGAGTTTACTTAAATGGATTTTTTAAATAATTAATGAATATATGGCAATCTCTTTTAGTTTGTATACATTATAGGAAGAACATAACATAATTTCATTTCAGTATGATACTTGAAAGCACTTACTGTAAATGGATTACTAGGTCCCACCCTCCCCCACTACCAAATGACTGCACTGAGTGAATACGTAACTTTACATTTCTTCTTAGAGTAATCAATATTAATGGCTTTTCAGATGTTTTCCAATTTTCCAAATTAAGACTGTGATAAAGTTTAATCCCACTGTTTAGCATACAAATAAGCCAATTTTTAATTACCCTCAATTAGTCATTCTGTTTCAGTTCCGGTTTTAATATAGGGGTTGGCGACACCCTATTATCCAACTGTTATTTCAAGGTAATTTCATAGCAGTATTTTTGCGAAGTAAACAGATACAGAGTTGATATGAAACCACAAATTTAGTTTAAAATGTAAGTCAAGTTCAAAACTTTAAAAAGCTCTTCCCTGTTAGCTAAGTAGAAAATAGAAAACAGGATATTTAATGTCTCCTTGCCATATTTGTTTTCACAGGTTAAGACTATAACAATATCAGTTACTAGCTTTAAGATGCAAAACTAACACAATTACAGTGAAGCTGAGCTATACATGAGAAGGTTAAACCAAATTACGTTCAAAAAAGAAGATCCATTAAAAAAAGCAAATTCAGATTCCTGAAGATGCTGGAGAGAGAAAATGAGGATATCAAATGAAAGCTAATCTCAGAAGACTTCCTACTTAAACAGTATAGGACCATTACACAATTTATGTTATTCACCTTCCAACTGGGGGTGAGGCTGGTAAGTTTTGTAGGATTTTTAAGACTATGTGGGAGTTTAAAAATCAGAAAGACAAAAAAAGAAAATTGAACCCTAATCTTTAAATACAACCTGAGAATAACCATAATATGGATAAAATATGGATAGTCATAAAATAAGCAAATTAATTTTAAAGAGATTGCCATAAAATTCACCCAAGAGAACTTAAATCAACATAGTTAACATAAAAACCATGTTTGAATTCATGGTTAATTCATATTTAAATACATAATCTGTATTTAGAACACTTGAGTAGTAAATTTGTAACAATGCAACTGAGCTATGGACCTATATATAAGAAAAAAAGAAAGCTTTATAGTTCTGTGCATGACTTTATAATGAAAATATTTAATATAATTGATGTGTTATTGTGCAATATATCTGATAGGGTGACATCACCCATGTACATTTCCATACACTAAATTTGGGAGAAAGAAGCAGCTATGGAAGTGTGTTCATTATCATTTCTGAACAATGAAATTATATTTAAAAAAATACATTGCTATTTTCCATCCAAAATTTATTTACATTTCATTGGCTACTTCTAAACTTGGCGTGAAAGCTTTTCCAGGGTTTAATGGAGAAAGATGAACTCAAGTCTCACAAAAATAGAAGAATTTTACTTGATAACATTCCAAAATATACGAATTCTAATTTGGTTTAGTATTGCAACCATTGTCCAAATCAAATAGTAGTAGTCCAGGACCTCTATTAAGTGCATTTATTAAAAATCTGACGTTACTGTAATATTACTTTGAAGTTGTGATAACCCATTATCCTTGCAAGTCATTGAAACATCCATCACAGACACGAACAGGCTTCTTGGAAGAAGGAGTTAAGGCATTTTTGGCTGAACACTCAGCACAGAAGATATTTCCACATTGTCTGCAGTGATGCTGTAAATGACAGAAATTGAACATTGTCAAGAATAAAAACTATACCAAAAGTATGAGACTACAAGAAGAAAGCAAACTGCACTGTGAAAGTATATTCACTTTTAAGTGATGGATGTACTATTTAATAACATAAAATGTCAATATCGATTTAATCCCTTTTGTTAATTTGAATGCTTCCTATTTAGTCAAATACTAAACATTAAATATGGAATTTATCTTGGAATTCTCAAAAGAACCTTTGTAGGATTTTAATAAATGCATTAATAAAGTACCTCTATCAAGTGAAAAACTATTCCTATTTGCAAAATGTTTCAGGCATAATTTCTTCTATAGGAATATAAATGTCTGACTAAAACATGAGTTGCCCATGAATGCACTGGTTCAGAAAATGATTATTCCAGAGAGTCACTCAGTAGGAAGACAATGATTGAATATAAAACTAAAATTGAAACACATGTGCTAGAAATTAGAGTGCATGAAATTTAATTATTCTACATAGTTATAAATTAAAGTTAATAAATGGCAAAACTTGTAAAGTCTGTCAAATGCAGGACAATTCTGATGGTTAAAACACCGTCACCAAGGAATAAAATCCAGAACTATAATAAAACCATTTACCCGTCTCACTGTTACGGAAAAGCCTTTCCCACAGGCCATACAGTTTTGTACTTCACTGTCTTCAGCCCACTTTCTAGTCAACGCTTGTGTATGTTTGATCTATCAAAGAGAAAAAGTTTCAATAAATAGTACTCAAAACTATAAACAATGATTGATAATTTCTAAAACTTGGTGCCCAAGTTTTAAAACGGGTACATTTTTAAAAATCAGAAATACCTTGGTCAACTTCATTATCGAAAGTTGCTACAAATGAATGTCAATAAGTAAAGCAAATGTTATTTCTCAAAGGTGTTGGTAATTTCTAACCTTTGATGACTTCCACTGCATTCTAATCCTAAGGATCAAGCAATCCTTCCTTGGAACGCTGAGCATATAATGAGATCACTTCCACACACAGGGACTCGTTCGTTCATTTGTGTCCTTAACTTTTCCCAGTAATGTCAATTCATGAATGACATGGCTCTCTAACTGTTGAGCTCTCTCAGATAAATTCTTTAAATCTTATATTTAATAACCCATAACACCTACAGTACTGCCACAACTCAGTAGCCATTTAAAAGTATTATTAAATATGAGGTGTTTTTTTTTAATGTGAAAAGTATGCTTTTCACTAAGGGAAATTCTAGGCTAAACAACTGCCTCATATTAGCAGGTGACTTACTTGAAGGGACTGGTTCTCTCTGCCTAGCTCCTGCACTGCTGCAGTTGTATTATCCAGCTTTCTTTGCAATTCTAGTACTTTGGTTTGAAGCTTTTCTATTTCACCTTCTCCTTTAAGACACCTGAAATGGAATGCAAAACATAATTTAAAAAAAAAATCATTACAGACCTTCCCTGTATACCGATAACCACTTCAGTGACTTTAAACATAATACATTACTTTCACCTATATGATTGGTGGAAGGGTTGGTTTTTAAATGGTTCCTTAAATAACCTGTAGCAGCACTTCTCTCAAGACTTCTATTTTTCTTTAATGTGAAATACAATCTTTTTATCACTTATCATGGAAATAAACTAATGTCAGTAGACATCAACCACCTTTCCAGCAGTGCTCTCCTTTCATCTTGGTTATTCTGCACTGTTGCTTCCAGCACTGCGATTTCTCCCCGTAAGTCGTCCGTCTGTTTCTCGAGCTCACTGGCTCTCCGTTGACTGGACTGCCACTCTTTCTTTATGGTGCCCAAGTTCTCAGTTAATGCTGTGATCTGCATGGTAAGCTTAGCCCCATTTTCTTCATGTTTCTTCATTCCTACTTCTTTTTCTTTTATTTCGGAATGCTGAGAAAAGGAACAACAGTAGGTAAAAAACCTACTACAAAAGTAGTGCAGAATAAACTTGTGGCTGCATAAATAATATTCTGAAGGAAAGCGGCACTAATAAAATTGATTCCACAAACACCTGCATAACTTGAACTGGTTTAAAAGTCTTAAGACTGAAATGAGAGGCAACAAGCCTCTTATAAAATCAAGCTAAAGTAAAGCAATTGGAGATTTTCCTTCTTCCCACTAGAGCAGGGGAAGAACACAAAGAGATATCAAGTGCCCTGGAGACAAAGCTGGCATTTTCTTATGTCTCAAATTCCAAATGTACCCTCCTGTCTCTATCAAACTGCCAAAAAAATAATAATACTTCAAATCACCACATGAACCTGAAGCTACAGTTCTTCAGTGAAAACATTTAGCAGTCCAATTATTTGGGGATATTTGGACTCAGTTCAACAGAGGAAAGCCAGATGCTTCCTATTTGGCACGCACAAGTTAGGGAAGGAAAAGCAGACTCCGGTCAGCATGAGTCCAAGCTGCAGTTTCCGTTTGCCATATGAACATTCAGTTAACAAGTTTAACATGATTCGCACTCATGCCACCTACCTCAGTCTACATAGTTACAGGCTAGTTTTTCTGGCACTAAAAGTGTTTTTAAATTATGTTTTATTGAATTTTCACTTATATAAACTGAAATATAATTACAGAATAAACATTTCCAATCACATGTCAGCTATTTAAATAAATCACATTTCCTATCTTAAATCAAAAATTACAATGTAGTAGGAATGCCTGGTCATATGGTAGTTTTAGTCCTAGTTTTTTAAAGAATCTCCATACTGTCTGTATCAATTTACATTCCCACCAACAGTGTAAGAGGGTTCGCTTTTCTCCACACCCTCTCCAGCATTTACTGTTTGTAGATTTTTTGATGATGGCCATTCTGACTCATGTTGCTGTACTGGCAGAAGCCAACACAATATTGTAATTATCCTCCAATTAAAAATAAATTTTAAAAAATTAAAAGGTTAGCATTTGAATCATAACTTTTATGTAGAAAAATCCTCTCAATGGATTAATTTACACAATCAATTGCAAAACACACCTCCCACCATTAACTTACCAGTTTAGCTTCCTTTTCCATAAACTCTTTCTTCAGCTCATCTTCTTCCTTTTTCATCTGCTCTTTTAGCATTTGCTGGGTTTTCTTCTCCTGTTCAAGAGTTGCCTTCAGGGAATCTACTTTACCTTGAAGCTCTAATTTCTGCTGAATCAAAAGCTGTTTGGCATCCTTGAGATTTGTTATTTCCTATGAAAAAGTAAGACCAAAATAAATAATCTTTATAGTTAAAAAGCTGAAATTTATATAGCTTATTACAAATGAGTTTTAGACTCTTACGAAATTCTTAAAGTTCAGTATTTCAAACAGTTAAAAAGGTGCAAGATTATGTATTTGCTGCTCAACAATCAAATTCAGCTGATGCTTTTGAATGCATGTTTTGATTAAATGATACGAAAAATTTCTACCCCCTATTTTCCCTTTCTTCATTTCACAAGCATTTATTTGTCAACATTTAGGCTTCACACACTGTTAGGTTCTAGGGATATACATAAAAGATAAATTATATACATTCCTTGATTTTAGGAAGTCAGTCTAGAAGAACATAATGATATAAAGAGATAATTGTAAAATGGCAAGTATATTGATAGACACAAGAGTTATTATGAGACCACCTGAGAAAAATCTAACCCTTCTCTATGAAAATGAGTAACATTTTAAAAGCAACTTATAAGCAATTCAGTTTCTTTAAGTGGCACGCAGGCCATGCTAATACTAAGAAAAATGTTCTAAATAACAGATTAAAGGATTTTAGGAAGAAAAACAATTTAAAAAACAGAATCCCTTAAAATCCTGATCCCAAACTCATATATTTTGAAGTTTATATCTGTAAGCTTAAAGGATAGCTCTCTCGATTATCATCTCAACAATATTTAAACTTTGGGGGTTACTTTGCTCTATTCAATAATCTAAAAGCAAAGTTAACACGGTTTCAACATGTGTATAGACACTACAACATAAGAACACTGAGAGCGGGAGTATTTGTCAAAAACAACAATGTGTATGCCTGTGGCTGATTCATGTTGGTGTATGGCAGAAACCAGCACCATACTGTAGGGCAGTTATCTTCCAATTAAAGAAAAATGTGCCTGGCACATACTATGTTCTAAAGAAGCAGATAAATACAGTCTGTATGTGTGTATAGATGTATATAAGATATATTTCTACACACGTAAACACACACACACAAATATCTCTTTAACAACACTCAGTTCAGTCGCTCAGTCATGTCCGACTCTTTGCAACCGCATTAACTGCAGCATGCCAGGCCTCCCTGTCCATCACCAACTCCCAGAGACCACCCAAACCCATGTCCATCGAGTTGGTGATGCCATCCAACCACCTCATCCTCTGTTGTCCCCTTCTCCTCCCATCTTCAATCTTTCCCAGCATCAGGGTCTTTTCAAATGAGTCACCCCTCCACACCAGGTGGCCAAAGTATTGGAATTTCAGCTTTAACATCACTCCCTCCAAAGAACACTGAGGACTAATCTCCTTTAGGATGGACCGGTTGGATCTCCTTGCAGTCCAAGGGATTCTCAAGAGTCTTCCCCAACACCACAGTTCAAAAGCATCAATTCTTCGGCACTCAGCTTTCTTCACAGTCCAACTCACATCCATACATGACCACTGGAAAAACCATAGCCTTGACTAGACGGACCTTTGTTGGCAAAGTAATGTCTCAGCTTTTGAATATATGCTATCTAGGTTGGTCATAGCCTTCCTTCCAAGGAGTAAGCGTCTTTTAATTTCCTGGCTGCAATCACCATCTGCAGTGATTTTGGACCCCAAAATATAAAGTCTGACACTGTTTCCCCATCGATTTCCCATGAAGTGATGGGACTGGATGCCATGATCTTCATTTTCTGAATGTTGAGCTTTAAGCCAACTTTTTCACTCTCTTCTTTCACTTTCATCAAGAAGCTCTTTAGTTCTTCTTCACTTTCTGCCATAAGGGTGGTGTCATCTGCACTTTATTAACAATACTAATATAACATTAACTAATAACAATATAACATTAACAACACTAACACAAAAGGAAAAACAATCTTCACATACCTTTATGCTTTCCTGCTTGTGAGACTTGAGTTCTTCACTCATTTTAGCAATTTCTTTTTCTTGTCTACATTTAATTTCCTCTGTCTCTGCCAATTTAGATTTTTCATTTACTAGTTCTTTTTCTTTTAGTGACTATAGAAAAAAATGATTTATAGAATTTTAAAGTAAATACTTAATATAACAAAAATGATTGCTTCTATTTATGACTGTCATTGCCCCTTTCCACCTAAGTTGAGCAAATTACTTATGTCTCTGTGTCCTTATTTATACAACAGTAAGACTGTTATAAAGGATTAAACAGTTAATACTGTAAAACAGTTTGGCTAAAGTGTAGCCAAGCCAAAACTACCAACTTACCCTTATTATCTTTGTATCACTGTCTTTATATAAGGCACCTAGGGAGGAATATTATACATCATCTAACTTAATCTCTATACCAGGTAGCTCTTTTGAATTCTCATTTTTTAGGCAAGGAACAAAGACTCAGAGAAGATAAATAGAAGTAGAATAAAAAACTAAAACAAGATCTACGTGATCTAAAACCCTTGTAATTAAAGGCCTCTAAACTGTACAGTTCTGTCAGAATTTTCTAACTTGAGGCACCAATTATAAATTTCATTCCAGCTTCAGCAGTGCCATCACCACAAAAATATTCCCCAATTTTTGTCCCTCCAATTTTTAAATTAAAGATAATTCAGAGGGAATTCCCTGGTGGTCCAGTGGTTAGAACTCCACTCTCTCACTGTTGAGAGCCCAGGTTTTTTTGGTATGGCCAAAAAAAAAAAAAGGAACTGCATAATTAAGATATAGCAAGAACTTTAGGAATTGTACACTTCAGAATATATCAGTTGATGGAAATATATGATTTCAATTATGAAACCAAAAATAAAATGTTTCCTAGAATCTGAATTTCCCTTTCATATAAAATTTTAACTGCTCTTTAAATGTACTAGGCATAATATAGTCCTTTCAACTTCATAACCTAGCATCATTTATACAAAATACACCCCACTTCCCCTTAGAAAAAATTGGTTTCTTAATTTCAAGAATTTTTAACAAGCTTAAGAATTATTCCTAGACCTTTTATTACCTCATTAATAAATCCAGAGGATAACATGTTACATGAGAAATAGTTGAGGGACTATAATATCTGTTGTTGAATAACCAAGGGCCTATCATGTAAGAAATCAGATTTGTCTGTAAAACTTAAAAAGCAGTAAGAAGATGGACAGAAATGACAAAGAACTTCCTAGCATTAGAATTCCAATCACCAAAAGTCTTATAAGAAACTAGAAGTCCATCTGAGAGAGCTATTAAAAATAAAGGTGATGCCTATATTGGGTGAGAGATTTGACTAGATCTCTATAACCATTGTAACTCTAAGATTCTAGATTTAGTCAGAAAATAAAATACCTTTTCTTTTTGCATATCTTGTAGTGCTTTATTCTGTTCCTTCAATTGCTGTTCTTTCTTTGCTAAATCTTGCTCCAAAGTAGTCTTGGTGGTCTTCAGTTCTTGAATCAATTTATTTTGGTTTCCAATTTGATTTCTGTTTGATATCAAATCCTCCTGTGCTAGGGAAAGCTTCTCTTCTACAGACTTATAAAAACAATTTCACCAAATTATGTCATTTTTAGTAAATTTCAACAGAAACATAATGGTTAATATACATGACAGTTATGCATAAACATAATGGAAAGAAATACTTTTAAAATGATCTGTAAGTATTTACTGGCTAAGTGATATAAAGAATACCTATATAAGTAGGAACCATATCAAACACTCAAAGAACATAGTTAGAATATATGGAGAGACATGAAAAAAAAAAGCAATTTAAAAAGAGTTACAGAGATTATATATACATACATGTTTTGTAGGATCTATGATAACCCTTGGCATACTAAAAGCTTTATTTAATAGATAAGGTTTTTTATCTTGAGAGGAAAATGTATTTTAAATTGCCAATCTGATCAAGTGAACTAAAATAGGAAAATCAACCAGACATCAGAGGTTCTACTTCTGACAAGGCCATCACCCCATCCACTTAACGTCTCGTCTATGTGGTGTAAATAGCACTGTCGGTGAACACAGTCCATTGTTAACAACTGTACGCAGGCCCAGATATTTCAAGAAGCTGAAGCTGGGGAAAAGAACAAGTTCTTTGACATACTAGGTTTTGATTTGAGGGTAATTGTGGTAACAGTTGGGGAATGGAAAATGGCAGGAACTTTGCCACTCTCAGCTGCCAAGGGAAATAATTCTAAGATGTTCTTCTGCCATCTAGAAAAAACTTATCTTTCTTATCTTGGAGATACAGTTTCTTTGAAAAAAAGGCAGAAGATATAATTCAGGAGGAATCACTGTTGTCTAAGGTTGGCTATAGTAAACATTCAATAGCCACCTGATGTGAAGAGTCGACTCACTAGAAAAGACCGTGATGCTGGGCAAGATTGAAGGCAGGAGGAGAAGGGGATGACAAGAGGATGAGATGGTTGGATGGCATCACTGACTCGATGGACGTGAGTTTGAGCAAGCTCCAGGAGTTGGTGATGGACAGGGAGGCCTGACGTACTGCAGTCCATGGGGTCGCAAAGAGTCAGACACAACTGAGCAACAATGGCTGGGTCACTTTGCTGTCCACCTGAAACTATCACAACATTATTAATTGGCTATTCTCCAATACAAAATTACAAGTTTTGGAAAAAAAGCATTCAATAAAGGATAGATGAAAAATGAATGAAAACCTTATTTAAAGGACTTAACCTTCCTGAAAGAGATTATTCCTCAGAAATAGTTCAGAAGTCTTTTCTAATTAAATTTCCATTTTCAGTAGCTTCCAGTAGAACACTAAGAACCATAGCGCTTCCTTTTGGGGAAAGACCTAAGTCACTAGTCCTTTACTAATCAAGCAGCTGAGCATTAACTGAATATACTACTAAGGTAGACAGGACAGTGAAAGATGGCCCTGAAAGAAGCTGACCATGTGGCCTGCAAAACAGAACCAGAGTGTAAAATCAAAGTTGTACAGGCATCTGCCATGTGCCAGATGCACAGAAAAACAAATGTGAGTGTTCTCTGTAGAATGTTTAAAGAAAGTTCCACGGGCATGTGGGAACTGACTGACTTTAAGCATCACAAAGGGTAAGAGTGTTTTCAGAGGAAAAAATAAAATTTGTCAAAGCTTAGCCAATAAGGTCTACACAACTGTAATTAGGTCCTGATCTAGTGTTAAGGAATACCAATTCTTGCTAGAACCTAAAAGCACAAGAATTCCAAAATGCCCATGTTCTAAATAACAGCCTATAAAATTTGGAACTCACAGAATCCTAATGACTAAATCTTTAAAATCAAGCTAAAAATCTATACTACTCTTTTCTGAGACAAGACATACTGTTCTTGCCTCTGGATATTCATCTATGACATTCAGCAGTATACTGCTGTTTTAAACACTCCTTTTATCTTTTCTGCTACAGACTACACTATTTTCTTCTGCTTAGCATCTTTTCCCTTGGAGAACTCCCTCTCACTATGATGGTTTACTGGGGTTCTCTTTAACTCACCCACTGCACTGGAATAACCAAAACCCTAAGCAGGTCAAGCACCACCCTGATCCTGAATACCCCAATGCAGTGCAGCAATAAAACATTTTCTGCACTGTTCCATGGTAGCTATTGTTTTTTCGGTCTGTTTAACAATTTTTCCCTTTTGTCTTTCAACATAAACCTTTAAAAATTTTTAGTTATTACATTTTCTTGATGGCTGGGTGAAATGACACGAGGAATAGTACTAGGTTAAGAAGAGTTATACTTAACTGTAAACTTTTTATCCTAGAGTTTTCATTTCACTGAGGGTGCAAATTTTAAATTCCACTTCTACCTTTCCTGAACATCAAAGAATAGCACCCAGCAAAGCCAATCTAAAATATCGTCAACAAATTTTGGTACTTCATAAATAATCCAGCAGATGGGGCTAAAGGCATAGATCAAGACAGCTCGGCTTCCATTCTCCTGGTGTCTTGGCGACCACCACCAGCCCACAGAGGGCAATCTTGATTAGGTGCTGTGTTACAAGGTTCTGAGCCTCTCTCTTTTACACAAGATCATTTAATAATCACTGAAGCAAAAGAAAAAGAATGGCTGATCCCTTATTTTGGCCTATAAATATCACTTGAACTTTCTGAGGAATTTTAATAGTTCAGATGCCATTTTGGAAGGATTAGCATAGAATCTGTCCATATCCTATCTTATGAAAAAAATTTCTAGTGAAATGATGGTAAAAGAATAAAGGTCTGAAGGGCTGAGATCCAGTCATGGTTCTGTTACTGTGCGAACACTAGGCCTGTCACCAACCAAAGGGGAGCCCCAGTTTCATCTGCAAAAGAAAGCTTTGGTACAGAGTGTCTATCCACAGCCTCTCAACAATTGTTTAAACTCCACAGCAGCCTTATCCCTGTCTTTCTCTTACCCATGTTTACATTTGAATTTTTCTTTCATGTATAAAATTAGAACATGATTTTATAGCTTTCAGGCATAATAAAAATAATTGCTGGCTTAATGAAAAAATACTGATCTGAAAGATCTAAGTCTTGTTATTATGTTCTTCGGTAAATAACACATCCATATGAAGAAAAAGAGAGATTTCTAAAGATTTTTAAATCAGTCATTAGGTTGCAACTTCTCTTTCACCTAATGTCCACCAAATTCATTCACACTGTCCATCCTTAGTCTACCAGCCCAAGCCAGCAGCATCTGCACTTGGACTACTGCAGTCTCCTCTCTCATCCCCACATTCAGCCACACTGGCTTAAAATACAAATCCGAGCAAATCTTTTCAGTGATTCCCTCCTGCCAACAGGATAAAGTCCAAACTTTGCAACAACCTTCCCTGACTTTCAATAGTGTTGTAAAGGGAAAAAAAGAAAATAAAGAGAATATAATAAGTAAGATGCTTTCTAAATGTCAGGTGGTATTTTTTCTTAACTCTTGCTACTTTTGAATATATATAAATACATATATGTATATACATACATGTTTTGTATATATACATATAAATATCTACTGTTTGGCCCTAGGAAATTCTTTTCCCCATTCTCCTGTTGCTTTGTCAGATCATTAGTTATCACTGATTCCTCCACTCCCTTGCACTCTTGTTTCATCTTCTCTCTCCAATTAACCTCTTCTGTTCCATCTTCTTTAACTCCAGTCCTAATCAACTCACAGCTAGATTACTGGAGTTATGAGGAAGAAAGGGAGACAGCCTCTTAATTAATCCTCCCAGCATTAGTTTACACCAGATCCAAACCAAGCTGTCTGTAAACCACTTCCTTTTACTCCTCTGCTTAGACTCTTCATTCCCTGCTACCTCCAATCCAACATAAAGTCCAGTCAGTCACCCTTGCTAGGCATCTAAGGTACCACACAATTTAATCCCAGTCCTTTTAATTTCCAAACACAAGTCAATTATGGTGACCGCCTCCTGGCTTTGCTGGTTCCCCCCCGCTACTCCCTTTCTCAGTGTCTCCTGAGTGAACTGATCCTTCTCAGACTCTCTGCATTCAAATTCTTATCTTTCAGGATCAGGGCAAGTTCTCCCTCCTTCATAAAGCCTTCCCTATAGGAGCCTATGAATAAAGTACAGACATCGTGTATTTATATATTATATATAAAAATATTCTGTGATTTTCAATGGAGTTTTCCAATAAAGCATTTTAAATTAAGCAAAGAAACAAAAATCCAGACACAGGAAAGAATCAAAAGGCATACTAATATCACTGTGGCGAAAAAGAACTGTTTAAACCTTCTGTGAGAGAATACAAAGGTTCCATTTCCCTTCGACAACTGATAATGCTACATAAAAGTTATTTACCCTTTTTGTATATCTGTCATTTTAGTAAAAATGATACTTCATCTAATCCAACAGTATTGCCAAGGCCAAAGTATCCATATATGTTTAGATAATTTAAGTTTACTTTGAGCTTTAATCTCCTAATTTTAATATTATGCATTACAAATAGTCTTGGGAAGTTGACAAAGTCAATATTGAATCTGCTTGCATTTTCACAAGTGGTTTATTTTAAAACTCAGATTTTCTAACAGCAGTTCATTTTTTTTTTTAAATAAAGGCAGCAAAGTCCTTAGATAAGCTAATGTAGCAACTAGCATATTTCCAAATTATTTCACTATTAAAGATGTTATTTTTAAATGCCTATATTTACTATATATTTTATCATATAAAATAATTTTTAAAAAACATGTTTCTCCAAAAATAAAAAACAAGCATGATATTTCACAAATACTAAGACTTTTAGTGCCCATTTGGGTTCTAATCAATCCTTTAATGAAAGTCTATAAACAAATTTATTGGTTTTTATGACATAATTCACTATACCTTAAGATCCTGCCTTGTGGCAAGTAGTTCAGATTCCTTCCCATAGAAATCAGACTGAAGCTGTTTTAGATTTTCCTGACTTTTTTCATAGGTGTTTTGTAACACTGATATTTTTTGTTTCTCTGCTGCAAGTTCCTGTGCTGCTTGCATTGACTGCTGCTGTAGTTTATTCTCAAGTTCTGTCTGAAACATACAACAGTTACTTAAAATAGTATGCGCACCAAAAACAGGTTACAAAGACAGCATGACTTCATCCATTTCTACAGCCTTCTGTCTCCTCCCTTCTCCACTTACCGTGTATTCCAACAGCAAATCTTCTATAACGACATTTAAGTTTTGTAAACTTTACTAATATTGTTTACTCTCCTTTTAAATATCCAATTCCCTCCTTTTTTAACCTTTCAGCATTATAATAACCTTCAAAGACACAGTTCAAATGCTAGCTCCTCTAGAAAACAAGTCAAAATTCCCAAGGAGTTCTAATTTTTCCTCACTCTCCTTTTTACTAGTTTTCTTAGGTATCTGCTTCCTCATTAAATTATATGGGCTGCATGAGAACAGGGACCACAGCCTATTCATGTGTTCCCACATCAGGTTTCCAAGCACAGGAACTGATGACTTACAGCCTTGATGAATCCTTTACTTGCGACTCAGTCACATTAAAAAATATATGTATATGTATTCTTTTTCCTATTTCACTGTGGCCCAGGGAAAAATTTCTATAGACCATCACTGTACGGTCCACCCTGCACACTGACACTCCTCGATCGTAGTCAGCTATACCTATACATAACATCCAACAATTATTTAGCTTCTACATGGCACTGGGCACACTACTAGGTACTTTAAATACATTATCTCAGTCTTTACAACTCCATGACCTCATTTTCTTTAAGCTCAAAAGAGGGATCCCTTTCCTGTGACCATAAACCTGATGCATGTTACACAGAATTTGAATTCAGATTTACCTGGCTCTAAAATGTATCTTCTTTCCCCACTACTCCTCAATAAAACCAAATTATTATTATCTTTCAATGATTCTCTAGGTACTCCAAATTCCAAGTCTAATTTACAGACTGGCTATCCACTCAATACTCCCCCAAAATGTCTTCCCTGAGTTAAAGGTGTTCCTTTTTCTAGCATCTTTATACTAATACAAAGTAACTACTGCTATGAATATTTGTGACTCCCAAAAATTCAAGTTGAAGCCTAGATCAAATGTAATGGCATCTGCATGTAGGGGTCTTTGGCAGTCATTAAGGTAGAGCCCTCATGAATGGGATTAGTGGGCTTACAAGAAGAAATACAATCTCTCAGTCATATAAGGATACAACATGAAGACAGCTGTCTACAAGCCAGAAAGTGGGCCCTCACCAGACACTCAATATGCCAGGCGCCTTGATCTTCAACTTTCCAGTCTCCATAACTATGAGAAATAGACGCTTATTATTTAAGCCATCTAGTTCGTGGTGTTTTCATTATTAACAGTCCCACACAAGACAACTACCAATAAAAGCATTTCCTCTAAATCTCAAAATTCTTAAGACGTTATTTAATGTGCTGTCGCTCAGTTGTGTCCGACTTTATGACCCCATGGACTGCAGCCCACCAGGCTCCTCCATCCACGGGGATTCTCCAGACCATAATACTGGAGTGGGTTGCCACGTCCTCCTACAGGGGATCTTTCCACCCACGTTGCAGGTGGATTCTTTACCGACTGAACCACCATTTAATAAAGCCATGCACAGTATTGGCAAAATACATTAATAATAAACCTGGAAGCAATCTTACTATAATACTTAAATAAAAAAGAAAATGTACTAAAAATAGTTGTTGGCTTTTTTTAAATTTACTAAATCATGATATAAAAATGAAGATCTAAGGAAAACTTGAATATGAGGCTACTAGATTTGGGGGGAAAAAATGACCTCAAGATGTCAAATCATAGAACAAAATACACACTGTGATAATTACATCCTGATGTATGATTATATATATGATAACACACACAAAAAAAGGATAGACAAATCTGTCTACTCCTGTTTGTGTTATAAGAAAATTACTCTTTTGTAAAGTGGCCAAAATAATCATTATAAAAAGTGATCAACATAAAATATGTATTTGTGGGGTTTTTTTTTCCCTCTAGTAATGTGACAAGCCAACTATTAATAACGTGATATACTTTGTTTCACATGCTAGGGATATTATATCTTTCTTCTCCCTAGATGAATTAATATACACATATCAACACTGGGAGAAACCTCCTTTTGTTCAAATATTAAGCTCAATCCACTTTTATCAACTCTTGGTCTGGAAAAGTATTAAAACATACTTAAGAATGAAAGACAGATGTTTAATAATAAATTAACATAGGTTTGGAAACAAATCATTATGATACAACTTTAAAAAACTATATGAAACCTATACTACTAAATATTTAAATATCTTTGTGATTTTTATTCTTGGTTATTTCCACTAATAACTTATTTTTAAATTCCTTAAAATTTTCTAATACACAATGGTGCATAAATTATTCTCTTAACGTTGTTAGTTACATGTTATTTTACAAAAAGGCAGTTTTAGGTCTATCAGACAAATGATTAGTGCAAATATTTTAAATAAGTGTCTAACGTTATAGTGAATGGCAATCTAGACTGATATTTAATCATATAATTAAGTGCACTATACTTTTAAAGAAAATTTGGGCATATATGTAAAATTTTCTTTGTTGCAACTCATTTGTGTTAACCATCATAGGGTTATTTTAACTTCAAAGTTTTTCTTACCATAAAAAGTAAACAAATATCGTATCATTACCTTCTGTGAAACAGCAATTTTAACTTCTCCCTGGAGTGTTTCAATTTGCTTTCTCTTCTGTTCAGTCAACTGCTTTAGCTCATTTATGTTACTCTGAAGCTGCTGTTCTTCTTTTTCCTTTTGTTTCAAGCTATCCTGGGCCTGTATGACGTGTCCCTGCATGGAACTGAGCTCCAACTTCAACTGATGAGAAGTCTAAAAGAAAATACAATCTGTCGAGCATTCATTTCTCCATTCAACACACATTTACTGAGTACCTATTAAGCATTATTCTAAGTAGAAACTACTGAGTCTGTTGACCACAAATATTCAGTAGTAAACCAAAAAGAAAAATCCCTGCCCTCATGGAGCTTTCATAACTGACACTATTCACTATTGGATCAGACTATGCACTGATCGCTATTTGTTTAATCTTGCCTTCCTTTTTAACTTATACATTGAGATAGAGCTTGCAAATGCACAGGATTGGTATTCTCTTACATCACAGAAAAGGGAAGATCAACAGTCTTTAGACTGCTGAAATGTCTACTGTCTTGAATATTCTCAAAATGCTAACTGAATTCCCTGGTGGTCCAGTGGTCAGGACTCAGCACTTTCACTGCCAGGCCTGGGTTCAAGATCCCTGCGAGCAGCACACTGGGGCCAAAAAATGTAAAATAAAATTTTTAAAATGCTAAATGAGTCTGCTAGCCAAAGTGAATCAGAAAGGACAGCTTCATATTAACTATGATAAAACCAAAATAATTTTGGCAAAAATCTTTAGTATCTGTCTAAACCACACAATCATGTCCTCATTTAGAGATCTGAGGCATATTTTGCTACTACCTGTTTTCATAATTTATTAGGATACATTTCTGTTCAAAATTAATTATCATATAGAAGTCACACTGAGGTCCTTCTGTGGCCAAGGTGAACTACACTACGTCTCATCCTTCCAACCAAAGTCATATTTTCATGTTTTATGCATATTTCATTAAAGACCTAATGTGAACAATTGACCACTCAAAGTTACTTTTGAAAAGTTTCAGTGCTATGTATATGGATGTTTCAGCTTATCGCCAATACAAAGGGAAATATTTCATGCAAAACAGGAGTCAAGTAGTGTTAACAATACTGATGATTGTTATGATAACCAATGATAAAGTAATAGCTAACCCCTGACCATTTATTTGGTTACAATTGGTATTCTAAGCATTCTGATATGCATTAACCCACTTATTTCTCACAATAATGCTATGACACAGATTCTACTATCAGCCCCATCTTGGAGCACAGAGAGATGAGTCATCTGCCTGAGAGAAGTCAAGACAGCATAGCTAATAACTGGCACAGTTAGGATATAAACTTGGACAATCTGGATTTACAGCCTGGGTGCTAAATCACCATAATTTTGCCACTATGACTGGCATATAAAGCACAGATGTCTTCTTTCAATCAACAACCAGAACATAATCACACTGAAGACTTGGGATGATGCTTTGCTGCTTTATCAAATCAGATCTCTAGAAAGCTACATGCCTAGACTCTAGCTGCTAGAAGTTGTGTCTTCAGAGAATAATAATAATATATATATGTTATATCCATTTATTTACTCATTTGTTTTGATGGAGAGAAATAGAAGCATTAACCACAGAACAATCATTTAATTGTGATTATTATATAACAATATAAACTTAGTTGTGATTATATAACAATCACTTGTTATATAACCATTATCAAATATTCCATTAACATAAATGTCAAAT
The DNA here is from genome assembly GCA_006410875.1 of Neotragus pygmaeus. NCBI lineage: Eukaryota > Metazoa > Chordata > Mammalia > Artiodactyla > Bovidae > Neotragus > Neotragus pygmaeus. The sequence continues at coordinate 888,289 of SJYV01013721.1, forward strand.
AAAAAGCACTTAAATGTCATTTCTATGGAAAATCTATGAAGACTTTTTTTATCCATACTAATGCTCCTTAACTTTGATAAATAAATAACTCTAGTTATTTAGTAAGTATAATTATTTTATTATTATAATCCTTTATTTTGGGCCTTTTATTATAATTTACCTTAAATCTTTTTAGCAGTTGGTAGAACACAAAGGAAATAAACATTTTGACTTAAGAATCTACTGTGAAAATATTTTGAAAATATAAAACCTTATTATGCTTTACATATTTCTATTATAGAAAATCTTACCTCCTTTTCTTTTTCAAGTGACTTTTTCATTTCATTCTGTTCCTTATGCAGGCTTTCTGTCTGTACTTGAAGCTGATGCTTTAATTCTTTGCAAGCTTTCTCCTAAAAAAGTGGAAACTACATTATGCATAAAATATTTGTAGTAAATTTAAGAATTTAGGTTTATAAGCTTAGTAAGATCCACAAAAGGAAATAAATTAGAATCATTGATGGTTTAAGATGGGACAGAATCATTCATTTCAGTAATAAAACTGCTACTGCTAAATCACTTCAGTGGTGTCCAATTCTGTGCGACCCCATAGGCGGCAGCCCACCAGGCTCCACCATCCCTGGGATTCTCCAGGCAGCAACACTGGAGTGGGTTGCCATTTCCTTCTCCAATGCGTGAAAGTGAAGTCGCTCAGTCATGTCCGACTCTTAGAGACCCCATGGACTGCAGCCTACCAGGCTCCTCCATCCATGGATTTTCCAGGCAAGAGTACTGGAGAGGGGTGCCATTGCCTTCTCCGCAATAATAAAAACAGGCAAATATTATAGCATTGAATGGGGAGAGAGGCTAAGAGTTTCTATTATCAACCAATAGTCACAATAAATACTTTCAATAATATTTAGACAAGATTTTAGAATACTTCTGGAAACCCAANAGGGGTGCCATTGCCTTCTCCGCAATAATAAAAACAGGCAAATATTATAGCATTGAATGGGGAGAGAGGCTAAGAGTTTCTATTATCAACCAATAGTCACAATAAATACTTTCAATAATATTTAGACAAGATTTTAGAATACTTCTGGAAACCCAATTTTTTTGTTACACAATTAACTAACTTATGCTATTTTAAAAGTAGAATAATGGGCTTCAAAAAAATGGAGGGAAATTTTTTAAAGTATGGAAGCAATAAAATAATCCCATATAACTTAAGAGGGAAGATATACAGATATTTTTTCCAAACAGAACATAAAAGTAACATATGAAAATCATGCTTTTTATGCTCCTCAACACTTTCACTGACGTTCATACTAAGAACAAAAGAATTTTACTTTTGCTGTTATTCCATGTTATTCTGGGTTNTATTTTTTAATTTAACTTTACAATACTCTATTGGGTTTGCCATACATCAACATGAATCCACCACAGGTATGTTTACAATATCTCTAAGACATGGTATTATCTAGAGTTTTAGAAAATTGAATAAAGAATCAGAAAGTTTATAGCACCAGAGTTAGAAGTCATTAAGATCTATCTGGTCTTCTTTTTTTTTTTTTACAGTCAGGTTAAATACATTTCAATTAGTAGCTATATTCTCTGCAGACGTGTCCTGAAGGACAAACGTGCTGCAGTCCTCCCCAAATCTAGCATCAGGTCCTCAACAGAGAAAGAATATAGATTCAACTGAAAACTTTCTGGGCCACTGAAAATTACACACACAAGCACCAATATCTTTTTCTCAGGTTAAGTAATCTCCATTCCTTTTCTCATAACAACACTTAAGATCATTTAAACGCAAGGTGACAAATCAACAGTGAATTAAGCAGAAAAGGCAGTATGTTTTTAAATAAAAATCATTTCTACCTAAGAAAATAAACGTAAACAACTAACCAAATCTAATATAACAGCTTTTCCCTTCTGATTTTCTTTTTCAAATTCACTTTTGGAGTTCTTCAAAGAATCAGAAACTTTTGATAATTTCTCTCTTGTGGCAGAAAGTTCTGCTCCTAGGGATTCTTTCTCCATCTTCACTTTTTGTAGTTCTGTTACTGCTGTTTGAATCCTGTCATTCAGTTCCTTGTGCTGCATCTTTGCATCTTGATTTAAATTTTCAATTTCTTGTTTAAGGATTGTTTTTTCTTCTTCTTGCTTGGTAAGCATTTGCTTAGTATTTTCAAGCGCTTCAAATTTCTTCTGTAGATCCAACTTTGTATTGTATACTCTAAATATTTAAGAAACAATTTCTTTAATAATGCATAATTTTTCATTTCTAATTTACCATTCACATTAATTGAGTTTTAAAACTTTCTTCTGTAGTTAAGTAAAACTAATAATTTAATGTCATAAAGCCACAAAAAATGCCTTAGAACATCTGATCTGGTTATTTAAAAGATGAGGATGGTTTTCTACAAGTCAAATAAATTAGTGGTAAAGCCAAGACCATCTAGACCCATGATTTAATCCAGTCTTATCTAACCACAGTGCATCCCCAAAGAAATCTGGGCATACAGCAAACCATCTAGTCTTTGACAGCCAGAAATACTGTTCCATGTATCCTAAAGAACTGATTTATTATGTTGCCCCCAAGGACAAAGAAATTTGCCTCTTTACTTGAAAAAATAAAACACATTGGGTGTTTTTGACAGGTCCTAAACTTCAAAACACATAAGATAACCAGGAAAAATGAAAAGTGTTAGTCACTCAGTCCTGTCTGAGTCCTTGCAACCCCATGGACTGTAGCCTGCCAGGCTCCTCTGTCCTTAGGATTTGCCAGACAAGAATTCTGGAATAGGTTGCCATTTCCTTCTCCAGGGGATCTTCCTGACCCAGGGATCAAATTCAGGTCTCCTGTATTCCAGGCAGATTTTTTTACTGTCTGAGCCACCAGGGAAGCTCAATCAGGAAAACCCATTTCCTCAACTTTTCCGTTTTTTTAAAAATTGAAGTATAGTTGATTTATAGTATCATGTTAGTTTCGGATTCTTAAGTTTTCTTAATTCATTCAGGTGTAGAAAAATTATTTTAGGGAACAAATGATAACAAGTTTAAGCAAACATGGAGGAAAGACAAAAGATTTACTTTAATCCTAGAGCCTAGTAGATTATGTTAAGAGACTTATCATTTGTCCTCTAACATAAATTTTCTACACCTGAGTGAATTAAGAAGTTTCAAGAACCTGAAACTAACATGATACTATAAATCAACTATACTTCAGTTTTTTATAAAACAGAAAAGTTGTAAGAATGAGGAAATGGGGGGTAATGGATACATGTATATGTATAGCTGAGTCCCTTCACAACATTTTTTTGTTAATCCAGCTATACCCCAATATAAAATTAAAAGTTTAAAAAAAAACTCAAAAAAAAGAAGATATTGCTTAAGAAAGTTAAAGACGTTGTTTTTATAAAATGAATACATTGTGCATATTATATAGCAAAAGAAAAGCACACATTAATCATTTTTTAAAAGGAAAATAAAACCAGGTACAAAGTAATATTTCTAGAATGCATGCTATTTCCAATGTACTTTATTATAAATTCAATATACTAAGGAAAGGTTATTAAAAGATGTACCAGCCACATAATTGAAGTTGGGTATTAATATCAAAACTGCATATATGCCTTGAAATTTTCTAACTTTTAGCCCCAGAAACTTACTTTTACTTTCAAAAAAAGTAGCTAAGCATATGAAGTACATTCACACGATCCTGTACCTCACTGATATTTAAGGTCTAGACAGAAAAGCTGTTGTATGAATATTACTTGTCTATTTTAATATAGTTAAAATCCCTGTCAAGCAACCCTAAAATTGGAACTTGATATATTTACTATGCTACTTAACTTTCCTGTAAATAATTATTATAAAATCACAAGACTATGTGAATCAAAGAAGGCCTAAAGAAATAAAGGTTTGCATAGTGATAGTAAAACTTAGTTTATTTTTTTAAAAGGTCACTAAAGGAAGTAATAAATAAATCCATAACCTGAGAAATCTTAACACCCTTTCTCAAAAACTGACAGAAACAACCAGAGAAAACAGTGGCAAGAATACAGAGGATTAGAACAATATCAACCACCTTAACCTAACTGATATTTAGAGAACACTTTACCCAACAAAACACAAGTGTGCACAAGGAAACTTACCCAAGATAAACCACACACTGTGCCATAAATAAGAGAGTGTGAAATGGCAGAATTTTACTGAGTATGGTCTGTAACCACAATGGAATTAAATCAGAAACCAGTAACAGTAAGATATCTAGAAAAACCGTGAATAGTTGAAAAGTAAATATACTTCTAAGTAACCCATAGAGCAAAAAAAAAAAAAAAAATCACAAAGGCTATTTGAAAACACAAACTGCAGAGTAATGAAAATACAAGATGGAAACTGGAGAGAAAGAGCTGCATGCAGTATAGGTGGTCCTTGAGAAAGGGGAGCCCTGTGTACCCCATTATTTGGGCTGAGTCCTGTGACCAGGGGTGGGGTGTAGTCAAACCTCAGATACATTTGCCCAGTTCTCCTTTCTTAGTACTCTAAAAGTGCAGGGCCCCATATAAAAGATGTCTGCATAAAACGTAAAGGCAACATTAAAAAAAAAAAAAAAAAAAACCTTACTAGAAACGGAAAGTTTCCACTGGAAAGAACTACTGGGCCCAAAGGGGCCTCAGAAAAGAGAACAAGTACCACCTCAAAGGTCCATCTTCACAGTCACATGATTGGGTTTCAGAGGTGACAAATCACTTAGTAGGTGACACAAAGGATCAAATGTGGGCTTCCGTGGTAGCTCAGTGGTAAAAGAATCCACCTGCTCGATTCTTGATCCAGAGATCCCACATGCCCCTGAGCAACTAAGCCTATGTACCACAAACGTTGCGAGCTGCAACCGCCAACTAACAAACCTGCGCGCAGCCTACAGTCCATGCTCCGCAACAAGACAAGCCACCGCGAGGAGAAACGCGAGCACTGCAACTAGAGAGTAACTCCTGCGCGCCACAGCTGGAGAAAGCCCATGCAGCAACGAACACCCAACACAGCCAAAAATATATGAATAAAATTATTTAAAAAAAAAAATATCAGATGTACTCCCCAAACACCTAGGCACCAGAAATTACATATGTTGAGTCACAAAAAATGCCATTTGAGGCACAAAATGCATCTGTATATCTTCACATTCACAATATCAGGACCCAGTTTACTAGACATGAAAACAAAAATGTGTTGTCACCACTCCCAAAATAAAGATGAAACCATGAAGGTGCAAAACAACTTAATTGTCATCAACTTTGATGGGTTTTCATTTCATTTCCCTGAAAGGCACCTTTCCCAAGCTATCAACTTCCATCTTTACTACTGACAGTCAAAAACCCTCACCACCCTCTTGAAAGAGATCTAGTCTGTCAACTCCATATTTGGCCTTTAAAGACAAAGTCTACTGAAATGTGACTGGATATAAGCCATCCAAATAGGATGGTTAAATAAACCAAATCGTGATGGCTTTATTGTTCGTTCACATTAATATCAGCAGTTTACAAGGTAAATCTTAAGCACTGTAATAGAAAAATTGAAATCTTATGAAAAATTTAATACTTAGTTTATAATCCTCTCCCATAAGTAGTTTAGCTTACGTTTCTTTCTCCATTTCAAGTTGTTTACTCATTTCTGTGGCTCGAAGCTCTAAATCTGTGTTCAGCTGTCTCTGTTGTTGTAGACCCTGCAAAGCTTGCTCCTTGCTTGCTTTAACTTCAAGCATATCAGCTTCTAGTTTCTATGTCAGAAATATAATATAAAACCATTTTAATGTCAACAATTATCTATTAAAATTACAACATTAGTTTATACTCAAACTAATGTTAACAAACAAAAATACTTGTGTTAATAACAAAAGACACATTCTAAACTCATTATTGAATAAAGGAGCCATTTACCTTGAAATCTTTCAGAAGGTCTAGTAGCAGACTTTATGTATGAGAGACAGTCACTAAGTTTTAACTTTTAAAATGAACTGAATAAGAGAATAAACTTAAAATAATTATATTTATTACTTGAGTAAGTTATTAACTGAAGTATGAAAAAGCAAAGGGCCCAATTAAACTTTATAATCTTTTATATTCAGTTAACAACACTGATACAACTATAAATATTCAAAACTAAAATGGAGTTGTCATGTCGTCCTTCTCATTAATACCTCTTGACTGTAAATGTAAAGCCAATTAAACTCGGATTTGGCATCTATAATCTCTGTTTAGAGATTATTATTCTTCACAGTGTGGCTTCTATCTCACATATATACATATAATTATATTTTTATAAATTTACAAAATCAAATTGTTGAATATATAGTTTGAACGTCTATAAGCAATGCATTTTCTTAATAACTATACCACAGGTTGTATTCTGTCACTCTGTTTATTTAACTTATTTGAAGAATACATCATACGAAATCCCAGGCTGGTTGAATCACAAGCTGCAATCAAGATTGCTGGAAGAAATATCAACAACCTCAGATATGCAGATGGCATCACACTAATTGCAGAAAGTGAAGAGGAACTAAATAGCTTCTTGATGAAGGTAAAAGAGAAGAGTGAAAAAGCTGGCTTAAAACTCAACATTCAAAAAACAAAGATCATGGCATCCAATCAATCACTTCATGCAAACAGAAGGGGAAAAAGTGGAAACAGAGACAGACTTTATTTTCCTGGGCTCCAAAATCACTATGGACAGTGACTGCAGACACGAAATTCAAAGATGCTTGCCCCATACTAAAAAGCAGAGACATCACTTTGCTGACAAAAGTCTATAGTCCATAAGTCCAAAGGTCCAGGACAGGAAAAGGTCAGTTTTCATTCCAATCCCAAAGAAGGGCAATGCCAAAAAATGTTCAAACTGCCATACAATAGTGCTCATTCACATGCTAGAAGGTTATGCTCAAAATCCTTCAAGCTAAGCTTCAGTAGTTCATGAAACAAGAACTTCCAGATATTCAACCTGGGGTTTAGAAAAGGCAAAGGAACCAGTCATCAAATTGCCAACATTTGTTGGATCTTAGAGAAAGCAAGGGAGGAGTTCCAGAAAAACATCTACTACTGCTTCATTGACTACGCTAAAACCTTTGTGTGGACCACACTGTGGAAATTTTTTTTTTTTTTAACAAAGATATCAGAGTTATTTGGCATAAACTTAAGGGCACCTTGCAGAGAATAAAAAGGCTTTCTGAGAACTGTTAACAAGAAAAATGCTTCTCCTTAAGTGACAAGACAAAGCAAGATACAGCAGTTCCATACATTAGTTTCCAAGAATATAAGTTCCGGTTGTTTTTTCAAATACAAGTAATACAGTAAAATAGTATAAACTATCAGGGGGATGAATGACTACCTTCTTTATATGCTCACATTGGCTAAAAAATATACTTCTACAAACTGTACATTGAAACCTGGAAATTAAAATAGCAAAAAATGAACAACATGACATTTTTTAAGGAAATCAAGCAGGAGAATGAAACAGGGCCCATGAATTCTTTGGAAGACAAAACAGATCAGACTGCCAGGATGTAGGGAATGAGAAAGAAGCCTAGGATAATTCCAAGGTCCTGAGCTGGGAAGGATACAAAGAAATGGGTTTGGGAGAGCTGAATTCTGTGTCCAGCCTAAGGAGTTTGAAGCACCTCTGAAGTCCAGTGGTGAGGCGCGGAGAGCCGCGTGTGCTCGCTCAGCCGTGTCCGACTCTTTGCGACCCCGTGGACTGTTGCCCACCAGGGTCCTTTGTCCATGGGATTCTCCAGGCAAGAATACTGGAGTGGGTTGCCATTTCCTTCTCCTGGAAAATTCTTAGAGAGATGGGAATACCAGACCACCTAACCTATCTCTTGAGAAACCTGTAAGTAGGTCAAGAAGCGACCACAGGAACCTTACGTGGAACTGACAGTTCAAAACTGGCAAAGGAGTATACCAGGCTGTATGCTGTCACCCTGTTTGTTTAACGTATATGGAGAGCACGTCATAAAAAAATGCCAGGATGGGTGAATCACAAGCTGGAATCAAGACTGCCAAAAGAAATATCAACAACCTCAGATACGCAGATGATAGCACTAATGGCAGAAAGTGAAGAGGAACTAAAGAGCCTCTTGATGAGGTGAAAGAGGAGAGTGAAAAAGCTGGCTTAAAACTCAACATTCAGAAGACCAAGATCATGGCATCTAGTTCCATCACTGCAAGGCAAATAGAAGGGGAAAAAGTGGAAGCAGTGATAGATTTTATTTTCTTAGGCTACAAAATCACTACAGACAATGACTGCAGCCATGAAATTCAAAGACGCTTGCTCCTTGGAAGGAAAGCTATACAAACCTAGACAGAGTAAAAAGCAGAGAAATCACTTTGCTGACAAAGGTCCATATAGTCAAAGCTATGGTTTTCCCAGCAGTCACGTATGTACATGAAAAGCTGGATGATGAAGAAGGCTGAGTGCTGAAGAATTGATGCTTTCAAATTATCGTGCTAGAGAAGACTCTTGAGAGTCCTTTGGACTGCAAGGAGATCAAACCAGCCAATCCTAAAGTAAATCAACCCTGAATATTCATTGGAAGGACTGATGCTGAAGTTCCAATACTTTAGCGACCTGATATGTAAAGCCGACTCACTGGAGACGACCCTAATGCTGGGAAAGACTGTAGGCAAAAGGAGAAGGGGCGGCAGAGGATGAGATGGATAGATAGCACTGGACATGAATTTGAGCAAATTCCAGGAGATAGTGAAGGACAGAGGAGCCTGGCGTGTTGCAGTCCCTGGGATTGCAGAGAGTTGGACATGACTTAGTGACTAAACGACAACAAGAAAAAGATACTCAAACAGAATACTCATTACAGGCCCTTCAACTAAAAACAAATAGACAAAAAAAACTTTCTGTTCTTTTCAACCATAACACCATGTAATTTGTCATACTATTATTACTGACCATAGAGAAAACGGAACCCATAAATAGAACTGTAAATGTAATTTTTTTCTTCTATGCACATCTATACACACACACAGCCCATGATTCTACAATTGTACAGAAGTGCTTCATCTGATTGTGAAGGTGTAAATTTCACATATAGTGACTTGAGAAATTTGTTTAACTTATAGTAGTTCTAATTCAAAGAGCAAAGGACTCAGGTCAAATCCTTCTCTAATATATGTAGTTATTTAATTTCTTTAATATAAATCAACACTTTCACTTGAAGTTGAGTTAAAGAAAAACCGTTTACCCTAGTGAAAATTTTAATGACATTAATCAGAAATAAAATCCACAGGGTATAAATGTACCCTTTTGGAAGAAATATACCATAACTAAGTATTATATTGGAATAAGGAAGGAAGGAGATAGGAATTATGAGGTAGAAGAGACTTCACAACAACAAAAATAAGTTTCCTGTAATTACAGAGTAGATACGGCTGTCTCTCTGAAACATTTACACATTATGGAACCAGTATATATGTTAACTGCTATTTGCAAAGCCATCCATTAGTGAGGAAATTAAAAGTAAAGGTGGAATTCAAAATTAAGACATGAAATATTACAAATAATTTTTATATCACAACTTGACCTTCACTTGCAAATTTAAAATCTTGGATTCCTTCTAGATCATCAACTTCCATTGCTATAGTAATGGAAAATATGGCTAGTTTTTTATACAAACCTTGATTTGACCTTCTAATTCTTCAGTTTTCTGTTCTAAAGACAGATTTTTCTCTTTATATTCTTTAAGATGACTTTCCAGCTGACTGCAATGTTCTTGCTTCTCCTGCAACTTTGTAGTGACCTGATCCAACTGAGTAGTGATCTTATTTAACTCCTATGGAAAGTATAATTAAAGACAACTTTGGTAAGGTTTACTTTGCTGTAGTGCCCAAATGTTTGCTCAAAGTAAAGCAGAAAACTCTTAATTTAATAAAGTATCTTGAGAAAGACCATAAATAAGCCTAATAATATGTATGAGATTACATTTGCCCATCAACATAAAGGACCTGAACTGAAGTTGTACACACTCTGAGATACTACCTTTATACATATAATAGCTCAATAACTTTTTCTAGGAAGACTTATTTTAGAAGCCAAAAGATACAACAGGATATTAAGTAGGCTAATAACAAAGTAATGCTTTTATAGTATAAATCTTTTCAATGTTCAAGATACCATTTTTAAAAATATTTTTAATTACATTGATTACATTATAATACTTGTTCAAGTGATTTGGAATATCTAACTACAAAGCAAAAAAAATAAAGATCATTAGGAAATCCACTGCCCATAGATACTATTAATGTTTTGATAACTTCTAGACTTTTCTGTATGTTAGTTTCTATTTCTTTATTTCTATTTTTCAGATAAAGGATATCAGTTTATATACAGTGTAACTGTAACTTCCTTTGTTTTTATAACAAAGCATCATAAAACTGTGACATTATCTTCCAAACTATCATTATACATGACTGCATAAATTTCTATTGTATTCATATAGATCATTATTTAGCCAAATACCCACAGCTGTATTCTTGGATTGCTATAAACCTTTCCAACAGATATGCAAACACCATCGTTAAAACTATGATTATTTCCCTAGGGTAAAGGACTAAAAGTGAGATTAAGAATATGAAAAATCTTAAAAGTCTTAAATATACTGCCAACCAGCTTTCCCTATTACCATCAAAAGGTTGAACTGCAAGCAACGTATGGAAGTGACTTGTTCTTGTACACCATCTCTAGCCTTTCCAGTGTTAAACACATGCACACAAACATTTTACCTTAATAAGGGTATATTACTATCTTAATTTGCAATTAATTCTTAATGAATATGAAGATTTCCTAATAGTTTTGATCTTTTACTTCTTTTGGTAGATTCACTTATTTCTTATGTAAAAATGTTTTAAACAAAAATATCAATCTTTCATCAGACATATTTCAGAAAATGTTCTATTATTTTGCTACTTACTTCAGAATTTTGCTAGTAATATTTGGGGCAAATAAAAATTTCAACTTTTATCTGGTTACTCTTATACATACTTTTTCCATTATACTTTCTGGCACTGATCTAGTACTTAGAAAATACATTATAGATGTGTTTAGCAATAATGTAAAGTAAAAACCAAGTTGTAGAACAACATAGTGATACTATGTGTATAAAACAAAAAGACCTGTATGTGTACACACACACACACTTATTTTTCTTCAATATTTACAGAAGTCTGGAAGGATATATACCAAATTTAAAAGCAAAATTTCCATGTAAGGAGAAAAATGGATTGCAGTTAAAGGTAAATAAAGAGAAAGGTTTTATTAACTTGATATATACTACTATATTATTATTATTAATGCTACTATATTATTATTATTATTGGAACAACAATCAGTATTGCTTCTCAAGTAAAAAGTAAATTTTTAAAATTCCTACCTGGTCAAAGGTATTTAACCTTGGATTCTGAAGTAGGAAGCTTTTTTCTATCAGAAGTGTTGAGAAGGGTAACTCTGGTATTCCTCCTAGCCCCTTTTACTCCTACCCCCAGGAAAAGAGTAGTAACTCATAACTGAAATGGATACATGCTGCTCTTCTCCTGCCAAGAGGCAAGTCTACCTGGGTCACCGCCTGACTGTCCACTTAAAACAGGTGTGAAGTCTGTCTCTCTTTCCCAGTCATTGCCACTTAATAGGATGAAGAAACAATTCAAAAATTAGGAGTAAATATTTCATCACACCAAGCTCTCTACTATGGGAGAAAGACAGTATTAAGAAGCTCAACCACAACTGCACAAGGAACATAAATAACATCCTTCTCTTTTTTTGGCTGCACCTCACAGTCTGCAGGATTATGAGTTCCCCAAGCAGGGACTGAACCCAGGCCACCATAACGAAAGCACTAAATCACTCACTGCCAGGGAATTCCCAAAGATTATATTTTATCTCCATCTGTCTAACTCCTACATATTCCACTCACTGGTTCTGAACTCAAGGAAAATAAGCAAGTCAAACACAATATTATATCAAAGTATCATTTTCACATATTTTTCCAGTTAATTTATCTACCAAAACATTAGGTTATGATAGGAAATTGCGTCAAGTTCTCCTACCTGCTGTTTATCTTGTAATGCATTTTGGGCTGTGTCCAAATGATTCTGAAGATCTGCTCTTTGAGCAGTTTTTGCTGCTTCTGCTGATAGCAATAATTCAGTTTTGGCTTTAACCTGTAACAAAATTTACAACTCACTTAATTTGTATTTAGTTCTTGGATTCCACTTGATGAGTGTAAAATATTTGTCTCATTAATTTTAAAAATTATATCTTTCAGCAGAAAACCAAAGTTTAGACATTAAAAAATAATCCCCCAAACAGGAATGAATAGGGGAGAATACTCCTAATAATGTTCTGCTGCTGCTGCTAAGTCACATCAGTCGTATCCAACTCTGTGTGACCCCATAGATGGCACACATCAGGCTCCTCTGTCCCTGGGATTCTCCAGGCAAGAACACTAGAGTGGGTTGCCATTTCCTTCTCCAATGCATGAAAGTTAAAAGTGAAGTGACTCAGTCGTGTCCGACTCTTAGCAACCCCATGGACTGNACACCGGAGTGGGTTGCCATTTCCTTCTCCAATGCATGAAAGTGAAAAGTGAAAGTGAAGTCACTTAGTTGTACCCGACTCTTTGCAACCCCACGAACTGCAGCCTTCCAGTCTCCTCCATCCAGGAGATTTTCCAGGCAAGAGTACTGCAGTGGGGTGCCATTGCCTTCTCTGAAGCTCTCTGAGGTCTGATCATTTTTAAGTTGCAGCTCCTAACAACTGTTCATTGTCTGGCCTCATGGAATCTCTCCTTAAGAGTGTAAAGTTTAGCATTCAGCTAAAGGTTCAAGCAAATCCCTACGCAAATTTCTGGACCTTTATCTCTACATTGTTCCCTCCTCTCTGACATTCTGTCTGCAAATTTGAGTTCAATCTCCCTGAATTTCAAATCTCTCATGCTTTAGTTCAGTGAGACCACTATGCTTTCCTTGGATTCCCTCACCCTGCACCAGTCTGAGAACTGTCTCCAGGTCAAAAGTTGGAATGGTCAAAAGGCTCACTTCACTTGCTTCTCTTCTCTCAGGGATGAAAACCCTGTGCATTTGTTGTACAATGTCTGAAAACTAGTTTTACACAGTTTTTTCCACTTGTTTATAGTGGGAGGACTAAAGAGGTATCAGTTACTCCAACATGGCCAGAAGCAGAAGTACATTATTTATTCTTTCTTCAAAATTGTGTACACTTTTCTGATGTTTGTATAATAATAAATGTTAATTTGTATACAACTCCCAACCAAAAACTAGTCTAAACTGGTAACTAAGGCTAACTTTGAAACCTCGAGGAAAAAATTTGTGTTATATTCTAATACTCGAATTAGAAAACTGAAATGACTTATTCTTTAATACTTTCTCATTTAGACAACCACAATTCCCTTATTGGACAATTCTTTCCAAAAAGTGACTATTTGGTAAGCGACTATTCTTTACAGTCTGAAAATGTATTAAGCTAAATTTTATAAGCTTCATGTAAACTAACATACAGATGTTAGAATAAGGCAACTAGTTACCAAAATTATTATTAGCTATGTATTCCAAAAACATACATCATTAAAATATAGGTAACCACTAAGCCTAGATATTAACCAATAACAACTAACACTTGATTAATAGTTCAGTTTATATTGTTACTCACTTTTTTCCAAAACATCACAAAATGCCATGAGATAACATATCATTAATAACTTTTCAATATTTCAAAGGCGCCAACAAAGTGAAATGATTTGCNGTAACCACTAAGCCTAGATATTAACCAATAACAACTAACACTTGATTAATAGTTCAGTTTATATTGTTACTCACTTTTTTCCAAAACATCACAAAATGCCATGAGATAACATATCATTAATAACTTTTCAATATTTCAAAGGCGCCAACAAAGTGAAATGATTTGCTCGTGGTCACACAGGTAATAAATTACATCCTGGGACATGAACTGAGAAGTCTCTCATCAAATCATGCTAACTTAGTTTCACTACAATAGCAACCCACCTCTGAGATAAATGAAGTATTTGTCAGAAATACAGAATAAATTTAAAAGTACTAAAAATAATAGAAGAATTATTTAGATAAAGCACTTAGTAAGATTTAGAGAGATAAAAGTAAATTTTAGAAACAGAATATATTTGACAAGCTTACTTGTTCTTGTAATGTATGGTTTTTTTCTTGTAATTGGTTAAGAACAGCAGTCTCTCCCTCACCAGCCTGAATTTTTGCATAAAGATCTTCTCTCTCCTTTTCTAGTAAAGAAATATTTTCTTTGCTCTTCTGTAATAAGGCTTCAAGGTTCTGGATCTTCTGGTCCTTATCACCAATTTGACGTAGTACTTGTTCCAAATCATTCTGTAAAGAATTAAAAACTACTGCCTTAAGGATAGAGAACTTAAAAAAGTTATTCCTCNATATTTTCTTTGCTCTTCTGTAATAAGGCTTCAAGGTTCTGGATCTTCTGGTCCTTATCACCAATTTGACGTAGTACTTGTTCCAAATCATTCTGTAAAGAATTAAAAACTACTGCCTTAAGGATAGAGAACTTAAAAAAGTTATTCCTCAAACAAAATGACTGATGATAAATTTTAAGACTCAAACTCTCAGTGTTACATTTTTTTTTTAACCAATCATTATATTTTAACATGGCAAACTTAAACTATTTAATAACCAATAAAAACCTTCTTACTATACATTTTTACTCTAATACTCTGGCCTCACCATCTACTACAATTCTTGTTTAATCCATTTTGAGACACATGGGACTCCTCATTATTCCTAATCACATCAAGCACACTTTCACCCTGGAACCTTTGCACTAATCATCTCTTCTACCTGGCACACTTCCCCCAAAAGTCAAATGGCTCATTCCCTCTTCTTCAAATGTTTGCTCAAAATGCCACCTTCTCAATCATACCTACCATGATCATTACATTTTAAATTGCAGCCTTTCCCAATATTCCCTCTGGAGAAGGAAATGGCAACCCACTCCAGTATTCTTGCCTGGAGAATCCCATGGGCAGAGGAGCCTGGAGGGTTATAGACCATGGGGTCACAAGAGTCAGACACGACTTAGTGACTAAATCAGCCAACCAACCAATACTCCCTCTAGTAAACAGTTTTTCTTTNTCTGGAGAAGGAAATGGCAACCCACTCCAGTATTCTTGCCTGGAGAATCCCATGGGCAGAGGAGCCTGGAGGGTTATAGACCATGGGGTCACAAGAGTCAGACACGACTTAGTGACTAAATCAGCCAACCAACCAATACTCCCTCTAGTAAACAGTTTTTCTTTCCATAGCACTTATCTTATAACACACTAAATAATTCACTTATTTTTCATGTTTATCTGCCTCTACCTTGTCACAAGAATGTAGACTCCAAAAAGGTGAAGATTTTTGTCTGTTTTATTCATCAATGTATCCAAGACACATATTCTAAAATATTTATGGCGTGAACAGAAAAATAAGTGTTTGAATTTTAATGCATATACACTCACGAAGGCTCATTTCAACACCCAATTGGACTCTTCTATAGCTACGTTAAGGGATCCCTCTTTTTCACTTTACCATATTGTACCTACAGTAGCCCACCACACCCAGAACAACACTCATTCATATTGAGAGCTATCTGAGTCACAGCCTTTGCCTCTGCCTTAATCATTCTAAGAGAGCCAAACAAGAGCCAGAGAGCCTCTACTCAGAAAAGGCCCTGATGAACCCTTCTGCAAACTTCACAGCAGCCCACACTACCTTGCTGAGACAGAGCCAGCAGCCAGCTGGTACCCTCAACAACGTGTGCCAACAGTAAAACAGGTGAGATCAGTCACTTTCAAACACACTTCTCATCCTCGAAGTTTCAATCACAAAACAATGAAAAGCAACTTCATCTCTCTGCTCTCATCCTCTGTTCCTGCCACTAAAACCCCTCTCTGCACAATCCACTAATCTTCTGGAACCACAGCTCCAGGCCTAAGCTTTTTCTAAAACTAACTCTATTTCCAAACTGAAATTTGGTTCTCCCTGTATAGGTGCCAATTCCCTATCAGCCCTCTCTGATATGTAAGGACTGTTCTACTGGGCAAGCAGAAAAGGTTGACTTTTTCTAGATTTTTTTTTCTCACTGCCATTAATCTTTCCCTCAAATAAAAATTTTAAGCTGCTCTGGGAATTATGTATTCATTTTCTATGTCTATGCTGTGTTGCCATCATCTAAAAATCCCTACCTCATTCACTGAAGACTTGAGACCTGATTTAGTCTTTTTCTCAATCCCAGTTTCTGCCAATTTCCTGGGAAATACAAAATAGAGAATTAAGAATACAGCTTCAACATTCACAGCATCTTAATTCCTGGACCTTTACTCATTCTACTCAATCACCCATATGCAGGATCTTCTAAATCACCTAAAATCGTTCTAGATAAAAATGTCAACTCTCCTACTCTATGAGCACAACTTCCTAACTGTCTTCCAATTTCATGACCTCATTTTTGCTCTTCAAAGAGACATTAACCTCAATTTTCTTCTAGCTTATTTAGTATGTACCTAGCTTTTCTTACCGAACCTCACATATGGATATGAACTACCTTAACTATTCTTTCATCCACATTCTCCATTTCCTTTTACCCCCAAATTGCCAAAACAGCCACGCCAAAAAAGCCCAATTCTTAGATCAGTGTTGCAATCTGCTTTCTTCATGCCTACATTTCTTAGTATTAGAGCAAAATCACAAAGCTATATAGATGCCACCACAGATTTCTAGACTCCAACCTCTATTACATACTCAGAATCATCTTTTCACTCCTGTCACTGAGTGGAATTTTTGTCCTCAATATACCCCTGAACATCAATTTAAAAGTTTAATCTCTAATAATCTCAGCCTACCTGAAGTTCAACTATTACCATTCCAACTTTATCCAAGGAGGGGAGGGGTTATCTTCAGGAATGCTTTACCATGATTTTTCTTCACCTTATCTATGAAATTACATATATAATGAAATAAAATATAATGCCAAAACGTGGTCCACTGGAGGGGGGGTGGCAAGCCACTCCAGTATTCTTGCCATGATAACCCCAAGAAATGTATAAAAAAGCAAAAAGATATGACACCAAAAGATGAGTCTCCCTGGTCAGAAGTGTCAAATATGCCACTGGGGAAGAGCAGAAGACAACTACTAATAGCTCCAGGAGAAAATGAAGCAGCTGGGCCAAAGCAGACATGACGCTCAGCTGCGGAGGTGTCTGGTGATGAAAGTAAAATGTGAGGCTGCAAAGGACGGTATTGCATAGGAAACTGTAATGTTAGGTCCATGAATCAAGGTAAATCAGACATGGACAAGGAGATGGGGAGATGGCAATAGAGTAAACATCAACATCTTAGGAGTAAATGAACTAAAATGGATGGGAATGTGCAAATTTAATTCAGATGACCATTATTATCTACTACTGTGGGCAAGAATCCCATAGAAGAGATGGGGTAGTGTAGAAGAGTCAGACATGACTGAGCGACTTCACTTTCATTTTTCACTTTCATGCATTGGAAAAGGAAATGGTAACCCACTCTAGCATTCTTGCCTGGAGAATCCCAGAGACAGAGGAGCCTGTTGGGTACCGTCTATGGGGTCACACAGAGTCAGACAAGACTGACGTGGCTTAGCAGTAGCAGCAGAGGTCCATTAATGGACCGGAACTTGGCAGATCAGAGTTGACGATGAGAAAGAAAAATATATAAAGAGAAAGAGACCAGTATTCCTTGGGTTACATGGAACTCCAATAAAGCCCTAGAACAGGGCTTGTGCCACTCACGAAGGCACAGGGCGCCCTCTTAGGGAGGTCTTGAAAGCCCGGGCAGGAAAGTGAGCTCGGCGGGCTTCCACGCTCCAGAGAACTAGCCAGAGAGAAAGACAGACACGGGGACCCAGGTTCTGGTGGAACAAGGGTGCTTTAATCATGTTTGTGTGAGTATATACATAGTTCTACAAAGACTCAAAAAAATAAAGAACAAAAATCAGACATATATCAACCATCGCCAAGGTAACAACAAGGAACAACAATCGTCATAAGGCCAGAAGACAATCCATATCTTGAGTAAGAGGGTCGTGACTAAAGTTTTTCCTTAGGGTAATAGGTTACTGAAGGAAATCCATGCATGCGTTCCATCCTATGACCTCAGTCCTGAGAACAGCATGCCACTCCACTCGTTCCTATCTACCAGGAACTGATAAGGAACAGAGGGTTCATGAGAAACAGAAAACAACATACAGGAATTCCAAAGTTAAACATTCCCTGACAGGGTAGCCCTCATAATCAACAAGAGTCTGAAATGCAGTACTTGGATGCAAACTCAAAAACGACAGAATGATCTCAGTTCATTTCCAAGGCAAATAATTCAACATCACAGTAATCCAGGTCTATGCCCCAACCACTGATGCCAAAGAAGCTGTTCAGGTCTATGAAAACCTACAAGACAGCCTAGAACTACCACCAAAAGATGACGTCCTGTTCATCACAGGGGACTGGAATGCAAAAGTAGAAATCAAGAGATACCTGGCCTAACAGGCAAGTTTGGCTTGGAGTACAAAATGAAGCAGGGCAAAGGCTAACAGAATTCTGCCAAGAGAATGCACTGGTGGTAGCAAATACCCTTTTTCAACAACACAAGAGATGAGTCTACGCACAGACATCACCAGATGGTCAATACTGAAATCAGACTGATTACATTCTTTGCTGCTGAAGATGAAGAAGCTCTATATAGTCAGCAAAAACAAGACCTGGAGCTGACTGTGGCTCCGATCATGAACTTCTTCTAGCAAAATTCAGTCTTAAACTAAAGAAAGCAGAGGAAACGACTAGGCACTAGGCCAGTCAAGGAAAGCATCCCAAAGAAAAAGAAATGCAAGAAGTAAAGTGGTAGTCTGAGGAAGCTTTACAAATAGCTGAGGAAAGAAGAGAAGTGAAAAGCAAGTGAGAAAGGGAAAAGTATATCCAAATGAATGCAGAGTTCCAGAGAAAAGCAAGGAGAGACAAGGTGCCCTTCTTCAATAAACAGGAAGAAACAGAGGAAAACAGCAGAAGGCCAAAGACTGCAGATCTCTTCAAGAAAACTGGAGATATCAAAGGGACACTGCATGCAAAGATGGGCACCATAAAGGGCAGAAACAGTAAAAACCAACAGAAGCAGAAGAGATCAAGAAGAGATGGCAAGAATACATAGAAGAACTGTACAAAGAAGATTTAATGACCTGGATAACCGAGATGGTGCAAGAACTCACCTAGAGCCTGGAGTGTGAAGTCAAATGGGCCTTGGAAAGTACTGCTGCCAATAAAGCTAGTGGAGGTGATGGAATTCCAGCAGGGCCATTTAAAATCCTAAAAGATGGTATTATTAAAGTGCTGCACTCAATATGTCAGCACATTTGGAAAATCCAGCAGTGGCCACAGGAATGGAAAAGGTCAATCTTCATCCCGATTCTCAAGTAGGGCAGTACTAAAAATGTTAAAAATACCAGGCAATTGTGCTCATTTTCCATGCTAGTAAAATTATGCTCAAAATCCTTCAAGCTAGGCTTCAGCAGTATGTAAACCAAGAACTTCCACATGTACAAGCTGGGTTCAGAAAAGGCAGAGGAACCAGAAATCAAACTGCCATTTGCTGGATCATAGAGAAAGCAAAGGAATTCCAAAAAATACCATCTACTTCTGTTTCATTGACTATGCTATAAAGCCTGTGACTGTGTGGATTATAACAAACTGCGGAAAACTCTTAAAGAGATGGGAATACCAGACCATCTTGCCTGTCTCCTGAGAAACCTGTATGTGGGTCAAGAAGCAAAAGGGGAAAAGGTGGAAGCGGTGACAGATTTCCTCTTGGGCTCTAAAAGTAGTGTGGAAGTTGACTGCAACCATGAAATTAGAAGACAACTGCTTCTTGGAAGGAAAGCTGTGACAAACCTAGAAAGCATATTAAAAAGCAAAGACATCAGTTTGCTGATGTCTATCAGTTTGCCAATAAAGGTCTGTATAATCAGGGCTACAGTCTCTCTAGTAGTCATGTATGGATGTGAGAGTTAGACCATAAAGGAGACAAAGCGCCAAAGAATTGATGTTTTCCAACTATGGTGCTGAAGAACACTCTTGAGAAGCCCTTGGACACCAAGGAGATCAAACCAGTCAATCCTAAAGGAAATCAATCCTGAATACTATTTGGAAAGACTGATGCTGAAGCTCCAATACTTTGGCCACCTGATGTGAACAGCCGACTCACTGGAAAAGACTCTACTGGTGGTTAAGATTGAAGGTAGAAGAAGAGGGAGACAGAGGATGGTTGAATGGCATCACCGATTCAACAGACATGAACTTGGGCAGATTCTGGGAGATGACAAGGGACAGAGAGGCCTGGCATGCTGAAATCCAATGGGTCGCAAAGAGTTGGACACAACTTGGCGACTGAACAACAACATAAATAAAACAGATAACCAACAAGAACCTACTTATAGCACAGGCAACTATACTCAACATTATGCAATAATCTATAAAGAAAAGACCTTGATAAACCATATGTGTACATATATATAAACTATATGTAAAATCTATTATATGTTATAGATTTTATATATATATATATGTATCTGTGTGTATATATACAGAGAGATGGAGAGAGAAGGAGAGTACTGAATCACTTTGCTGTACATGTGAAACTAACACTGTCAATTATACTCAAGAAATAAATGAATAACACACACACACACACACACACACACACACACACACACACGCTTCCCAGATAGCTCAGCAGGTGAAGAATCTACCCCACTTCCATTCCTGGGTTGGGAAGATCCCCTGGAGGGCATGACAACCCACTCCAGTATTCTTGCCTGGAGAATCCTCCATGAACAGAGGAGCCTGGTGGGCTACAGTCCATGGGATTACAAAGAATTGGACACAACTGAGTAACCAAGCACAGCATGCGCGCGCACACACACACACACACACACACACACAGTCCATGGGATTACAAAGAATTGGACACAACTGAGTAACCAAGCACAGCGCACACACACACACATACATACATACATACATACATACATACATACANCTGATGCTGGGAAAGATTGAGGGCCAGAGAAGAAGGGTATGACAGAGGATGAGATGGTTGGATGGCATCACCAATTCAATGGACATGAGTTTGGGGAAACTCCAGAAGTTGGTGATAGAAAGGGAGTCTGGCATGCTGCAGTCCATGGGGTTGCAAAGAGTTGGACATTACTGAGCAACTGAACTGAACTGAAATGAATGGGAACTTGCTTTCCTACTAAACCGATAATATTTTCTTCATGTCTCTACCTTGAACTAGAACTTACAGTGGTTTTCTATTTCTGGGTCAAGTCAAATTTACTTATTTCTGAAAGTATTTAATTATAAATTTATTTTTATGAAATGGCCACATGTACTTATAAAAGGTAGAATGACAATGGAACTTTCTTTTCCAACAATCATAAAGCAAAGCAGATTAGGCATTCAGTTAGATCTTGGTTCCCCAAGGTGAGAAGACACAGCTGTGAGTCCAAGGAATCCTAGACAACTGTATATATAGGGCAGTTTCCCGGAAACAAGAAAGCGGCACTAACAAGAGACACTGAAGACCTGCGGAGGTTCCCCTCAAGTCTTTTTTTTTGTTACTTTACAATATTGTATTGGTTTTGCCATACTTCAACATGAATCCACCACAGGGGTACACGTGTTCCCAATCCTGAACCCCGCTCCCACCTCCCTCCCTATACCATCCCTCTAGGTCATCCCAGTGCACCAGCCCCAAGCATCCTGTATCTTGCATCGAACCTGGACTGGCGATTCGTTTCTTGAGTCCNACACACACACCTTTCCTCAGTCTTCCAAAGATATCCTTCAGAGGCTAAGTTTGAATTTACCACCACCCACTGTTATCGGTGACATCACAGTGTGTGGATACCTTATTCCTTCAGTCACCTTCCATTCTCCAGTATCCTCAATTATCCCTACTCTACTAGCCCCTTTGTCCTAGACTATAAACATATTCAAGTATCTCTGGTTTTTAAGGAAAAAACACTTCCTAGATGAAGTTCCACTCCAGTTTCTGCCCAGTCTTTATGTAATTCACATTTAAATTTCCTTCCTTCTTTTTACAAATTTCTCTTTATCAGTGTCACCAATGACCTCATGTTGCCAAACCCAAAGGATTCCCAGTCTTCATCTTGTTTGACCTCCCTCCTGTCAACCAGCCAAGCCAAAATCCCTAGAATCATCTTTGGTTTCTCTGTCGGTGCCCCATATCAATCTATCAGTAAATCTGTCAGCCTTACCTTTAAAAGTATATCTAGAATCTGACTAATTTTCACTACTTACACTATTTACACTCTGTTCTAAGCCACACCATTTCTTAATTTTTAAAGTAGTCTCTTAGCTCATTTATTTGTTCCACTCATGTGCCCCTATGGTCTACTCTCGATACAGTAGTCAGAGTAATCCTGTGAAATTGTAAGTATCATCATGCTATTCCACTGCTCAGAACCCTCCAATGACTTCTCATCTCACTCAGAATAAAATCCTTAAAATTACTAATGAAGCTCGACATGTCCTGATCCTTTATGATCTCTACGACTGTGCCCACTTTATCCCTCTCATCACTCACACCACTCTACTCACTGGCTTCTTGATGTTCTTAAGAACTACTCCTGCCTCAGGGTCTTTTAAAGTATTGATGCTCTTCTCTCAGATATCCACATGGCTCACACCCTCCCTTCCTTTAGATCTTTCATCTTTCAGAGGCCTTCCCTAGCAACCCTATCTAACCGTGCAGTCCACCTCCAGCTCCCCAGATATTTCCTACTCCGCATCCCTTTTTTCCATACCACTTACCCTTATCTCCATACCACTTACCACATCTAAAACACTATATATTTTGCCTATTTACCTTGGTTACTGTTTGTCTTCCTCACTAAGCTCCACAAGAACAGACATTTTTGTCTGTTTTCTCTGCCGCCATATGCACAAAATCACTTCCATAGCTAAGAGGAGACATTAATATATATTTGTTGACTGAATGAATGAAAGAACAAATAAATGAATATAATATTTGGATCTCTATCCACCTGACTCCTTTCCACTATCCAAAGACAGACAAGAAAGACAGGCATATTACCTCCTGCCTCCTTTCAACTCCAGCATTAGCTTGCATATCATTAGATTGCCATTTCCCAGAAAGCAGGTACTGTGTCTGACTCTGCACTCTAATTTTAGTGCTTACCACAATGCCTGACACATAGCGCTCCATAATATTCAAGGAATTAATGAAAACTACAAAATAATTCAATGTCAAATTCACTTCAAACATTTGGGTACCATCTTCCTCTCCCCATATCAAAACAAAAATTTAACTTATTTTAATTTTTTGAGGTATACTATAGAATCTACAAATTTAACTCAATCACTTACATTCCTATAACTACAATTCTAATGTTCATATGATAGTGCTGAAACAGGGAAAGACATGGCCAATAAATAGTAAATTCCATCACAGGAAATACAGAATGTATTAAACTAAGAAATTTATTTGTCATTTTTTAATTTTTCAGAGAAGTCACTTTTAATAAAAAATAATGCATTATGCATAAATAACAATCTAAATAATATCTTAAATTTAGTGTCAATTTCTTTTTTAAAAGAATTTTAATAAATTTTAATTTTTATATAAATTTTAGTAATATATTTATAGTAACATTTTTATATTTAGAAAATTTTTTCAACATAGCAATCAAAGGAAAAGAATTTTCCAATTATCCAGATACTAAAAATCATCAAAACTCTATATAATCAAGTGCTTTGCATTATCCAGCTTCACCACAACAAAAGAATAATGACCTGGTTCATCTTTGTTTAAAAGGCTAAAAATTCAAATACTGTTTACCTGAGCTTCTCGAAGTTTTGCCGTAGTGTTTTGTTGAAGAGCTTGCTGTTCTTGATGCTGTTGCTTTGTTTTATCTAACTGATGCTGCAATTCTGTGGAATTGGTTACTTTTTCCTTCAACTTAAAAAAAAAAGTATAGACAATCAATTAACATTTTAAGGGCATAATGCTATCATATTAACATCTAGTATTACTTCAAATCTCACAATTCTCAAGTCTGAATAGAAAATTAAATTATAACTTTAAAAGTAGTATCTCATTACTTATAGAATTTTAACCTCAAAATTTAAGAAACTGTTCCTTAAGAATAGATTATCATCCTGAAAATAAAAATAAAATTCCTTCTCCAGGTTGGCATTTAGTTTATTATTGTTTTCATATGCTAATATGATCAAGGAATTATATACAAATTTTTGTAATAATCTAAATAACAGTATCAGTATCTGTTTTACTTTTTTTCATAATCATAACTGTCACTTATTAGGAAACAACAGCAAAATCTACACATTAATATTTGGGTCTAGAAGAAAATCTTTTGATGCAGCTATAGATTTTAACTCTCAGTGTTTATTCAATTCTAATAAAAGACACAGTTTAATGATACTTTTTACTTGAACCAAATAATAGATACCATTTTGGCAACCACAGATTAAAATTAGGATAGCATTCAATCTTATGCTTAATTTTTAAAAGAGAAAATCCTTAAGTACAAAGTCAGTTTATATGCACCAACTATGTGTCAGCAGCTGTTCATTTTTCAGTTTCACTAGGAAACGGTCCTTCCTGGGTAGAAAGACTCCTCTTGAGCAGCCTGACAGGTTCCCCCCAAGGATTTAACCTGCCTGAAGCTGAAGATAAGCCTTCTTTGTACATTTTTGTTGAGAACTTTAGGGAATACAATCACAACAAAAATGACTTGATGTAGTTAATAATAGGATGTTTTTACTGGAGATGTTTCAACTTTATCAAACTAAAAAAAATTCAATTAAAGCTCATGACCATAAAAAGGTTAAACACAACAACATTTAAGATCCCTGATGACTCAGAGGGTAAAGCGTCTGCCTGCAAAGCAGGAGACCTGGGTTCAATCCCTGGGTCAGGAAGATCCCCTGGAGGAGGAAATGGCAACCCACTCCAGTACTCTTGCCCGGAAAATCCCATGGACAGAGAAGCCTGGTAGACTACAGTCCATGGGATCACAGAGAGTCAGACAGGACTGAGCGACTTCACTCACTTCAAATCTATCAATAAAGGTACTAAGAAACTCATCTGAAATGTGAGCTTACCTCTTCTTCTAAACGAGAAAGTTTGAGTTGTAGATCAGCCACTTGTTGTTCTTTATCCATCAACTTTTCACTTGAAAGCTGTCTCTGTTCCTTCAGCCTTCCATGAGCTTCTCCTAGTTGGCGCTCTGTCTCCAGAAGTTTGCTATGTAACTTCAGAAAAGGAAAAAAAGTACATATGTATGTATAAACACGTTGATCATCATTACGACTACCACCTACTTTCCAAACAATGTTTTATTTTTCGCCAATAGACATATATTAATTTTCATGATACTTTAGAGGAACCTAATCACATAAATTATGATGACTCACATAAAACTGTAATCATATCACAGGTTTCAGGTTTTTTACACTTTTAAAAACCAAACACAAACACACACAGTGAACCTAAGGCTCTTATTTAAAGATAACTCTTGCAATCACTTGAGGAGCTTGAAACAAAACTTAAAATTAAGACACTTAAGACACACTCAGACCTATTCCACTAGTATTTTAAAAATCCAAAATTATTCTTGTTGTTTTTCCATAGTCACGAACTACTACTATTGACTTCTTACATTTGGGTACTGAATAGAGCACACGGCATTCTCAAGTCTTCAAACTGACACACGATCTCTAAATAAAACAGAGGAATGAACATTTATTAAAATATTAGGTGATTTCATTAACTTTAAAATTGCCACCTAGCCAAGAAGAAACTTGTCTGGGGGCTAAGAGTTGTCACTTTCTTGAATTCCTTATTTTCTCTAATTTTACCAGAAAGAACAGCTAGTTTCTCTTAGGGGATTGGCTGGCAGGGTAGGTCCAGTTTAAAAAAAAAAAAGGTTTGTATTAATTTTAGAAGAATTACTGCACAAGTGCTAGGAGTGCAGAACAAAAAAGAGTACCATGAAGATAAGGAAACAAGCCACTTGGCAAGGCTTACACTGTAAGAGTACACCCCAACTTCATAACACATCAAGTCAAACTGCAGAATGTGCCTCAGCAAAGCTGAAGATTAATAACAAGCATTCTATATAACTGTTTTCAATCAAACCTATTCATGTTATATCTGAAAATATTAAAATCTATAGCCTTTATGTCAAATATACATTTATATGCTTTATACTTCCATATTTTTCCATAAAAAAATTCATAGCTGCCAAAGAAAAAATAAAGTTCTATCAGAAAAGTGGACACCCACTATTTTCCTATGCTATGAAACAACATGTGGCTGTCAAAACATATTCTATACAATAAAGAAAATTAAAGTTTCAGGTCCACCCAGGGATGCCAAAAAAAAGAAAACTGAAGTGAACTTCTAAAGTAAAACATACATTCCATTCTTATTTTAGTTATAAGACAGGAATCAGTAGCAGTCATTTATCATATTCTTATCCTCAGGCTGACATTTTCTTCTTCCTCTGTCTCTTCTTAAAATGCAGTGAATTAGCACTGTAGTAACTACCCAAACCCTCTCCTTCTCACTACAAGAAGTAGGTCCAGTCCCCACAAGTGATCTCTTATGTGTGATCTCTCCCCTACATCGAGTTTCTAACTTGTTAGATAAGAATTTTCCAATGTCACTATTAACACAGAGATAATGAGACTTCTCCCCTAAAATTTAGCTTTGGTACATTTGAGCTGAAGCCCAGAAATCTATGTTTCCTAATAAAAGAATTAGAGAGTATTGAGTTTCAGGAAAGTTTAGGAATCATTTGCCAAAAAGCAACACTTTAAAAAGCAGTGGTTTTCAATCTCAACTACATAGTACAATAACAGGGAAAACCAATACCCGGTCCTACGCCAGAGATTATCACTTAACTGAGCCAAGGGTGAGGCTTTGATAATTTCTTAAATTTCCCCAGGTGATTCTGATGTGCAGAGTGAAGCGCCAAATTAAAGACAACTGTTGCTCTGAAGTGAAGATTTACTAAAGTGGTGAAAAAAAGAGATACTGTATATTATAATTAACTGTCATTCATTGCTTTACAATCTCTGATAGATCCCTATCTTTAATAAAGAAATGAGTCACAAATCAAAGCTGCACAAGAGTGGAAGCAGGCCCAAATCCCTTAACCAATAATGCCTATATCATTTTAGAGTGAATATGTTACAGAGAATAAGTTTAAAGTAAAAATAATACATGTTGGAATCATTAATAGAATGGTCTATCCTAAAGTTACATTTTGAGATATACATATATCTGTTCTCTAAGAAATTCAGTTTTGTAAACTCATATAAATAATTATTTACTCATTATGCTTGTAAAGTTTATCAACTGCCAGGCCTCATTTTAAAAGGTTCACAAATATTAACTAACTATATCCTTATAATAATCCTGTGAAGACAATTCTATTCTTATTCTTATTTGACAGATGAGCAAACTAAGGTACAATAAATAACTTGCCCAAGCTCACGCAGTTTGTAGACCACAGAACTAGAACTCAGAGAGCCGGTTCTTACATCCACACTCATAAACCACCATGCTATTTGAGATGGCATATTCAATGGAAGGCAAAGTTGGGTATATGGGTGGGGAAGTGGGAGATACAGACTGCCGGGTGTCACACAGGCTTAGGGTATTTCGCAGTAACTGTTAATGAAAAGGAACCTTTAAAAATCGTATAAAAAGTTTTTTAATTTAAAAAAGTGAACTGATCATGTCCAATCTTTTAATTATGTAACATTATCTGCACTATTGGCTATTTTTAAAGTGCTCAAGATACAAATATAAAGAATACAGGGTTCTTTGTTTTTAAGTCCTTTGTTAACAACAGCCAGCTATCTATTTTTGTCCACACTGAAAGGGGAGCTGAGGATGCAGAGGAGAGCAAAACAGACCCAGTTCATCTCTACACTCTTTTAAGGACAATGCAAGAAGGCTTAAAGTGAGGTTCATTCCCATTCTTCCAACAAATATTTACTAAAAACTCTAAGCATAGAGACAGATAGAGTATAGAATAAATAAATTTCTCAAATTAAGGAGCTAACTGTACAAAGGGAATGGTATATGATATGCAAGTAAACAAAAAATTATACAATAAAAAGTATTATTAAGAAGCAGCTTGCTGAAATAAAGGGTCCAGAATGAATGGAAAGCCTCTGAGCCACCAAGGAAGCCCTAAATGGAAAACAATCTATTTAAATAGAGAGGTCCTGTGTGCATGCACACTCAGTCCGACTCTTCACGACCCCATGGACTGCAGTCCGCCAGGCTCCTCTCTCCATGGGATTTCCCAGGCAAGAATACGGGGGTGGGTTGCCATTGCCTTCTCCGTGGGACCTTCCCAATCCAAGGATTGAACCTGCATTTTCCACATCATCTACATTGGCAGGTAGCTTCTTTAACACTGTACCACCTGAGAAATCTTTTAGAGAGGTCCAGAAAGGCTTTATTGAAGAAACAATGCTTAATCAAGCCTTGTGAAAAGCTGAAATAAAGAACACTCTAAGGAAAAACATGGGCAAAGGACCTAAAGCAGGAAAGCTCTCTGTTGAAGTGCTGGTGTGCTTGAGGAACTAAAAGGAGACCAGCATGGCTTCACTTGGCAGAAGATGAGCCTGAAGACATAATGTGGACCATATTATACTCATACGCTTACATGACCAAGAAGACATCTGGATTCAAAATCTAACCAAAAGCACTCAAGGTGGTTAAGAGAAATAAAGTTACAACCTGCATACTTTAAAACAATGTCTCTGGCTTCTGGGTGGAGAATGGGCTATGGGCTTCCCTGGTAGCTCAGCTGGTAAAGAATCCACCTATAATGCAGGAGACTCCAGTTGGATTCCTGAGTCAGGAAGATCCGCTGGAGAAGGGAACTCTAGTATTCTGGCCTGGAGAATTCCATGGACTGTATAGTCCATAGGGTCACAAACAGTCGGACACGACTCAGCAACTCACTTCCAGTTTTCACTTTTTCTGTATGGAGAATAGACAAAGAAGGTCCTCTGGAAGAAAGAAAATTATAAAACGCCAATACAGTAGACCAGGTGAGCAATGGCAGCAGCTGAGATTAGGGTAGTAGCAGTATCGATGAAGAGAAGTAGACAGATTTGAGTCAGGCTTTGAACTTCCCCGGTGGCTTAGACGGTAAAACATCTGTATACAATGAGGGAGACCTGGGTTTGATCCCTGGGTCGGGAAGATTCCCTGGAGAAGGAAATGGCAACCCACCCAGTACTCTTGCCTAGAAAATCCCATGGACAGAGGAGCTTGGTGCATGGACTGTCCATGGGGTCACAAAGAGTCGGGCACAACTGAGCGACTTCATTTTCTTTCACTTCCTCCTTGTGAAGGCAGGGACTTTCCCTGGTGGCTCAGATGGTCAAGAATCCACCTGCAATGAGGGAGACTTGAGTTCGATCCCTGGGTTGGGTTAGGAAGATCCCCTTAAGAAGGGAATGACTACCCACTCCAGTATTCTGCCCTGGAGAATTCCATGGATTTTATAGTCCATGGGATCACACCATGANAGCAGAGACATTACTTTGCCAACAAAGGTCTGTCTAGTCAAGGCTATGGTTTTTCCAGTGGTCATATGATGCTGGAAGCCAGCGTGAGGATCTCCGCCCATGGCAAAGGTCATGAGGAAGGAGGCTTGGTATAGGCAAAGGCATGATCAAGCCTCAGGAAAGCCCCTGTTCCCGAGCATCTACCCTTAAAACCAGAGTCTACCTACTTTACTGTTTCATGCTCTCACCTACACCTCTGACTTTATGGGGGGCTGTTTCCCACTGGTTCTCTCGGATTAGGAGTAAACGTGCAGCTCCAAGTCAATAAAAATTCCTGGGCATGACAAGAGTGTTTTAACTTACGGACTCCTCTGAAGGTTATCTAGCCTGTACACGTTCGTCCAGCCACATGTGATTGTTTACAGCCTCCCAACCATGAGAGGCACAAGATGTTTTAGACTAGTTTACTAAAGGGAAATTCTTTTGGCAAGTTAGAAATTATTAGTATAGTGGGTTGGTTAGGAATTATATTGGTGAGGGGTTTTTCATTTGTTGTGCCTATAATTGCTGCCAATTCCCTGCCCTGGGTGTGACAAGGGTGTCTCAGGTCAAACCTCTCTGCTGGCAAACTAGCTTCTGTGATAGGATTATCCATACTCCTGCCACTACACACATGATTGCTTACTACCTCTCAACCATAAACAGCACAGAGAGTTTAGAGTATTTTGAGAGTCTTAATTAGCATAGGGCTTTTCTCATTGTTGAGTCAATGATTGCCGCCAGGCATCCATATCCTTAGGCACCTGGGAATATATTAATCAATGTATTTGGAATATAGAAAAGGAAATATAGCAGTTTTTAAGGTTAGCAATACTAGACTTTTTGAGTTAACGAATTTTCTCTTTTGTTATAGATCACTGTACTTTGTTATAAATCATTGTGTCCTTGCTATGTAAAAATGTAACTTTATCACTATCTTAAGACTAACTAGATC
>SJYV01013721.1:923151-958128 GCA_006410875.1 Neotragus pygmaeus
TTAAAGCTAAACATTCAGAAAATGAAGATCATGGCATCCGGTCCCATCATGGGAAATAGATGAAGAAACCATGGAAAGTGTCACACTTTATTTTTGGGGGCTCCAAAATCACTGCAGATGGTGACTGCAGCCATGAAATTAGAAGACGCTTAGTCCTTGGAAGAAAAGTGATGACCAACCTAGATAGTATATTCAAAAGCAGAGACATTACTTTGCTGACTAAGGTCCATCTAGTCAAGGCTATGGTTTTTCCTGTGGTCATGTATGGATGTGAGAGTTGGACTGTGAAGAAGGCTGAGCGCCAAAGAATTGATGCTTTTTGAACTGTGGTGTTGGAGATGACTTTTGAGAGTCCCTTGGACTGCAAGGAGATCCAACCAGTCCATTCTGAAGGAGATCAACCCTGGGATTTCTTTGGAAGGACTGATGCTAAAGCTGAAACTCCAGTACTTTGGCCACCTCATGCAAAGAGCTGACTCACTGGAAAAGACTCTGATGCTGGGAGGGATTGGGGGCAGGAGGAGAAGGGAGCGACAGAGGATGAGATGGCTGGATGGCATCACGGACTCAATGGACATGAGACTGAGTGAACTCCGAGAGATGGTAATGAACAGGGAGGCCTGATGTGCTGCAATTCATGGGGTCACAAAGAGTCGGACCCGACTGAGCAACTGAACTGAACTGAACTGAGCAACTTTCACTTTCACTTTGAAGGTAGAATCCAGACAGTATACTGAAGGGAAGAAGATAAATGGTATTACTTCAAGGTCTTCAGCATGACCTCTTTATTTTGTATAGAAATGTGACTAAACCAAATGGTTTGAATACAAAAATTCCTGTTGCCCCCTCAATTCACTGACAACCAAATGAAACTCAAATTCCTCAGCCTGCTATTCAAGACTCTACATAATAAAGTCCTCAAAATAGTTCACTACTATACACCATATCCTCAGAGCAAACGTCTGTTCACTGGTTCTTATAATACAGCCCCCCCTGCCTCTAGTCTGAGACTTCCCAGGTGATTCTAGTGTAAAGAACTTGCCTGCCAATGCAGGAGATGTAAGAGATGTGGGTTCAATCCTTGGGTGGAGAAGATCCCCTGGAGGAGGAAATAGCAACCCACTCCAGTATTCTTGCCTGGAGAATCCCATGTACAGGGGAGCCTGGCAGGCTATGGTCCATGGGGTCTCCCAGAGTCGGGCACAAATGGAGCAGCTTAGCACACACACCTCTACTTTATTTTTCTTCCTGTAAGACCCTCCTGCCTTCAAACTGCTACTTGTCAAAACCTATCCAATATTCACAATTTCAATCACCACCTCTTTCTCACAACAAGATTTTCTTGATCACATTAACAGCTAAATAATTATACAATTAATTGTATAATATCATACAATGAAGTACTATAGGGGAAAGAAAGCAGGAGAACTCTTCCTAATTCCCATTGTACATGGAATCATTTTAATTTTCACATTCACTGCAATAGGATAGTACTTGTCTTATACCTCAGTGAGATTTACAAAATCATTTAAGGTAGGTCTTATTTCCTTTTCCGTCTTTGTATCTTCTAATAAACAAGGCATTGTATCTTTTAGAAATCAAAAATGCCCCTGTATATTTCAACTGAAAGGCAAATATCTAAGTCATATTTAATTTATTCATTGATATCCCCAAGCCTATGTTTTCTTCTATTATGAATGCCTGCATTTATTCATTCACTTACTTATTCATTAAACATCTGTTGATAAGCAATATGTCAGGTAGCTAGGATGAAAAATAAATAAAACATGGTCTTTGCACCCAAAGAGTTTGAGTCTAATGAAGATACCTGTTATGATAATATGCTAGACTATAACAAGTAAAGTAATCAAGATGTGTAGACACTTAAGCCATCTCTGCAGTGGGGTGCTGGGGAGAAGTGGCAATATGTAGAAAAAGATTTCTGAAAATATGACAAGTGAAGTAGTATTCATCAAGGAGAAGAGAAACAGGAAAAGTATCTCAGGCTAAGAAGACAAGATTAATGCCATAGAAGCAAAAAATCATTGAAAATTTTCAAAAAAGTGGCTGAGGACTTTAATCTCCCTCAAATTTCCATTTGCCTACTAATTTTTAATGGTACCTATAATGAATAATTAGAATACAAAATTCATAAATTAATAGCAAAGTCAAAACTTCCATTAAATTTCATCTGATAGAGATTATATAAAAAACAGTTAATAAGAATAGTTGTTAGAACTACTTTGCTTTCTTTAAAAATATCTAATTTTTATATTATTGGTTTAACAGTGAGTATATTTTGAAAATTAGTAACAAGAAAAAAAGACAAAATTTTTTTAATTTTTAATTTTATGATCAACAATATGAATTATTACAATAACATAACCTGCTGAGTACCTACCATGTGACAGGTACCATCTTAAGCAATTTGTCTGTATTAAACAGTAAACAATGCNAAGAAAAAAAGACAAAATTTTTTTAATTTTTAATTTTATGATCAACAATATGAATTATTACAATAACATAACCTGCTGAGTACCTACCATGTGACAGGTACCATCTTAAGCAATTTGTCTGTATTAAACAGTAAACAATGCACAATAATACTATATGGTAGATACTATCATTTTAGAGGAAACTGAAATGAGATCTGATTCAATATGACAGGATGTAAAAATTGAGGTAATTTTTTAAATGACAATTTTTAACTATTTTGACTATATTATGTTCAAACAACCATCAAACACAAGAAGAAACCATAGGAGGGAGTACAGTAAATAAAAGTAACAGCTCTTACTTGATTGATTTCACTTTGCAGTTGTAACCCATGCTGATCCTTTTCTTCTCTCTGTTGTTGTAGCTGTTTAAACTCTGCCTTAAGATGCTGGTGCTTGGTCTCCACTTCTGATAATTCTTCTTTGAGCTTTTGAGTAGCTTCTCCCTTTTCACCTAGTTCTGCCTGTATTCTCTGCAGTGAGGTTTCAGATGCAGATAACCTTGACTGAAGCTGTTGACAATCCAGGTCTTTTTGATGAAGGCTTGCTTGTATATTCTTTCTACTCAAACATTCTTCATTATGTTTCTCTTCTAGATGAGTATAGTCCAGTTCTTTCTTCTGCAACTTTTCAGTCAAGTTCTGAAATATCAATTTAACATTTTTTTCCTTTCCTAATATTTTTAATTGTTCCAACTATTCAAACAATCTTCAGAGCAATATCATTCCCTACTAAATGTTTTAGTCAATAGTATAATATCAAAACAGTGAAAATATTTTAAACAAGAAGAATTAAATTGCTATATATTAACTTATGGTCTTATTGGTCCACTTCACTAAGCTCTACTAATATAATTTAAGAGTTACCAACAAAATTTTGGCACAAAATGAAAACACTAAAACCTCCTAACTAGATTCTTTAGGGTATGTAACATATTTATAATCTCCCGTTTGAGTTAAAAACTAAAACTCTCCCTCTGCTATTAAAAATTATTTTAAATAACAGTATGGCAATTCTGATTTTTGGCTTTGCAATTTCATAGCTGGTAAGAGCTTTAGCATAACAATACCATTTACTGCTCTAGTATTCTTAATTCTACTGATCCCTCATTTTTGCTCTTCTTTATGAATACCATTCTTAAGATGCACAAGTTTAAGACTTATTCAAATTTCTTTCTAGGTGTGTAAAAAACAGTGATCTAAAAAATATCACTTACCTACCTACCTTATATTTTGTTATTTTACTCAATACTATCAAGTACAAAATATACCTCCAATCAAAGATCTGGGTCAGTCAGCCTAATCAAATGTCAAAGCCTAGTCAAAGTGGAGTTTTTAGAATTAAAACATTGAGTATTTTTAGCTAAGATATTTACACATGAGGCATGGATCAGAACTCTGACTCAATTCTATAAGAAAGACAACCTGGATAAGAAGCCACTATAAACCTGATGAGTCAGAGTCATGTGTGAACACTTATTATACTCACTTTTTATATGCAGTGTGCTAGAAGGGGATAACACAGAAATAGCAGAGGACAGGCAAAGCCTCTGGCCTTTAAGACACACATTTAAAAAATTAAAATTAAAAAAAAACACACATTTAAAAAAACATTTTCTAAAAAAGTCAAAACATAATACACAAGCAAACACAGATGAGTTACAAAAGCAGCATTAAATTTCTTGAGTGCACAATTTTTTTAAAAAATCAAAGGAGAGCAAAGTCAGGTGAGGCTAACTAGTAAGTTACAGTCATCTGAAAACAAAGTCTGAACTTGGTAAAGTGGCAAAAGGAATTAAGTAATAAGTATTCATGACTCATGTACAAAAAAAAACAAAAAGGAACAGACAAAGAAGTTGCACAAAGAGATACAGCAAATGCTATTACCTCAAGGGGAGTAGTAAGTTTAGGCAACAGAGTGAGAAAGAGAGCAGGCATGGTTCTTGAACACTTGTCTAAGAAAAAGTTCATTATGTAATTATCAAATAGAAATATAGTATAGAAAACTGTCAGAAAGGTGATGAAAGTAGATGTAAGAAAAATAAGATGGGAGATAAAGTAAAAAGAGCACCCAGAGGTTATGGCAATTAGCAAAGAGATGTGCCTTGACCAACCAACTGAAACAAACAAACAAAAGGGTAAAGCCAAAAGACCAGCAAAAGAATAATAATAATTTTGAGTCAAATTGCTGGTTAGGAAAATTCTCTTTTTATAAGCATTTTTTTGTTTGTTTTACTCTTTAGTAACTCCACATCTTTCTTAATTTTACATTTTCTTTTAAGAAAATAATATTTATTTTTAAATTCATAAGCTAAATTAAGCCTATTCGTTGGTCATTACGAATGTCTTACACTATTTTAAAGAAAATTCTAAGTTACTAAATTTTATGAAAGTAACCATGCTCACAAATAATAAGAACTTTGAGAGGATATAACTATAAAACATGCTACAAAAATTAAGGTCAGTAATGAGGTAGTGAGTCTTCTTCCTCATAGTCTTACTTAAAAAGTGATCCAAGTAATCCTACCAGTTCTATACCTGAATGACCCCTCAGACAGTTTCAATTTTTAAGAAGCAAAAATACTTAATCATTGTCTGTTTAAAATTCACTTATCCTTAAAAAGTAATCTTTCTGTTTAACTGCACAGAAAGATAATTAAACCTTATTTAAAAGAACCTAAACCACTGTCCTTTAAAAAGAACCCAATCTACTCACATTATATATTTTTATATATAAATTAAAAAGAGCACCCAGAGGTTATGGATGTGAGAGTTGGACTATAAAGAAAGCTAAGCGCCAAAGAATTGATGCTTTTAAACTGTGATGTTGGAGAAGACTCTGAAGAGTCCCTTGGATTGCAAGGAGATTCAACTAGTCCATCCTATAGGAGATCAGTCCTGGGTGTTCACTGGAAGGACTGATGTTGAAGCTGAAACTCCAATACTTTGACCACCTGATTCGAAGAGCTGACTCATTTGATGCTCGGAAAGATTGAGGGCGGGAGGAGAAGGGGACGACAGAGGATGAGATGGTTGGATGGCATCACCAACTCAACATGGGTTTGGGTGGACTCTGGGAGTTGGCGATGGACAGGGAGGCCTGGTGTGCTGCAGTTCATGGGGTTGCATAGTCGGACACGACTGAGAGACTAAACTGAACTGAGAGGTTATGGTACACTACATAACTATATTTAGTATCACAAACTTTTCATTCTTACTATGGCCTTCTCGTAGAATCTGAGGTAGAGTCTAGCGAATACAAGGTTTTTAAAGGTTGAGTTTTCTAAGTATAGTAGAATCCCATTAAAGAAAATATAACTGCACATTCCATATTAATCTTACAACAAATGATGAAATAGACATTATCATCCCTATTCTGTGAATGAAGAAGTTAACATTAAAATAATCTGATAAGACTTGGCCAGGTGGCAGAGTCATATGTTATGATTAAGTCAAATATTTTTCACAACACAATTCAGACACACAGTGAATCAATTCATGCTCCACAAAACATATACTATTCAAGTTTAAATTATAAAACAAATGTTACGCTTAATTCATAATTATATGAGTAAGCAAAATTCTTTCCATCTGAATGTCCAGTTCTCTTTTCACTTCCTCATCAATTGCTCTTTCAACATGTTTTCTTGCAGGGCAATTTCCCTGTATTAGGCTGTGTTATTCACTTGTTCAGCTTCCCTGGTGGCTCAGCAGTAAGGAATCCACCTGCAATGCAGGCGATGCGGGTTCGATCCCTGGGTTGGGAAGGTCCCTTGGAGGAGGAAGAACTGGCAACCCATTCCAACATTTTTGCCTGTAAAACCCCATGGACAGAGGAGTCCAGCAATCTGCATTTTGGGGGGTTACAAAAGAGTCAGACATGACTGAGCAACTAAACAATAACAACTCACACGTTTCTAACCCAGGGAACAAGAAAAAATGCAAAGAGAATGGCATTTTTAACTGCTTGATGCCTTACAAAGTGGTTTCAAGGGTCTCCTCTGTTACTCACAGCAGCTTTGTGAGAAAGAAGAAACCGACCTCCCTGTAGCTCTCCAACATCTTGTATCTCGTGCTTCTACAGGTCCCCGCACCCTCAGTGCATGCAGCTCTCAAAACGAAATGCTGTTAACCCTCTGCCATGTGAGGGTTACACTAAGCGCTCTTCAAGACTAAGCTAAAAAGTGATTTCTATCTTCAACAGTTTTTCCTGATTTACTAAGCAGTAAGTCAGGAAAACATCCACCTTGGTCTTGATTCAACTCTGCATCACAAAACTTACATGATAAATAACAGTAACAACAAATATTCACTGAGGTGCTTACTGAAAGCCAGGCAGTGATCTAAGCACTTTTTTTTTTCAGTGCTCATATCACCCTAAGAGGCAAATAAGTATTATAGTACTTCTTAGCAAAAGAGGAATTGGACATTGGAGGCTGTGCGTCACAGCCAGTCAGTGGCATGCCTTAGACCACTGCATTATACTGTTTGTATCAATATACACTTTGCAATACAATGGTAATACACAGCAATATAACCACTTGCCATAACAGGCTTCTGCTTTGGCCTATGAGCACCTTAAACCTGAGACTATCAGGAAGCGGAGAGGGAGAGCAACAAAGGATAGAAAATGGGTGAGAGGTAAGACCCAAAATATAACTCAGTCTCTGACACTGACCTATATTAATCATATTAGTAGCTTTAAATAAGCTATGGTTTTGTTCAGAATTTTTCTGGAAACAGTTAAACTGAGATGCAGAATTTTGTTTAAATGTCAGACTACAATTCTTACTAGAAACCAAAAAGGAAATGTCTTCAAGATTTATGTCTTATTTTTTAAGTTTTCAAAGCCAGTAATTTAAAAACAAAGTGTTAATGCTAAAAATCTTGACATTAACTCAAAGCAACTATTTTTCAATTCATTATATTTTATAATGTCATCTATCCACCTTGATGTTGCCTATGACCCACAAAACATATCCAAGGCATTTCATTAATAGCCTTCAAGAGACCAGGCACAAGATTCCAAATTCATAACACTTGGACATTACCCCTGTCAACAGTTATGGTTTGCCAAAGACAAGGGTGAGGAGAGGTGGGGGAGACAATTAGCAAGGACAATAGGAAAAAAAAAAAGCAGATGCACCTCTGAACTTGCTGGTGAAAAAATTCTAAACAGGAAGACAAATTGTGAAATCTCACTTATATAAAGATTAGGAAGAGTAGTAAAAAATTCTTATTCCCTAATCAAAACTATTCCCATTTTATCATACTAAATCATGTCGATTCCATGTATTATTCATAAGACACAGTACTTCCTTTAATACTGTGTATGTATGTATGTATTTGTGAATATATATATATATATATATATATATACANATAATGTGCAGAGGGATCACTAATTATTTTATAAAAGTATTAAAGCTATTGTTAAAGGATGTCATTTTTATTCACAAAAATGAAAACTATATATATATTTGGTAAAACCATCATTCTATGATTTTTATGTATATTCATATTTAAAAGTCAAAATAACTTTAGTATAAAAATAATTTGCTAAACTTTTTTTTAGAAAATACATTAAAGAACATTATATATAATGAACCTGAG
Source organism: Neotragus pygmaeus (assembly GCA_006410875.1). NCBI lineage: Eukaryota > Metazoa > Chordata > Mammalia > Artiodactyla > Bovidae > Neotragus > Neotragus pygmaeus. The sequence continues at coordinate 931,259 of SJYV01013721.1, forward strand.
ATATCAAATGAAATCACTCAAAATAACCATTTTGGATACTACAGTGATTTTCTTGTTCTTTTCTGTATAATTTTTATGAAGTTAAAGTTGTATGGTAGGTATGCATCTGTGTACAAAGACACAATATTTGTTTTTTAAAATTTAACATGAATACAACAGTATTCCCATGCTTACGAACAATCGCCACTAATATAAACTACAAGCAGTTAATAATAGTTCTTTCCCTACTTATAGACATTTTAGTAATTTCCAATTTGTCACAAACACAAGTGCTTTGAAGTGTTTCACGATTGTTTGAACCTATATTTTTTAACCACTTACGTATATTGTCAGAAAATAAGAATAATGTGGCCTGGTGTTAAAAAAAAAAAAAAAAAAGGTAAATGATTCTTTTGGCCGCACTGGAGCATGTGGGGATCTTAGTTCCCTGACCACAAATCTAACTTGTGCCCTCTGCAGTAGAACTGCAGAGTTTTTAATCACTTCAGAGAAGTCCCATAGGTAAATGATTCTTAATGGAGCCTTTTAAGGAGTTATATCTGAGCTTTCCATATATTGGTTATATTGGTTTGTACTCATTAGAATTCCAAAGGATACATATGTAGGCTAACAAGCACAGAGAAACAATTAGGAAGCTATTCATATCATGCCACTTGTTTACAAAAAAGCATTATACTTAATTTAAAACAATGAAAATGAACAACTCTCATTGTAAGTATTTAAAAGCAATTACTTGTTGCTGCAGCCCTTGAAATTTTTCTAATTCTTTCTTTAATTCTTCTGAATACCATTTTTCTTCCTAAGGAAAGAAAAGGTTTTAATCAGAAAATTTTTAAAGGTTTTATTTATCTGGTACACTGAAAATAAACAAGTATAATCATTTTTATTTTACCTTAAGTGAAGCCTGTAGGTCTTGGACCTCTTGTCTGAGTAGTGTTATATCATCTCTAAACATAAATTAGAAAAAAGGAATTAATGTTTAATTTGCTTTAACAAATCATGGCTAGTGAATATATTAATATTCTAGTTTTCCCAATTCTTAAAAAAATTTTATAGATTTTATATATAGTAGCATATATACAGTCCTTGGGAAAATAAGCATACTGTCTATCAATGGAAGAACACTTTTATCATGGAAACAATAAAACTGACTATCAAGTACTGAGGCAAAAGCAAAAGGTCTCCCATTAATTTACCAGCAATAAGCATCAACAGCTTCCGACTGCAGTTAGTATAAAATCTAAACTCATTAACAAGGACTATAAAAATCTGCAATCTAATCCCTACCTTACCACTCTCACCCTCATTCACTTGGCTGTAGCAATGCTGGCTCCTTGCTGGTTGCTGAGTCTGAAACGCTCTTTCCTGTCAAAACCTCACCTTCTGTTCCCCTCACCTAACAGTCTGACAAACAATGGCTGAGCAGACAACTCAAAGCCCTTATGCAGAAGACATGCCATGAGAAAACACACTTGCAATTATCTTCTAGATAGGAAGAACATATCTTATCCTCTTGGATTATAAACAGCAGAAAAAGGGACTCTCCTTGCTCCATGCCACTCCAGTGACTGCCATGGTGGAAGACTGAAATGAGCTGATTGGGAATACTCATGTGCACTGATTCCAGTACAAAAGGAAAAGAACAGGGTCAGTTCTACTGAAGCAGAGGACCAAGTCCACACCAGCACAAGCATAGCAGAAAGTAAAACATAATGGGACATACTGGTAGGAAAAGTATTCTCTAGGATGGGAGTGAAGATAGAGTAGAGAAACAAAGTCAGCTTCATCTGTGAAACATGGTTAACAGTACAAAAGGAACCGCTACCTTTCAAAGCCATGCATACATAAAGAATTCATTATTCAACAGAACTTGTCTATGCCAGACTCTCAAGTCATTCAGTTTAATGGGGGAAGAAAACACATGAAGAGTAACAGGCCATTGGTTCTACAACAGAAACGAAAACAGAAGCATAAAGATAGTGTTCACTTCTACCCAGAAGCACTTCATGATGGAGATAAACTTTAAGGTGTCATCTTTAATCTCTGAATACAAAAGTAAAACTAGATAATATATTCTTGCTTTTTTCTTATCTCTTAAAATTTGCCTTCTATGACAGACACTTTTCATTAGTTTTCATTTCTCTGTCTCGTGTGTATGTGTTCCCATCCTTTGCTCTCTCCCCCCGATGTGGTCCTATAAACTTATCCAATTCGGAGAAACCACAGGCTAACTGGAGAAACCTTGGTCTTAATATATGTATAAAAATGTATGTATAGGTTTTAACTTTTCCCTACTCTTTATTAATATTCCAACTCCATGTACAAAACAAAACAATGAAGAGATGAATTAATAACAATATATAGGAATGGCTCATATTAAATTGAATGAAATTGCAAGGAAGATAATTTTAATTCAACTTCTAATTTGGTGCACTCAGTTACTCCAATTAATCTTTCAAAAAGTGCCACTTAATAAATTTTTGAAAGTAACCTGTCTAGCAAAGAAAATCTTCTGAAACATTTAACAGATTGAATAGTCTAGGATATTGACAAAAGAAAATTAGGAAGCATCTATCAAAATTTTAAAGGGAAACTTTATCCAGAAATCCCATTTCTGGAAATATATCTTCCAGATATACTTAAACACATGCAAACAATATGTCCACAAAGACATATACCACCACAACATTTATATGTACGAAACACTGGAAATAGCCTGAATGCTTGTCAACAGGAAAATTCCATGCGGTCATTAAAAAGAGTAAGATAACTATCTTCAATGATAAGAAACAATCCATAGATACAGACAGAAATAAAAGGTATAGGACAGTGTAGAACTGCTCTTATATATAATTATATACATTTATACATTTCTTTATATGTACACAGATATAAGCATATTGTATATATGCAGAGACTATCTTTCTGTACCATTTTATACAAAAAAACGTCTTAATGACCCAGATAACCATGATGGTGTGATCACTCACCTAGAGCCAGATACCCTGGAGTATGAAGTAAAGTGGGCCTTAGGAAGCATTACTATAAACAAAATTAGTGGAGGTGATGGAATTCCAGCTGAGCTATTTCAAATCCTTAAAGCTGATCGTGTTAAAGCACTATACTCAATATGCCAGCAAATTTGGAAAACTCAGCAGTGGCCACAGGACTGGAAAAGGTCAGTTATCATTCCAATCGAAAAGAAGGGCAATGCCAAAGATTGTTCAAACTATTGGTCAATTGCACTCATTTCACATGCTAGCAAAGAAATGCTCAAAATTCTCCAAGCTAGGCTTCAAAAGCATGTGAACCAAGAACTTCCAGATGTACAAGCTGGATTCAGATAAGGCAGAAGAATCAGAGTTCGTATTGCCAACATTCATTGGATCATAAGAAAGCAAGAGAATTTCAGAAAAACATCTGCCTCACTGACGATGCTAAAGGCTTTGTGCGAATCATAATAAACTGGAAAATTCTTAAGGAGATGGGAATACCAGACCACCTTACCCACCTGCTGAGAAACCTGTATGCAGGTCATGAAGCAACAGTTAGAACCAGACGTGGGAAAAGGGACTAGTTCAAAACCGGGAAAGAGTATGTCAAGGTTGTACACTGTCACCCTGCTTACTTGACTTATATGCAGAGTACATCATGTATAATGCCAGGCAGGATGAATCACAAGCTGGAATCAAGATTGCCAGGAGAAACATCAACAACCTCAGATATGCAGATGATACCACCCTAATGGCAGAAAGAGAAGAGAAACTAAAGAGCCTCTTAATGAGGGCAAAAGAGGAGAGTGAAAAGGATGGCTTAAAACTGAACATTCAAAAAACAAAGATCATGGTATCTGGTCCCATCACTTTATGACAAATAGAGGGGGAAAAAGTGGAAACACTGACACATTTTATTTTTGTGGGCTCCAAATCACTGTGGACAGTAACTGCAGACATGAAATTAATAAACACTTGCTCCTTGGAAGCAAAACTGTGACAAACCTAGACAGCATATTTAAAAGCAGAGACATCACTTTGCCGACAAAGGTCCATGTAGACAAAGCTATGGTTTTTCCAGTAGTCACATACAGATATGACAGTTGGACCATAAAGAGGGCTGAGAGTTGAAGAACTTATGCTTTCTAATTGTAGTGCTGGAGATGACTCTTGAGAGTCCCTTGGACTGCAAGGAGATCCAACCAGTCAATTCTAAAGAAATCAAACCTGAATATTCATTAGAAGGACTGATGCTAAAGCTCCAATACTTTGGCCACCTGATGCAAAGAGCCAACTCACTGGAAAAGACCCTGATGCTAGGAAAGACTGGGGGCAGGAGGATTGAAGGCAGAGGATGAGATGGTTAGATAACATCACCAACTCAATAGACATGAGAATCTGGGAGATAGTGAGGCCCGTCTAGTCAAGGCAATAGTTTTTCCAGTGGTCATGTATGGATGTGAGAGTTGGACTCTGAAGAAGGCTGAGAGCCGAAGAATTAATGCTTTTGAACTATGGTGTTGGAGAAGACTCTTGAGAGTCCCTTGGACTGCAAAGAGATCCAACCAGTCCATTCTGAAGGAGACCAGCAGGGTGGGTGTTCTTTGGAAGGAATGATGCTAAAGCTGAAACTCCAGTACTTTGGCCACCTCATGCGAAGAGTTGACTCATTGGAAAAGACTTTGATGCTGCGAGGGATTGGGGGCAGGAGAGAAGGGGACGACAGAGGATGAGATGGCTGGATGGCATCACGGACTTGATGGACATGAGTCTGAGTGAACTCCGGGAGTTGGTGATGGACAGGGAGGCCTGGCGTGCTGCGATTCATGGGGTCGCAAAGAGTCGGACACGACTGAGCGACTGAACTGAACTGAAGGATAGGAAAGCCTAGAGTGCTACAGTCCATGTACTGGCAAAGTCAGGACACAACTTAGCAACAAATCAGCAACAGAATAGCAACAGAATAAAATCAAGCTTTCTTCCTTAGCGGGAATTTAAGACAAAAGTTCTCACCAATAGAAGAAAAGCAACGTTAACTGTTGAATCCTATTCTAAGTAACTGGATTTTAGTTTAATTGTTAAAATGGTCAGGTAAAATTGCTAAGAGGCAGAATGTGTTTTGTTTGCTGTTATATTGGTGAATACAAAAGACAAATTTTTAAAGAAAGCATATCATTCTTTAATAAGCAGAATATGCTAAATATACTCTAACCTTTTAAAAAATGACAATCTTTATTAAAAATATAACCTCTGAAACATGCTATAGATGTTGGTATAGCTGGTTATTGATCAAGGATTGAATAAATTATAACAATAAAAGATCAAAACTATGCTAAATGACGGTAAATTTAAATTAAAAAATATAAAAACAGTACTCTTCAAGAACTAAGTATTCATGATTAAAGAGTGATATCACGTGCATTCATTTGTTACATTACACTTCAAAGCTATTATACTGTACCGCTTCAGAGCCAGAGCTTCTCCTCCATGACTTGAGTCATTACCAGCATCATGGACTGCCTCATAGTGTTTGAAAAGTTCATCAGCAGATCCAAGAGATTTCATACACTGTGGACATATGAAACCCTACACAAAGAGGTAGAAAACAGGTTTCAAAACAGTATTTTGTATTGCAAAATAACCATTCCTATGTTATGAAAAATAGTCAAATGTAACATTCATACCAATAATGCCATTAAGTAAATTGTAATTTACAGTGCAAAGCCTAAATTCTGGTATTGTACAAAGACACATCACTGCCTATCCAGGTTGCAGCTTACAAAATATTTTTTAAGACCCTTATAACCATCTTTTAGGTTGAATAAATTAATGGCTATAGTACAGAATTCTAATCTGCGAAGTTAGTTCTAATCTAGAAATCTAGCTGAGAAGACGACATGCCATCAGATCCTCCATCTCTCTAAATATCCCCCAGAGTAAAACAATATCTGCTACAATCTATTGCACAGGAATGATAACCAAAAAACTAGGAACATGAAGCATTCTGATCATTGAGGAAAGAAGGTAATATAAATTACCTGTAATTACCACAGAGTATGTGCAATGGTTGAGAAGTATTGTAATCAGTAAATCCCTTACTAACCCTAATTAACACTAAAAAAGCTTCAAGTTAATAAACAGTCCTATAAAATCTTAAAAACTTATTATATGATTATGGCATACAAGGTCCTGCATTTGTAGTCCCCCAATGACCCATCAGTATAATCTCAGGACACTTTCACTCTATACAACCTGCTTCAGCTGTACTAAAGTACCGCTGTTTCCTGAACACACCGTGGTGTCTCACACTGTCACAGCTCTGCATATATTGCTTTTTTTCCTCCAGCATTACCATCGGGCTTCCCACGTGACTGGCTCAGTGATAAAGAATCTGAATGCTAATGCAGGAGATATGGCTTGACCCCTGTATCAGGAAGATCTCTCTGGAGAAGGAAATGGCAACTCACCACAGAATTCTTGCCTAGGAAATCCCATGGACAGAGGAGCCTGGCAGGCTACAAACCATGGGGTTACAAAACAGTGGGACACGACTTAAGAGACTAAACAACAACAAATAATATAACACAACATAGTTTATCTATGTTTCCCTAGTGACTAGTATAGTACTTTGAACATAACCATATACTTTCTACTCTGTGTATCTGTTTAATGAAATACAAATGAACCATGCAAGGCATAACTTGGCAGGGAAAAAATCAAACAGAAAAGCTTAAGAGCTTGCAGATTATGAAACCATCCAAGGGATAGACTGAGCTAAGTAATAAATATTCCGGACACACAGAAACTAAAAATAAACATATTACTTCTGCTCCCTTGTGGGTGCTGTACAAATAACATACCCTCACATCACTTATTCACATTATACGGCAGATTCAAGGCTCAATAAGGATGACATTATCAGGCAATGGTATAACAGAAGTATATATAAAGAAATATAGGAATACAAGATAAGTATCCAAATCTGCCTATTGAGTAGTTAATACTGCCCCCAAAATCCACAGACACACACATATATGTGTGTATATGTTGACATATGTCTATATGAGTCACTAGAAATAGATCTAAATAGGAATTTACTTGTCAGAAAATAAAGGCACTCTAAGCACATAGAGAAGCATGAACAAAGGTACAGAAGAGGTATAAAACACGGTCATGCTGTATTTGGAAAACAAAGTTATGTTCTGCTCACAAAGCCAGACTAGTAATCCTAGCCTGACATGGATGGGAAGGCTAGATTAAGGGGGAAAAGTCTATTAAAACCACATCACTCCCTTTAAAGTACATAAAATAAACTCAGAATGAGTATCTGAAAGATGTCCCGTGAATAAAGTGCATGATCTTTAGTTCATGGACTTTGTGATACTAATTCTGGATATTAAGAAACTCCTCTATTTATTTTTTCTAAACTTCATGGGAATTGAGGTTGCCAGATAACTTACAAACAGTAAAACAGCAACAACAAAAAACTAAAATAGCCAGCTAAATTTATTTCCCTTAATCATTCCAAACATCTCACCAACTCTCTCCCTCTCTCTCTCTCTCTCTCTCACACACACACAAACACCTGACTTAAGATGAAAAGCATTAAATTCCTTACTCTTAGTTTTCAGTTATCTCTAATTCTTTCTCAAATCTACTGTAGCAAAGAACTTAGCTTAACTTGATATTTGTGATACCCTATTGTATCAAGTATTCTTTCAGTTAAAAGGAAAGTTCTTATTTAAGTGACACATAGGTAAAACAGTCACTTTTGATTCTGGCTAACCCATAAAGAAAAATTAACCCGCTCTGGAAGAAAGACAGCTGGTAAAATACTAAGCAGGGTTCCAAGAATCCTTCATGCCTCTCTGGCCGCTTTGCTTCTACAGTTCAACTGATGTCTGCCTACATGTACTCATTTTCCTACCACACTAGAGAACGTCTGGCTTAGCTGCTCCGCCCTCAAGTTTCTCTGCAGTTCCCCTCAAGTTGAATNGGTTCCAAGAATCCTTCATGCCTCTCTGGCCGCTTTGCTTCTACAGTTCAACTGATGTCTGCCTACATGTACTCATTTTCCTACCACACTAGAGAACGTCTGGCTTAGCTGCTCCGCCCTCAAGTTTCTCTGCAGTTCCCCTCAAGTTGAATCATACATTACACTCTTTTTGCAAATATCTACAATAAAAACTCCCCGGCATAGAGATCATATCTTCTTTACCTTTTTATCTTCTTTACCTACCAAAATATCTGGCACATTAGAGGTACTCCATTAATATGTTAAGTAAGTGAAGGTTCAGTGAGATCATTTTCTTATACATCACTATTTCATAGCAAAAAATCTTGATTTTTTTATCTTTCATGAAAAATAAAGTTTNTCCAGCATTTATTGATTGTAGATTTTTTTGTTTGTATGAGGTGGTACCTCATTGTCATTTTGATTTGCATTTCTCTAATAATTAGTGATGTTGAGCATCTTTTCAGGTGCTTCTTGGCCATCTGTAGGTCGTCTTTGAAGAAATGTCTATTTAGGTATTTCATCCATTTTTGGAGAAAGGAATTGAAACCCACTCCAGTATTCTTATTTGGAGAATCCCATGGCCAGAGGAGCCTGGTGGGTGACAGTCCATGAGGTCACAAAGAGCCAGACATGACTGAGTGACAAACACTTGTCCAAAATTATATTCTAATTTTGATCGGCTTGCTTATTTTTTAGAGTCTTGAGCTACACGAGCTGTTTGTATATTTTGGAGATTAATCCCTTGTTGACCTTAAAAGTCTATTCCAATATGCATCAGGTGCAGACAAACAGTGTTTGATTCAACTTATACGAGGTACCTATATAGTCAAATTCATAGAGTCAGAAAGTGCATGGGTAGCTACCAGGGGCCAAGTGTGAGATGAGGGAAGGGGAAATGGGAAGTTAGTGTTTAATAAGGACAGAGTTTCAGTTTGCTAAGCTGCTAAGTCACTTCAGTCATGTCCAATTCTGTGTGACCCCATAGACGGCAGCCCACCAGACTCCCCCATCCCTGGTATTTTCCAGGCAAGAACACTGGAGTGGGTTGCCACTTCCTTCGCCAATGCATGAAAGTGAAAGTGAAGTCACTCAGTCGTGTCTGACTCTTCGCAACCCCATGAATTGCAGCCTACCAGGCTCCTCCGCCCATGGGATTTTCCAGGCAAGAGTACTGGAGTGGGTTGCCATTGCCTTCTCCGAGTTTCAGTTTAGGAACATGAAAAATTCAGGAGACGGATGATGGTGAGAGTTGCACAACAATGTGAATGTACTTGGTGCCAGTGAACACACAGTTAAATAAGGTCAAAATAGTATATTTTATGTTATGTGACTTTTACCACAATAAAAAATACATTAAAAAAAAACAAAAACAACAATAAAAAATTAACTAACAGCCACTTTCTACCAGTCCTGCCAAATATGCAAGTGATTTCTGCAAGTGAAAAAAAATGTAACTTTTCTAAACTATCAAAAATACAAATTTCAAGTGACCATGTTACAGGCTTATATTTTGCTTTGCTGTATCAAAATTATAATAGAAAATATTTATTTAATATTGACTTTAAAACATGCATCAAAAAATTTGGGGCAATTAATTTTAAAAATATTCATTTATTTTGTGGTGTTTGCATTTCTAAGCTTTTTGAAAAGTATAATTAAAAATTATATTCTAAATAATCACCAAGTTTCATATATATGTTTTCATAATTTTATGTTTTCAAGAGATATACCTAACTTGTATGTACTCCAAAAGTGAAAGTGAAGTTGCTCAGTCATGTCCGACTCTTTGTGACCCCATGGACTGTAGCCTGTCAGGCTCCTCAGTCCCTGGAATTTTCCAGGCAAGAGTACTGGAGTGGGTTGTCATTTCTTTCTCCAAGGGGGTGAGAGAAGGAACACGCACACTAGGCCCCACAAAAACCTAGATCTAACTGGAAATAATAAGCAAAATTTGTTGTTGTTGTTTAGTCACTAGGTCATATCTGACTTTTTGCAACCTGATGGGCTGCCATTTCCTCCTCCAGGCAACCCAGGGATCAAACCTGTGTTTGATTGGCATATAGATTCTTTATCTCTAAGCCACTAAGGAAGCCCAACGAACAAAATAGACTATAATAAAAGTACACACTGATTGAAGCTTAAATTGTAGTATGGGAAACAGCCAACAAATAAATCCTGTAAGTAAAGTTGTCAAATGGTGATAAGTGCAGTATAGAAAGACAATGAGAAACAAGTGCTGGAGTGGGGTTAAGGTTCAATTCTCAATGTTTGTTTACGCTCTAAGCCATGTCCAACTTTTGCGACTCCATGAACTGTAGCCCACCAGGCTCCTCTATCCGTGGTATTTTCCAGGCAAGAATACTGGAGTGGATTGCCAATTCCTTCTCATTTCTCAATACAGGAGTCTCAATGAAGCCCTCAGAAGAAGAGAACTTTTGAGCAAAGACTTGAAGCACGTGGAGGAGTGAGCCCAGTGGATATCTGGGGAAAGAAAGAACCATAGATAGAAAGTTGCAGAGTCTGGGTTGTGACTGAGGTGCATCACCATGGAGGCCAGTGTGGTTGGGGCATGGTGGGCAAGGTTAGAGGGGAGAGATGTCTTGTAGGAACAGCCTTGTGGGCTCTTGTGAGTATTATGGTATTAATGAAAGTGAGATAATTGGAGGATATTCATCAAAGGAGCTGGTGAGTTGATGTGGATTTAAAAGGATTACTCTAGCTGCCAGGTTATGCAGAGATAACCTCAGGAAGTCTACTTAAGAGGCAACTAATTCATTCAATAGATGCCAATGGTTTGCCAGGGTGGTGAGAAGTAGTCAGATCTAGGATCTATTTTTGAGGCAATGGCAGTAGATTTGATTGATGAGATAATATATACAACATGAGAAGAACAGAGAATCAAGGATGATAAATAATTTGGTTATTGATATGGACAATGGGAAAGATGGAGTTGCATTGACTGTGATGAGAAAGACTTCAGGAAAAGCAAATTCAGAGGAAAGATCAGAACTGCTCATTTTAAGATGTCAGTTGGACCGTGAGCTACAGATAGCAAGACAGAAGTTGACAGAGGGAGCTTGGAATTCAGGGAGGGAGGTCTAGGTTGGAGGTACAAATTTGCAAGTCTTAGACATTAAAAAAAGCTATGAAACTGGAAGACCACTCCAGGGAAGTAAATGTAGAGAGAGAAAAATACCCCAAGGATTGAATGTGGGCACTGGAAAAGTTTAGGGAAAGAATGAAGAATCCACAAAGGAAATACAGAAGGAACTCCTGGTGAGGCAGGAGGAAAATCAGATAAGTATCATCCTGGAAGCAAATAAAGAGAACTTTTCAAAGAAGAAGGAGATATTAACTTAGACAGAATCAATTAAGATAAGGATTGACTACTGAGCTTAGTTTTCTAAAACAGAAGCCATTGTTGGCCTTCATAAAAGTAGTTTGGTGCAGCTGAGAAGGAAAAAATCTTATTTCATTGATTTCAACGAGTGGGAGTGGAGGAATTGAACAGAACAAGTACAGACATCGTATGGGATTTTGCTGTAAAGCAGAGGAGAAACAGGGCTCTAAGTGGATAAGATTTTTTAAAAATAAATAAAATAGCAAAATATTTTTATTTTACTTGATCCATTAGGGAAAGAGAAGCTGGTGGTTAAAGAGAGGGAAGAAATTATTTTTCATTAGATGAAAGCTTAGTTATTACTATGTTGCTGTCATTTATTGAGTGCTTGATTTATATGCTGTCCTTTGATCACAAAGAAATTATTTATTTCTCACATTAACTCTAAGAGCTACTTCATCACCATTGAGTAAAGAAAAGTTTAGGATACTTTCATAGGGTTACACAGGGAAGAAGCAGAGTAAATATTTTAATTCAAGTTTTTCTGATTCAAACATGGTGACTTCAAGTCTTCCTCTACTTTGTATTCCTTTGTAGGAAAGCCTTCCTACTTTTATTAATCTACAGCATATAGCAGATATGCAGTCAACTTAGAGAATGTATAACTGCATGAATGAACAAATGGTGAATATGTATATTCAAACACATATACTTACAGTAGGGTTTCCCTGTTGGCTCAATGGCAAAGAATCTGCCTGCAATGCAGGAGATGCAGGTTCGTTCCCTGGGTCAGGAAGATTTCCTGAAAGAGGCATGGCAACCCACTGCAGTATCCTTGTCTGGAGAATCCCATGGACAGAAGGACCTGGCAGGCTACAGTACACAGGGTCACAAAGAGTCGGACACGACTGAAGCAAATGAACATGCATGCATACTTACAAACATGTACACAAAGACATATATTCACACATACACACGGGATTGCAGTGGACATTTGTGGGAAGAAGTGAGAAGCAGGGAGGCTGACCAACTCTTCTACTAAATCAGAAATTCCTCTCATTTCCTTCAGAAGGCGCTGACAGAAAGAATTACCTGAAAGGAGCAGTGGAAGCCAGACACCCACCTTTTCACAAATTCCTTAGTGAGCAAAGTTTCAATCTGTTAAGACATAAGGCTCCTGGCAAGACCCTAAGCTATGATACTATTTCTGAAAATCACAAACAAGCAAACAAGGGAGATTCCTCATTTGGGGGCACATTTGCTCCCTTTTCAAACCCAGAGGACAGGCAGTTGTCAACACAGACTGTGCCACAAACAGGAAAATGGTTAACTAACACTCCAGTAACCAAAAAATTGAGCAACAATAAAAGGCATCTCCATTAATTACAATCTCATTTCCTCTTTCTGCACTCTATTTTTTTCCCAAATAGTGTAATTTATAAATTCCCTGGCATTTCATTTAAACAAAAAAACAGGGATATATTATAATTTTCAAGATTTCCAGCAGAATATATGATGGTTTTAAATCTTAGGGAAAGCCTGGCCTCCAGTTAGCTGCTCCTTATATTCTGTAAACACAAATACTCATAAGCCATCAAGAATGTCTATAACATCATATTACAACGTGTGTGAAATTCACCCTCCAAAAACACTAGCCCTTTGTGAAGAAACACCGTCTACTGTCTCTCGTTTTGCTCCTAAAATCATCACCTTTCAGCAGGAATGAATCTTTGCTGGTAATCCACTCATTACTGCTGTGGAGTAATGAACATATCAGTTTCTATACATTTGTAGATTATATGTTTAGCTCTGAGTTGAACAAATTACACAGACTTGGAGAGTCATTCAATTTTCTATCCTCATTAAAATTTAGCTTCATTTTGCCATCTTTGATATTAGCAATCATATTTTCAATAGAATTTCAAACAGCACTATTTCAATCTCAGTGCACAAATAAGTTATATAGCCATTCTTGGCTGCATAATAATCTTCTTAGCTTTAATTACTGTTCCTTAGAATGCTCTGTTTTCCTAGTTTATAGGTTTTCACATGTATCCCTATTTTCTATTCTAAAATAGCTCCTTTTGGTTGAGAAAGAAATGAACACGTACATATATGCCACATTCTTTAAAGACTGTGCTGTACCATTTCAATGGTCATTGTATCTAACACATTAGGTATTGTAATATGATATTGTACAGTCATAAAAGAAACAGAATTTTAGAAAACCACAGGGCTTAGCATAAATCAGCAAGCAGGATGTACTTAGGATCAAACATTAGAAAATGTAACTCTAAAATAGGGATTTCATTTTGTTAAGCTCTGGGTAGCACAGAAATACTCAGTTCTATTTGGGACTCCTTCATAGAAAAGGGCTCCCCCTGTGGCTCAGCTGGTGAAGAATCCACCTGCAATGCAGAAGACCTGAGTTCAACCCCTGGGTAGGGAAAATCCCCTGAAAAGGGACAGGCTACCGACTCCCATATTCTTGGGCTTCCCTGGTGACTCAGCTGGGTAAGAATCCACCTGCAATGTGGGAGACCTGGATTCAACTCCTGGGTTGAGAAGATCCCCTGGAGAAGTGAAAGGCTACCCACTCCAGTATTCTGGCCTGGAGAATCTCATGCCAACTCTCATGGTATGTGTAGAAACCGATTGGGAATTTATTGCACACACAATCCACATTATGTAATTGAAGAAACTGAGATTTAACAGTCAAAGAACTCACCTAGAATATCTATTATTAAGTTGTAGAACTAGTGTTTGAACCTAAGGCACAAGTTTATCCATTGACAGACACTTAGATTGTTTCCATATGTTGGCTATAGTGAATAATGGTGCAGTGAATATGGGAGTATGGTTATCTTCAAGAGAATGACTTTTATTTCCTTTGGAGATATACTCGGAAGTGGGATTGTTGGATTATATGGCTGTTCTATTTTTTAATTTCTTGAGTTACCTCCATATCACTTTCCACTGTGACTGTATTTGTTTACATTCTCACTATCAGTGTAGAAGGGGAGAGGATGAGATGGTTGGTGGCATCATCGACTCTATGGACATGAGTTTGAGCAAACTCTGAGAGATAGTGAAGGACAAGAAAACCAGGCATGCTGCAGTCCAAGGGGTCGCAAAGAGTCAGACATGACTTAGCAATCAAGCAACAACAATAGTGTAATAAATCCTGATTTTAATTATCATCCCCCCTATGATTAATGATGTTGAGTACCTTTTCATGTACCTGTTAGCCATTTATATGTCTTCTTTGGAAAAAACTTCAATTCAGTTCCTCTGCCTTTTAATTTTTTTTTGTCATTGAGTCATATCTGTCCCTTATATATTTTGAATTTTGTTCTCTTATCAGATACATGATTTACAAATATTTTCTCTCCCATCCCCTTAATATAAATATTAAATTCAGTTCATATTTTGTTTAGGATTTTTGCAGCTTGGCTCACCAGCAGCTCCTGCTACTTACTCACCCATGTCTCCAGTTTTTAAAAGACTTTAATTGCTGGAGTTATGCTCCTGATGACTAGTCAAATATCACCTCCAGTTCCCAATGACATATTACTTTTAGCCTCACTTGGAGTCTGTGAGTGAAAGTTCACTTGTTTTATGGGACCCAAGTGTAGATATCGCAAAACATCACATTAACTTGACCCCACAACTGCTTAACTCATTTCTACCCTGGGGAAACACAAGTTTCTCTATATTTAATACAGTTCTCCATTTTTTCTTAATTATTTTCTTTCTTCCCACTAAGAGAAATACTTTTTTCTGAATATACAAGTTATGAGTATCTACTTAAAAATTAAGTGATGAACATTTTTCATGAATGTTTGTCTGCAGCTTTAATTAAGGTAGAGTTACTGGTTGAAGCGGCATCAACTTCTTAAAGGCTTTTGAAACCTGATGCCAAATCACTTTCTGGAAAAGTATTCATTTACTTTACGAAAGCAATGCCTAAGAGTGTTAACTCCACTTAATCATATCAATATCATTCACCAAATATCTTCTACATTTGATGAATAAAAAACTATATATTTTTATATTTCATTAATTTAAGCAGTCATGTGAGTTTGAACATTTTTGCATATTTATTTTCATATTTATATGTTATTGTGCAAACTGTTCATGACACCTATTTTTAAAAATCAGGATTCAAAATTTATCTTAGTCATTCACAAGAGATCATTATATTTAAAGTAATTAAGCATATATAATTTTTGAAATAAAATCTGTAATATGAATAATATATAGTGTATACATATAATATTACAATAGCATGTTACAAATATAAGCATTACAAATTATATGCTTTTTTCCCTCACCATTCTCCAGCCTCCAGGAAACTGAATCACTACCAATATCTTCCTTTCCTGTTGTTTTGTAAGAACTGTGAGATCCAATCTGACAAACAAAAAGAGGCACTCTTTTTATATGGAGGTGATATCAAAAGGAGGTGTGCAAACAAATGCATGTGCATGGCAGAGACCCAAGTAAGCACTGGTGAGCTAATGGACAGATGTTGAAAAGAAATTGTGATAGAGTCCTAGTTTTGGAAGAGATATGGTACCTCCCCACTTTGGAAAGAGGTGTGGTATACACCTACTTTGGGAAGTGATATGGTACAGTCCTACTTTGAGAAGAATACGGCACAGTCCTACTTTGGGAAGAGATGTGGTACATCCCCACTATGGGGGGAGATATGGTACATCCCCACTTTGGCAAGAGATATGGTACATCCCTACTTTGGGAGGAGATAGGGCACAGTCCTACTTGGAGAAGAGGTGTGATGCATCCCTACTTTGAGAAGACATATGGTACATCCCTACATTGAGAAAAGATATGCTACAACCCCACTTTGGGAAGGGGTGTGGTACATCCCTACTTTGGGAAGAGATATGGTACAGTCCTACTTTATTCCCAGTGAGCAACATCTACTGTAGGTGTGGGTTTTATACTTTACCTATTGCAATTCCATTTTATCCTATGGCATAAAGTTGGCCTTCTATTTAACATTGTCAATTGTCATGTCTTCTTCCCATGTCTTCCTTTCTTCACAAGGATCTTTACTGAGAAACTGAGAGTGCTTATAAAATGGAGGTAAAGCATGCTGCTGCTGCTGCTGCTGCTGCTAAGTCGCCTCAGTCGTGTCANATTAGAGGTACTCCATTAATATGTTAAGTAAGTGAAGGTTCAGTGAGATCATTTTCTTATACATCACTACTTCATAACAAAAAGTCTTGATTTTTTATCTTTCATGAAAAATAAAGTTTCCTTCTTTTATAAGATTTGTAAAAGAAATTTTTTAAAAGCTATGTTTTCTTTGTTTTTAGAATACTGTCATGTTTTTCAAAGGAAGTATATCAAGATCATCTGAAAAACTTTTTCCAGCCTAAAAATGGGCAACATTTCCCATCACTGGCTCCCACTCCCAGCCTTCGATTAGCACCAGCCTCACACACTACAGGGAAACATTTGAGTGAGCCACTATTAATGACAAGTGTGTACCATTCATTCTGTAACTTCCAACAGGTCTGCGGAAAAGACTGAAACAGAGGTAGATCCAGATTCTGGATCTGCTGTATATAATGCTGTGTATTTTTCCAAGTAAAGACAGTAACAGTTCACATGCAAGGTCGTCTTATTCTTTAAGAGTAAAGCATCTTAACTGAAAGCATTTTAATACATTCATTAATAAAACATTAACTATACAATAAATATATAACTCACAAATGTTGAAATAAAAAACATTCACTTTATATTTCAAATTTCATGGCAAATTTTATGCAAAAATAAGCTTAAACTTTTATGCATTTTACAGATTCACAGAAAGACAGCTGCAAACAGTCAGAACAGCCAAGCCAACTTCCCAAGAGCATCTTTTCCTTACTGAACCTTCTCAGAGCATGCATAATGAAAGCAGTCCATACTCCCATGTAGCACAAAAAGTTAAGCAACATCGAGGCAAGGAAAAACAAAGCTGCTCTGAGCAACCCATAACCAAGCTGCTAAAACAAAATATTCAGGACCCACAGTAACACTGGAGTCATTAAGAAGTTCCTGTCCTCTTGTCTCATTTTCAGCGTGCACTTTCTGGTAATGCTCCGACAAATCAATAGCAGTTATACATCTTTTCATACATAACGGACAGATGAAACCCTGTGAAATAACAACTTTTAAGAGGATATACACAAAAAGTTATTTATGAAACAAAACAGAGACAATGAAAATAGACATACCAGGAAAATAATTAGTATATCTTTTTTAGTATATGGAAGGGAAATTCTCAAGTAGTAACGGTACAAAGGGTGAAAGACTGCTATCCAAAGCAGGACTCTGAAATTGGTTTCCATCCTTAATGCTATAAATTCCCATGGGTCAATTTTATTGTATTAAACAGTTGCTTTTGTTGGAATCTTATTATTCATTTTGTTTATGATACTTTGTCCTTATTTATGTGAGAGAGCTAGTATTGGCAAGCTAGCTGTTATTCTGGATCAAGAAATGATTGGCAGTTTTAACAAATATTTTTATGTAAGATAACGTTCTCAACAAAAAGTTCTTATAATGAAAGCAATTTTCAGTCTTCACCATATTCCACAAGCTAAAGATCCCTTTCTTGTCCACACCTACAATTCCTAGCAGGTGACCCCTCTTCTAATTTTATGAGGTAAGTAAAATCGTTTTAAAACAATCTTCCAAACTCCCCATACCTAACAATATCTGTATTTTAAAATATGGGCTGTTACACTGATCTATGGTTTGCGGTTTTGTCAGAGAGGAACAGTAAAAGGATAAGAAAATAAAGAAGTTGAGAGTGTCAGGGAGAAAGTAAATTAAATGAAGGCAGTGGTGAAGGACCAATTGGCTACAAAAGTTATGTCATGAATTTTGGTGTCAAAAACAGATATGGGTTTGAGTCTCAACCAATACTGACTACATGACTTTAAAAAAAATNGAAAAATTCCATGGACAAAGGAGCCTGGTGGGCTACAGTCCATGGGGTCGCAGAGAGTTGGACATGATTGAGTGACTAACACACACACACACACATACAGGTCTGTTAGGGTGTGTCTGGAGGTGCAAGCCCAGCCTTCTGAGGTCAACAAGAATGGCTGCACCCCCTCAAGCCACTGCTGGATGTCTCTCCCAGACTCTAAATACAGAACTGAAGGGACTGCAGCTTGAGCTAAGAGTCATTCATTTGTCTATCTTAATCACTGGGTCCCAACACCCCATTCCTCCTTGGAAGCCAGGAAGATGGGAGCCTCACATTTTCTTTATAGCTTGTGCATGAAAAACATTCCCTTTCTGACTCATCCCCTGGCCCCACATAGCCTCCTGTGGTCTTGGGAGGTAGGTCCCTGAAATAAGCTTCACTCTGACCCTCTTGAGCTGGCCAGCATTCTACTGCCCACTCCACGTACCCCATCTCCTCCTGAGAGACCAGAGGTGACTGCAGCCAACTTGCTTTGGAGCCTTGGAGTTTGGGGGTTTTGTTGTGGTTATTGTTTAGTTGCTCAGTTGTGTCTAACTCTTGGATCCTATGGACTGTAGCCTGCCAGGCTCCTCTGTTCATGGGATTTCCTAGGCAAGAATACTGGAGTGGATTGCCATTTCCTTCTCCACTGGATCTTCCTGACCCAGGGATCAAACCCACATCTCCTACCAGTCTCTTGCATTGCAGGCAGATTCTTTACCACTAAGCCACCTTGCTCTAGGGCTATGGAAAACTCATGTAATTTTCTGTGGTCACAACCCCAGGGTCCCCAGTCAGTGTAATTATAAGTCAATCACTTCCCTTCCAATTCTGGTTTCTCTTCCGATTGGGCAGGTAAAATCACTTCCATGGCTCCCTTCTCCCCTCAGTAGGACATTTGTACAGGCCATTTACCTCACATCACATGAATCTCNGAGCACCAAAGAATTGATGCTTTTGAACTGTGGTGTTGGAGAAGGCTCTTGAGAGTCCCTTGGACTGCAAGGAGATCCAACCAGTCCATTCTGAAGGAGATCAGCCCTGGGTGTTCTTTGGAAGGAATGATGCTAAAGCTGAAACTCCAGTACTTTGGCCACCTCATGAGAAGAGTTGACCCATTGGAAAAGACTCTGATGCTGGGAGGGATTGGGGGCAGGAAGAGAAGGGGACGACAGAGCATGAGATGGCTGGATGGCATCACTGACTCGATGGACGTGAGTCTGAGTGAACTCCGGGAGATAGTGATTAACAGGGAGGCCTGGAGTGCTGTGATTCATGGGGTCGCAAAGAGTCGGACAGGACTGAGCGGCTGAACTGAACTGATTCAAAGTTAGGATTTCAACATGCCAGATAAAACTGTTCTTTCTGATTAAGAAAATGGGAGGTACTGCCATGGCCTTGAGAAACCAGAAAAATAATAAAGATCACTGGCATTGATAACATTAAGAACCGGAAGGCTAAGGTGTTCCTTGAGTCCTTAATGTCACTTAGGATCAGAGCAAGGAAGAAAGACTACAAACAAGATTCCAAAGTGAGACACAAGACAGGTTAGCAGTTAAGAGCTGGTTTTGGGCTTGAATCCGTGAATCCTAAGCTACTACTCTTAGTAGTTTATATGACCTTCAATTTCCTCATCCATTAAATGAGATAAGTATAACACCTACTTGATATGAGGAATCTCAGGAGAATTAATAAGGTAATACATGCTAAGTCCTTAACACAGCATCTGATACAAAGAAAACATTCAATGAATAATAGCTATCATTTAATATCATTGTTCCTTTTGTTGACAACCCTTAAAGGAGATCAGCCAGGGGATGAAAATAAGTAACATGAATTCACTTTTTTTTCTTTTTACTGATGAAAGGGATGTCTTCCTGGAAACCACAGTCCCAGGTACTAAAACTACAGAACAATCTTTTTTTTTAAGAACAATGCGATGCAGGTTTTTTTAACCATGATATCTTTATGCTGCCTGCCACACTTTACTTATTTCTTCACTGTAAGTTTCCACATATCAACCATTCAACCATTCATTCAAAAAGTATTTACTGGGTGTGGTTACTACATCATTATGCTATGGTAGTCAGAACACAATGGTAAAATAAAGCAAAAATCTCATCCTTAATAAGTTTATAGACTTCTTGAAAAAGTTGCAAAAGAAAATACACTTCATACCTCACAAATCAGAAAATCCTATTAGAACTATTGAATTGGCTAAAAAGCTCATTCAGGTCTTATGGAAAACCTGAATGAACTTTTTAGCCAACATGATTCCTTCAAAATATATTGAGAACCTGAGGATCTCTCTCCATGATTACTGCCCTGATCCAAACCACCCTCAAAGTGTATGTGGATCACTGCAGAAGCCTTCCAACAGTCTCTGCTTCTATCCTTACCCCTCTGAAAATGTAGGTAACTTTCGTCATTTCCCTGATCCAAACCGTTCAATGACTTCTGTTTCAGCAAGAGTAAAACACTAAAGTCTGTATAAAAGCCTCTAAGGCCTTACATGAAGTGGGCCTCATTGTCTTGCTAACCCCACCTCCCTCCACTCACTGTGCTGGAGCCACTAGCCTCTCGGCTGTTTTTCAACATGGCAGGCATGCCCTCACCTCAAAGACTTGTTCCACATGCCTGCAACATGCTTGCTCCAAAAAGCCACATGATTCATCTTCTCACTTCATCCAGTTCTTTCTGAGCTATCTCCTTCTCAGAGATGTCTTCCCTAACAATTCTACTTGCAATTGCATCCACCCAAAACACTTTCTATTCCCTTGCTTTATTTTTCTCAGTAACACCAACTGTCTCCCTCTGTATCTTTTAGGTTTTGCCTGTTTCCACCCAGTGGAATCTAAATTCCATGAGGATCAAGGTGTTTTCACTCACGCCATTCTCCAGCATCAAGAACAGCATCTGGCTTCAATAAATATTCAACAAATGAATCTTGCAATAACAGTCATTACCAAAAGGATGGGTAGAGGACTTCCCTGGTGGCTCAGACAGTAAAGTGTCTGTCTACAATGCAGGAGACCCAGGCTTGAGCCCTGGGGGAAGATCCCCTGGAGAAGGAAGAGGCAATCCACTCCAGTACTCTTGCCTGGAAAATCCCATGGACAGAAGAGCCTGGTAGGCTACAGTGTATGGGGTCATAAGGAGTCAGATACGACTTAGAGACCTGACTTTCACTTTCACCAAAACGACAGGCACCGTTTTCCCACAAAAGCACATGGAAGAAGCATCTGTCTCATATCAGAGTCAAGGAAAGTTGACAGGAAAAGCAATTATCAGCAATGAGACTTGAAGGATAATCAGATGTTAACCAAGAAAAAGCAAGACTAGGTAAGGCATAGAGATTAGCACACACAAAAGTTCAAAGATAAGAAATAACTTGGCACACCTTAAAATCATCAGTTCATTATGCCTGGATCAGAGAAAATAACATAGCCACACATATAAGGTACACAGATCTCCCACAAAAGTGAAAATTCAAGTGGAAAAAGTAACATTTTCAGCAAATGGTTACTACAACAAGGATGTAGAAAAATGTGGTTTCCACATCCACATGGAAGGAATGAACCTCAACCACACTTTTGGACAATACACAATAATTTAAAATAAGTCAAAGACTGAAATGTACAAGCTAACAGATTTTTTAATCTTTCAGTCTTTTTTAAAATGAAGTGTACTTGATATACAATATTATAAGTTATAGGTTACAACATAGTGATTCACAATTTTTAAAAGTTATAGCCCATGTATAGTTATTATAAAATACGGATTATATTCCCTGTCCTGTACAATATCGTCCAAGTAGCTTGATTTCTTTTTAACCAGAAGCCAACATAGGATAGTTATGCAACCTTGAAGTAGGCCAAAAATTCTGTAGTACCCAAAAAGCAAAAACCATAAAAGAAAAGGCTGACAAAACTATTTCTCTTTGACAGACACCATTAACAAAATGGAAAACAAGCCACAGACTGAGAAAAAACATACACATCACATATTTCTGATTGTGGTGTAAGGCCTAAAATTAAGGCCCAGTACACACTGCTTTGCCAACTAGTCAAACTAGAAGGGCTTCAAACGCCCTAACTGCAAGTTCCTCTCGCCACTCTGTTCCCACAGATAAGGTCCTCTATCCTAACAGTTTCTCCTCTTCACAAGGCCTGCTTATCCCTAAGCAGCAGGTTTCAGCTCCCTGCCAGCCCCTGGAATTACTCAAATAAGCCAATCACATCTCCTGTAGGAATGGGGTGGGGCGGAGGGGCCTTACCTCCCTGATTCCATACCCAACACCATAATGCCTGCCTGTCACAGCCCGATTATGGATTTTGTTCCCAAGTGCAATTCTCATGTGGTCCTGCACAGCACACAGTGTCCTCTTCCCCTGGGCTGTGAATATATATAACAATCTATGTTGATCTCATTTGTCTAATTATGTGCTGAGCCATCCCCATAGGCCTAGAACAGGAATCCTTCCCTCACCAACGGAATGAGTAGGAGGCAATCAAAACATTGATAAAAGGATAAAGAACTCTTACAATTCATTAAAATATAAAGATAAATATTCCAATTCTCAAAATGGTTGGATTTTCAGTTCCAGACAAAATGAAACAGCTACATTTCTCTATTCTTCCTGCTAAGTACAGCTGAACTCCCTAGGCATTATATGAAACACAAGAAAAATAAAAAGCTGAAAGGAAAAGAGAAGAAGGCAGACCAGTTAAGGTCTCAGGAGCCAAGGATTGAGACAGTGGTGAGAACTCGGGGTTTTCTTTTCACTTCATATATTCTGGACTGTGTGCTGGCAAAGCCAGCAACCTGAAAACTTCAGTGGACACTTACGAAAAAGCCCTAAGAAAGTCTTCTCTAGCCACTTGAGCAGGAAACTGAAAATCTGATGTGTTATATGCTGGTCATTACCAAGCGCCTTCAGTAGGTACTAAGGATGGAAGTCAGATTAGAAAAAGATAAACAGAAAACAAAGACTATGCTTTGGCAATGTGATATACTAAGTAGTCTAAACAATTATCCTGATGAGAACAAATGATATAAGATATCACAGGACATTATGTATTATCCATAATGTATATCTGTTATAGACTGAATGTCTGTATACCCTCAAAATTCATATGTTGAAATCCTAACCTCCAATGTGATGGGGCCTTTGGGAGATAAGATTAAGTCATGAGGGTGGAGTCCTAATGAATGGAATAGGTATCCTTATAAAAGAGATCCCAGAGTTCTCTTGCCTCTTCTGCCATGTGAGGATAGCCTTCTTTATCCAGGAAGCAAATCCCATCAGACCTAGAATCTGCCAGACCTTTGAACATCCCAGCCTCCAGAACTGTGAGAAATGTTTATTGTTTAAGGTTCTCAGTACTTTTGTTGTAATAGCCTGTATGTAGATACTATTTTATATATCATGATGTATAACAATATATAAAATATGGTATAAGTGAGCTACCAAACCAGGGTACTGTTTTATTTCTGACTATTTCTTTAAAATCCTGGAGACCGTGGTATTTCAAATTTCATTTAGATGGTCGCTAAGGGCACAACATTAAAAACCTAGAATTTGTTCAAAGTGGGAAGCCAACCTCAGGGTAAAAGGGAAAAATTAAGAGAAAAAGAGAAATTGAGAGACACAGTGCGAGATTTCAACTGAAACCTTAACCAGGTGTTAACCTGAGCACTGGGCAAATGGAAAAAATAACCTCTGAGAATTCATAATCACTAATAGCTCTCAATTAGGTTAGTAGCTGGAATTTACACTTGTTGGTAATATGAAAAATTTCAAGTACAGAACTTAATTTAACAGAGTCCCAGGTTAGAGCCACCTCTAGAACAGAATTTGTAAGTTGATGGGAAAAATTTATGTCACAGGTAAAAACCAAAGTTTCAGGAAAAGAGATAAGCTGAGAATGTGAGAGAGAATGGAATCCAAAGCACAAGAGAAAGGACTGAAATTTGACAGGAAGAGACCTGTCTTCCATATACTGAAGTAATAAAGAGAATAGAGACTAAAGCATAGTTTTAGTGACAAAATGAGAACATTCTTCTAGTGATTCCTCTTCTCTCAATGGGATAGAAGGTGACTGAGAGAAGGCGGGAAGAAGGTAAGATACATGAAAGATTTGAGGACGCAGAAGAGAGTACAACTATCACAGCAGAAAAAGAACCCTAATACAAAAATACAGCAGCATTACCAGGCACTGCTCTTTACCACTGCAGACTTTTTTGCGTTTGGTCTGAATGGAGTCAACAATTATTACTAAATTCGTTTCCAGGGTTACAATTGAGCTTTTTGAGCTTATCAAAAACACAGTTTGGAATGTTTTCCTCAAACTTGCTCTTAATACAGTTCAACTGATCCCTTTCTTCTCACTCAGTCTTGTTAGATCTTATGGTTAAAACACACATACATGAAAGACAGATGGGCAAAAAGAGACAAAATAGAGAGATGAATGGTAAAAGACATACACAAAAACATACACACAACAGACTCACCAACCAAGAGACAGGGAAGCGCAGGGAACAGGGAACTGGGTAGGTGGCACAGCTGGGCCAGAAAAAGGCAACTGACAAAAACTGTCAGTGTGTTCGTCTCTCGGGGCAGAGTCATGGATGGGTTTTATGTTCTTCTCTCACCTAATCTGCTTTTTCTATAATGAGTGTATATTATTCGTTAAAAATAGTGATAGTAATAAAGTAACTTCTATGGCTGACTTCTCAAAAAATTTGAGTTATTTTTTTAGACTTTCTCCATTAATTTTTAAGAACCTATCAAACATAAATATTCTTACAAATTATAAATGAAGACAAATAATGTATAAGTATTATAGCTTATCTAATTTTTCATTAGCTTACTTGTTCATGACAGTACAAACACATAAGTACTTATTAATTGGTAATTCTTTACAGATTTTTAAATCTTCATTAAGGTGAGATAACTTTAATATTAAATGTAAATTGTCAATATTTTTTAGTCTTAATATACACTTTTGCAGTCTCACAACTAAGCACTATCATCTACCTATAGTGTAGATCCAATTCATAAGAAAGATTTATGAGATCTTCTGCTACAAAAGTTTAAATTACCAAATGTTACTCCAAACATTTGCTATTTTTCCTTAAATAATACTAAATCTTCTCATACCTCTGAAGAGCTTTCATGATTGACATCCACTGTGTTTACAGGAGCTGCTGTTGAATCTAAATCTGAACCTTGAGAGCCAACTCTCCCAGGAGTCTGAAACATAAGCAGAAAGAGGGGGAAAATCAAAGGAAATGTCAACAATATACTCATAAGCTATATAATAACTAAATAGTAATCAGGGCTAGCCTAATACATAAAAGGAGATGTCCTCTCGATAACAACAACAAACTGCACTAGAAGCTATCCTTTATTGAAGACTGAACCTAACACTGTATCAATATCTCTATCTGCATTCTCTCAGGTTTAGTCTTTTTAAATTAATAAAAAGTTTACCTTTATAAACCTTTTATTTTGATTGTGCTTTATCATCTTCACCTCACTTTCACAGAGTATCTTATTTAATCATAATGACATCCCTGAGAGATGCAGGGAAAATGTTTTATCTATAGATGAGAAAACAGATTCAAAGCAACTAAGGGACTTCTCAAAATTGTACTGTTAATAAAAATCAGAAAGAAATAGAACCAAAACACTGTAATTCTAATTCCTCTTGCATTGCTCTCCACTATATCAACTGAACTACAATGATTTGAGAGGAGCTAAAAACAGCAACACAGGTCACGTTATCTAGTCACCCACCTATCTACTACCATGCCAACCATTACCAATCTGTCTCCAATATTTAATATTCTACCATCAAAGATACAGTTTAGAGGGTTAAAGGTCTTTTTTCCTCCTGCAACATTATCATTCATTATACTTAGGGAACTGGACCTTAAGGGAACTGNTCTTTCAGAATGGACTGGTTGGATCTTCTTGCAATCCAAGGGACTCTCAAGAGTCTTCTCCAACACCACAATTTAAAAGCACCAATTCTTGGACACTCAGTTTTCTTTATGGTCCAACTCTCATATCCATCACAACTATTGAAAACAACATAACTTTGATTAGACGGACCTTTGTCGGCAAAGTAATGTATATGCTTTTTAATATGCTGTCTAGGTTGGTCGTAGCTTTTCTTCTATGAAAGGAGCAGGTGTCTTTTAATTTCATGGCTGCAGTCACCATCTGCAGTGATTTTGTGTCAGTCACTTAGTCGTGTCCTACTCTTTGTGACCCTATGGACTGTAGCCTGCCAGGCTCCTCTAGTCATGAGATTCTCCAGGCAAGAATACTGGAGTGGGTTGCCATTTCCTTCTCCAGCAGTGATTTTGGAGCCCAAGTAAGTAAAGTCTGTCACTGTTTCCATTGTTTCCCCACCTATTTGCCATGAAGTGATGGGACTAGATGCCATGATCTTAGTTTTTTAATTGTTGAGTTATAAGCCAACTTTTTCACTCTCCTCTTTCACCTTCATCAAGAGGCTCCTC
>SJYV01013723.1:0-10275 GCA_006410875.1 Neotragus pygmaeus
TTGTCACCCTGCTTATTTAACTTCTATGCAGAGTACATCATGGGAAATGCTGGGCTGGATGAAGCACAAGCTGGTTTCCAGGAGAAATATCAGTCACCTCAGATATGCAGATGACACCATCCTTATGGCAGAAAGTAAAGAAGAACTAAAGATCCTCTTGAAGAAAGTGAAAGAAGAGAGTGAAAAAGTTTACTTAAATCTCAACATTCAGAAAACTAAGATCATAGCATCCGGTCCCATCACTTCATGGCAAATAGATGGGGAAACAGTAGAAACAGTGACAAACTTTATTTTTGGGGGCTCCAAAATCACTGCAGTTGGTGACTGCAGCCATGAAATGAAAAGGTGCTTGCTCCTTGCAAGGAAAGTTATGACCAAACTAGACAGCATATTGAAAAGCAGAGACATTACTTTGTCAGCAAAGGTCCATCTAGTCAAGGGTATGGTTTTTCCAGTGGTCATGTATGGATGTAAGAGTTGGACTATAAAGAAAGCTGAGCATTGAAGAATTAATGCCTTTGTAGGAGAAGACTCTTGAGAGTCCCTTGGACTGCAAGGAGATCCAACCAGTCCATCCTAAAGGAGATCGGTCCTGGGTGTTCATTGGTAGGACTGATATTGAAGCTGAAACTCCAGTACTTTGGCCACCTGCTGCAAAGAGCTGACTCATTTGAAAAGACTCGGAGGCTGGGAAAGATTGAGGGCAGGAGGAGAAGGGGATTACAGAGGATGAGATGGCTGGATGGCATCACTGACTCAATGGACATGGGTTTGGGTGTACACCGGGAGTTGGTGATGGACAGGGAGGCCTGGCATGCTGCGGTTCATGGGGTCGCGGAGGCGGACATGACTGAGCGACTGAACTGAACTGAAAGGGGTGACAATTATCGTTTTATTCTGGGAGTTAACTAAGGAATCAGTTATGTTTCCAGCCAGCAAGTTATTTCTGAGAGATTGAGAAGGAATCAGTCACAGCTGCGGATGGGCCATAAATGACAGATTACCAACGCCATAGGGGAAATCAGCATCTTTGTGTTTTGGAGACTGTTTAACCCTTTCCCCATGCCTCTTTCTTTTCTTTTTTTTTCTGCATAAAGTACAACATGATTATATCTTCATACACAACCAAAATACAAAACATCATAGTAAATTGATGGCAATAAACCACGGCATTTCATTTGTGTGGCATGACAAATGGTTCATAACCTTAGTCATAAATGAGTTCTTAGAAACCACTAACAAGGATTTCTCTGGTGGTTCAGTGGTTAAGACTCCAGTTTTCCATTGAAGGGGGCATAGGTTCAATCCTTGGTTGGGGAACTAAGATTCCTACATGCCACAGGGCACAACTGAAAAAAGAAACCAGTAACAAAGACACTGATTTTCCAAAAGAAATGAAAAATAAAAATAAAATGAAATAACACAAATGACTAGTAAGGATTAAACAGATATGAAGATGACTGAGCTGCACAATAGCAGAAGAAAAGCATATTATCAAAGATTAAAAATCTTACATTTGTACAGTGGGGGACAAGACTGATGAGGTCACATCTATATGGGGGAAATTTATAATTTAGACTCAAAACATAAACTTTGGACATTCTTATCTTGGCAGAATATGATAACTCTTTTCTTTTTTTAATTGAGATATTATCAGCATATAACATTATATTAATTTCAGGTTATAATATCATGATTCAAATGTGTATGTATTGCAAAATGATCACCACAGTAAGTCTAGTTAATATCCATCACCTTAGTTAAAATATTTTTTTCTTATGATGAGAACTTTTAAGACTGGCTCTCTTAATTTCCAAATATGCAATAGAGTATTATTAACTAGTCACCATGCTCTACATCACATCCCCAGGCCTTATTTATTATATAACTGGAAGTTTGTACCTTTTGACCCCTGGACCCATTTCATTCCTGCACGCCTCCCACCCCACAACCTTGCCCTTGGCAACCACCAATCTATTCTTTGTATTTATAGTTGAGTTTGAGTTTTATCTCATTTTTCTGAATAATAAATTTAAACAATTATGTCTTCATGATAGTGTAAATCTAAAGGTTAATGGAACTTTTTTCCATTCCCCAAAGCTATTTCAGTGGTGATCAAGACCTCAGCAGATTCCCAGAGAGGGGTGAACTATTTATGTTTTGATCTTTATCCCTCAGTGAGACATAAACTTTTTAAAAAGCAAGCTTGGCTCTCAGTGAGAGGTGATACAGCTCCCTCTAGACAACTATTTTTTTCCTCCAAACAACATGGCCATATAGCAGCATCTGAGGATTTGTAAATAGAAGCCTTCATGATGCTCCTTAAATTGCTTGATTTGCCAAAGCAAAACTACTCTTTACAACATTTAAAAATAAGTACAAATGTATCTGTCGAGAGGGTTGTATATGCAGTTAGAACATGAATTCTTTAAACCACTTCCATCTATTAATACATAATCAGAATGACTGAAAAATTTAAGACAAGACATTTACTGCCAATGGCATACCCTCTGAGCTGGACTGTTGTGTGACTGAGTCTTCCTAAGCAGACTCTTCCCCCATATCCTCTGCTTTAGCTCTTCTCTGAAGTACTTAGATAATAGTATCTGATGCACATTTTTTGAATTGTTTTACAGATGTGAAACCCCCCACAACATAGAGGATGTTAACTGCCTGATGAGCATGAGCACGTAGTCTCCTGGACCCCGAGGATCCCTGATGCTGACCCCTGTGACACTGCCTTATGACCTCACCATCGACCAATCAGAGAATCGTGCGTGACCTGATCTCATACCCTGCAACCCTGCTCCCTCCTGCTCAGGCTGTTCAGTCGTGTCTGACCCTCGAACACCATGGACTGTAGCCTGCCAGGCTGCTCTGTCCATGAAATTTTCCAGGCAAGAATGCGGGAGTGGCTTGCCATTTCCTCCTTCAGGGGCTCTTCCCAACCCAGGGATCAAACCCGAGTTTCTTAGGTCTCCTGCATTGGCAGGCAGAGTCTTTACCACCGCGCCACCCAGGAAGCCTTTAAAACGCTTTGCTGAAACCCCTCGAGAAATTTCGGGCTTTTTCCACACAAGTCACTTGTCTCATTGCTTGGTCCTGCAGTAAACCTTCCTCTGCCCCAAACTCTGACATTTTGTTATTGTTCGACCGCCCTGTATGTTGGGCATGTGAACTTGCATTTGGTAACAGTTGAATTCCTGTGGACTCTGCCTTATGTTGTATAAAACTTCACAATAGTAGAGTGTGTCCACCTGGGCTTGGAGTCTGGAAAGAGAAACACCAAATTCCAGATCACCGTGCATTTGGCTCTCTTGTTTATCCAGACATTGATCTGCTCTTTTTGTAGAAGTTGCATAAGTGTGAAGGTGCTAGGCATAACCAAGGCAATAAGAGACAGGTTTAAAAAAAAAAAAAAACTTAAAGTTAAGTAGAGAAGTAAGAACATACACTTTTGACTCAATGGACGCAAGTTTGAGCAGGCTCAGAAGATGGTGAGGGACAGGGGAGCCTGGTTACGCAGTGGTAAAGAACCCACCTGCCAATGGAGGAGAGGTAAGAGATGTGGGATCGATTCCTGGGTCAGGAAGATCCCCTGGAAGACGGCATGGAAACCCACTCCAGTATTCTTGCCTGGAGAATACCATGGACAGAGGAACCTGATGGGCTACAGTCCACAGGGTCACAAGAGTCAGACATGACTGAGCATGTATGTACAGCACAGCAAACTTTTCTCATTCTGTGTCACCACATATACCTTCACAGTGATCTGAAGGCCAGGCTGGTCCTGAGGATGCTCGGTGTCCTGGGCTAGAAGATGATGGGCGGGGAAAACTGATCCCAGCCTGCACGTTTCTCTTCCCTCTTTTCGTTCCTCTCAGCCCTACAAGGTCCTTACATGGGGGTGTGGACTCATTGCTTAGGTAATACAGCCATGTTCCATCAGCATCCTCTCACAGAGACTTGCCCCTGGGCCTGGGTGCATGTAGGGGTGCACACCAGTGATGCAATGCCCTTTGGGGATGGTGGACCCAGGATAGAGACCCTTGAAGGTACCATCACCCCTATGGGGTGGGGACACTGTGCAGAAAATTTCCAAGTTTTAAATACATAGAGCATATTCTGGGTGGAGGATGGCATGAGGTCCCAGAGGGCAAGCCCCACTGGCCCTGCAGACTCCTCAGTCCATAGAAGAGGCAGGATCAGAGTGAAAGGGCTTCTATACTTTAAGGCCCAGGTTAGGGGCTCCTCTTACCTGGACCTAAAGGTGGTCTCGGAAACCAACAAAGACTCTGCAATCTACCCTCTGTAGACCTTGTAAACACAGAGACAAGAGACAAATGGGAAGTGGCACCTAATTGATTAAAAAGCCCTAGAAGGCAGAAAAGACTAGCAGTCAGAAGTAAGAGCTGGTAACAGCACAGGCACCGGGCTTTCTTAAATGCTGCATGCGGGTTTCTCCTAGAGGATCAAGAATGAAAAGTGGATCCTAAAGCACCCTTTTAGAAAGAGCAGATGGAGTCCAGCACTAGGAAGCTGTTCTACAAAAGCCAGGAAGACGCTGGGAAATCCCTGGTGTCCAGTGGTTAAGATTCTGGGCTCTCACTGCCAAGGGCATGGGTTCAATCCCTGGACAGGAAATTAAAACCCATAAGCCATCAGGCATGGTCAAAAAAAAAAAAAAAGGTGCTGGGAAGACACTGAATCTAAAGATGAAGCATTCACTCACATACAGATGTGAGAGATATTCAGTCGAGGCCCTTCTGTGTGCTTGGCACTGTCTTGGCTGTAGACAAAACCTAGATGAGCAAGACAGGCAAGTTTCCTGCTCTGCTGGTGCCTAAATTCCAGTGGGAGAGAAGAACACAGGAACAAAGGGATCCATTCCTGCCTGTGGCAGATTCCCTGAGGAAAACGGAACAGGGAGTCATACGAGTGAAGTTGGTCAGAAAGAGAAAGACAAAAATATTAATACATTAATGTGGAATCTAGAAAAGTGGTAAAGATGATCTTGTTTGCAAAGCAGAAGCAGAAACACAGACATAGAGAATGAACATATGGACCCCAAAGGGGAAAGGAGGATGGGAGGAACTGGGAGATGCAGACGGACACATACACTATTGATACTGTTTGCAAAATAGATCACTAATGAGCCTACTGTGCGGCACAGGGAACCCTACTCAGTGCTCTGTGGTGACCTATGGGAAGGAAACTCAGAGGGGATGTACGTGTACATACAGCTGATTCACTTTGCTGTGAATCTAACATAACACTGTAAAGAAACTATATTGCAATAAAAGTTAATTTTAAAAAGAAAGAAAGAAAAGTGAATGAGGAGGCTATGTATATGTGTGTGTGTGTGTGTGTGTCAGTGTGTGTTGATGGGTGTGTGGAGGGGTGGCTACCTCAGCTAGAGGGTCAGAGATGACCACAGTGACAAAGCCAAAGATTTCAGTGACCACCAGTGACACGTGCTGCCAATGGTGAGGTTGGACTCTCAGGCAGATCTGCTCTCCTATGGGTGATGCTGAGTCTGAGAGGCACAGAAGTTCTATTTTTCACGGAAATTCCAGTGGCTCTCTAATCAGTCACATGTCTTGGGGTAAATCCATGCATCTCTCCCTGCCTCATTCAGGGATTTACGAATTTTTGTGAGCCCTAAATAGGATCAGACAAACAAAGTAAAGAAGCCCAGTGCACCTTGCCAGCATAGACAGCAGTCAGTACTAAGCCATAATAATTACCCATAGTTGTGATACACCTTGATTGCTAATGCTTTTCTCAGAGTGTGATGACGCTCAGTTCCTGGAGAAGTGAGCACAGCTGTAAGATGAAGGATACAAATTTGTTGGATGGAGAATGTCCACTGAGGCCGCCAGATGACAAGTACTATGATGACAGTTGGTGCGGGAGGGGGTCAGGGAGAGGGCATGAAATCACAGCCTGGCAGTTCCTGGAGATTTTTGCAAGCAAATAGTACTTGGCTGGCTTAGGGTCCTGAGAGTCACCCCGGGCTCTGCCACAAGCTGGCTGTGCCATCTTGGGCACATCTTCATCTCCGTGGGCTGTGGTTTTCTTAAATTTCTATTTTTTAATCACTTTCAGAATAAAAGAATGAATGGAATCTATTTGCATTTGAATACCACAAGGATAAAGGATCTTGTTAAAAGTTAAAGATCCTGATTCAGAAGGTCTAAGGTGGGGACAAGGAAACTGTCTTTTTACCTAGCACCCAGATAGTTCTCAGATGTGGTCCTCTGAGCCCAGTTTGAAAAAAAATGGAACTGAATGACAATCGTGGGTCTTGGGTAACTACTTTGTGGAAATCAAACCCAGGTTTGACTCGAGAGTCTGCTTGTATTATAGGATCAGACGACCCTTACAGGTGAGGAGGCTTGGGATCAATTTCTCTAACTCCCACACAGGCTGGATGGCTCAATGGATAGACGAATATTTGCAAACTGCTTTGGGCATCTCAAGAAAGGTGTTGTCTCAACATGGAAATAGGTAAATGGGTGTTTGCTAGAGCTCTGAGGTCCCCAGAGGAGAGGGGAGCTGTGGAAAATCAGCGTTGTGTTGTGTATTATAATTTTTCAACTTGGAGGAAAGCAAACCCTGATGCTTCCGTTGGGCTCCTGGGAATCTGGTCTTTCAGTCAGGGTAGGAAGAGACAGCTGCTATCCAGCTCATACTCTCAAAAATGATAATATTGGCTCTGGGAGCAACGATTTTGGTAAACATGCTTCTCTGCCTCTAATTCAAATGATCCTTTCTGTGTAACAACAAAATAAAATAAAAATAAACAAAAACAAAAGACATAGCACCAACAGCCAGGCTATCTGGTGTTACTAAGTTCTGAGCTATTGCTTAGTGGTTACCTGACTTGGGCTTTGGGAGACTTAGTTTTTTCATTTACAGCAACATCACCCCTTTCTGTGCTTTCCCAGTGGCTCAGCAGGAAAGAATCTGCCTGCCAATGCAGGAGATACAGGTTTGATCCTTGGGTTGGGAAGATCCCCTGGAGGAGGACATGGCAACCCACTCCAGTGTTCTTGCCTGGAAAATTCCATGGACTGAGGAATCTGGCGGGCTACAGTCCAAAGTGTTGCAACAACTGTGCGACTGAGCATGTACGCACACACCTCCTTCTACTAATTTGTGGATGGGAGAGATAACGGCTGTGGACCCACATTGGACATGATGGAGCTTGTCACCCACTTTGTATCATCCTAACTAACAGCATCTCTCCATACTGAATCTGTAAGATTGCTCAGAAACTGTCAAATATTCAAGGATGCTGGGAGAGTTTAGGATGGCTGCAAGTGAGGGCAGGGTGGGGGATCATCAGAGGAATAAATGGTGGCCAAAGCAATTGTGCGGACGAAGGGGAGCAGAGACTGTGATTATTCTGCTGACAACAGAGGCTATAATCAGACCAGGGTTTCTGAATTGACTCAGAGGAGCCTGGTGGGCTGCAGTCCATGGGGTCGCGAAGAGTCGGACATGACTGAGCGACTTCACTTCACACTTTTCAGTTTCATGCATTGGAGAAGGAAATGGCAACCCACTCCAGTATTCTTTCCTGGAGAATCCCAGGGATGGGGGAGCCTGGTGGCTGCCGTCTATGGGGTCGCACAGAATTGGGCACAAATGAAGCGACTTAGCAGCAGCAGCAGCAGCAACAGGGCATAAAGAAGAAAAGAAACACTGGAGGCAGACGTGTGAAATCTCATCAGATGCTGAACAGGACCAGAAAACCAAAGATGAGACCCGGGCACAGGGTAGAGGCAGTGTGGTCACTGCGGGCCTATACACTCACAGAGCCATTTTCTCAGTCCGATTTCATTTCCTTGTTGATCTTATTGACTCTCTTTCCATTTGGTTCTTTTCCATTTATCATTTGTTCTGATTGAAGCTGCCTCAGGAGCTGCTCCACATGAGCTCATCATCCTTCACTTTTTGTTTTTTTAAGATTTTTTGACGTGGACCATTTTAAAAGTCTTTGTTGACTTTGTTACAATACAGTTTCTGTTTTATGATTTTGGGGGCTGTGAGGCATTTGATTCCCTGACCAGGGATTGAATCTGAACCCCTTGAATTGAAAGGTGAAGTCTTAATCCCTGGACCTCCAGGGAAGTCCAGAGCCCCTCATCCTTTAAGTCCTCAGTATTAACTCTGCCTCTAAGCTGACGATTTCCACTTGGAATTTTCTAAATCACTAAGATCACTTGATATGGGCTTCTTTTGCAGTCTGCTCTCCACCAGCCTCTCTCTGTTCCAGAAACACTGTGGCTTCCACCCAACCTAACCTTCAACCTCTCTTCTCCATCTCATCCTCATCGCTGTGACATTTCCCCATATTTATCCTGTAAGGTGTCATTTTTCTACTTCTGCCCTGCATCCCTCCTCCCCTGCATCTTCAGCCTGGCACTGTCTCCCCTGACTCCCAGAAATGCATTGCCCCCTGGGGACCACATTAGATGAGCAAGCATCTAGTCAATTTCAATTCTGAGCTCATACACAAATCCTCCCACTCAAAAAAAAAAAAAAAGAAGCCTCCTAGATTCTTTCTCCATATGCTGTTTCTTTATTTGGCTGGGTCTGGTCTTAGTTGTAGCATGGAAGCTCTCTAGTTGCAGCTTAGTTGCTCCGAGACATGTGAGATCTTAGTTCCCCAACCAGGGCTGTTAGTTCCCCAACCCAAACCTGCATCCCCTGCATTGTGCAGATTCTTAACCACTGCCCCACAAGGAAGATTCCCCACAAGGTTTTTGTATAGCTCTTTCTTCATTTCCTTTTATCATCCAGACTTCAAACCATCTTTTACAACTTTTTATCATCCTTCACCTGTAAAAAGCCAACAATTGGGATTCTTTTCTTTGTCTTAAGAACATTTGATTAATGGGTGAAGAATTTAGATATAATGGTTATTAATCAGTAGCAGGCCCATTTGATGTATTCACACAAATTCTACACTGAATCTTAGAGTGCTAAATCTTGCCTGTCACATTTCTTTGATAAAAACATCTAAATAAAATGTTTAATGTTTTAAAAGAATAAATTAAGGAATATTTTGATGTAATTAAAATTAATTAATTGTTTAAACATTTTACATTTCCCTCCTTTGACTATCTCTATGAAGTTCTAGAGACTCCTTAAACCACTATCACTTCCCACACCAACCACAAATTTGGGAGTTTTCAAGACCATAGTCAGATTCAGTCATTCACTATACAAGTTCTTGCAGAACTCAGACAAGCCATTATACTTATGGTTGTAGCTGATTACAACAAAACAGGTTAACATCAAAGGGGAAAGATGCATGTAGGGCAGGATCCTAGAGGTCCGCTGAAGCTTGGAGCTTTCAGTTGTGTTCTCAAAAATTTGGACTTTTGTTTTAAGACGTTAGCCAACTGCGAACTTAAAAGAGTTACACCTCAGATACTCAACACACTCAAAAAGAGGGAACATTTAGGTCTAACCGGGGGACTCATTTTCTGCCCAAGCCAGCCCTTGCATGCTAATGGCAATGATTTTCTGCTCTGAAAAGCATGGGACTGGTCTCACCCATCCCTCTGCTTGCTGGTGTGAGGCTGGTATAGATGAACAGGGGTGTAGATACAACAGGGTGGCCCTGCACCACCCAACACAGCATCAGAGAGAGAGCAAGGGCTTTGTGGACACAGTTCTCCCCCAGCCCCTCTGTAGCCCCTGAGGTTTCTCCTAGTCTCTCCATTCATTTCTCAGGTCTGTTTTATATGCATGTTTTTTTCTGTCATCTTCAGGGTTTAGATCCAGGGAAAACTGGCAGACTTAGTTTCCAATGATGTACAGAAAAAATAAAATGATTAAGAAAGTAGAATATAGTGTAATAAATAAAAGTTAAAAAAATAGTTTTTGAATTTGTCAGAATGAAGAAAATTTTAAATAAATACGATTTCACATAATGAAATTAAAGTCAATATTATTTTTATAAATAGAATTTAGGGGGCTGCTACATAGATTGGGGGACCTTAGTTCCTGGATCAGGGATTGAACGCAGGCAGCCTGCTGTGGAAGCAGGGAGTACTAACCGCTGGAAAGCCAGAGCATTCCCTATAATTTAAAAATAAAGGAGAATAGCAAAACCTCCTAGGTAGAATAGAAAAAAAGGAAATAATGGAATAATATTTTAATTTGTGTGTGTGTGTGTGTAGCGGAGTTTTATTAAAGTGAAAAAGAGACAGAGAAATCTTCTGACACAGACATCAGAAGGGGGACAGAGAGTGCCCC
>SJYV01013724.1:0-17173 GCA_006410875.1 Neotragus pygmaeus
GTAGTGAGAGGATGTGAGAGTTGGACCATAAAGAAAGCTGAGCACCAAAGAACTGATGCTTTTGTACTGTGGTGTTGGAAAAGATTGTTGAGAGTCCCTCGGACTGCAATGGAGATCCAACCAGACTATTCTAAAGGAAATCAGTCTTGAATATTCATTGGAAGGACCACTGTGGAGGCTGAACCTCCATTATTTTGGCCAATTGATGGGTAGAACTGATTCATTATAAAAGGCCCCGATGCTGGGAAAGATTAAAGGCAGGAGGCGAAGGGGAAGGCAGAAGACAAAATTGTTTGATGGCATCACCAACTTGATGAACATGAGTTTGAGCAAGCTCTGGGAGTTAGTGATGGACAGGGAAGCCTGGCGTGCTGCACCCCATGATATAGCAAAAAGTTAGACATGACCGAGAGACTGTACTGAACTGATGTACAGAGGACAATCAGGGAGCAGGCAGAAGTCTTTAAGGAAGGAGGAAGGAACAAGTCCTGGATAGCTGACAATGATGGGTCGGCAAGTGGTTTCAAGCTGGAGAAACTGTAGGGAACCAATTCTATGCCAGGTGGAGAGAATGGAAACAGAAATGCAAGATGGCAGTGCTGGGACTTCCCAGAGGACTAGATCCCTGTTCTAAACTTGATCAATGCTCAATATTTTTAGGTGTTTGGAAACATGACTTTTGTTTTGGAAGTGGTAGAGCAATATTCAATGGAAGGACTGATGCTGAAGATGAAGCTCCAACACTTAGGCCATCTGATGTGAAGACCCAGCTCATTGGAAGAGACCTTGATACTGGGAAAGATTGTGGGCAGAAGGAGAGGGAATAGAAGGATGAGATTGTGGGATGGCATCACTGCCTCAAAGACATGCGTTTGAGGAAACTCTGCAAAATAGTGAAAGACAGGGAATCCTGTTTTGTTGCCGAACATGTAATCATAAAGAGTCAGACATGACTTAGCAACTGAACAATACCAATGAGGACAGAGAGTCCACTGAAGGCTCTGGTCCTGGTTGGAGTGGAGAAAGACTTGGGTGGAAGGGGAGGCTTCCTATCCTCTGATGCAAGTCCTTGTATCCAAGACAAGGAGCACAAGTATTCGAATGTCTTACCAAACATTGTTTTCCAAAAGCACAAAAAGTGTTTTCTGAAGGAGAGAGAGCTTTGACTGAGTTTGTTCTCTAGATTTTACTGAGGGATTTGAAAGTGATTGGGGGTGGGCTGAGTCTGCAAAAATCAAGTGACTAGCTGCTGGAGGGCAAGGCTTGTGGTAGACATTCTGCACTAGGTGTAAAATGAATCCAGAAAAAGTGTCCCTTCTGGCATGTACATGCCAATGTATCACATTATTTCAGCAGATCACTTCAATACTGTTTTGGGGCAAGCTAGAAATGGATGATGCATGGTGTGCGTTTGTAAATTCCTGTAGGTAGTTAGATGACTAAATGTCTGGTTACTTCATTGCATGGTTGAAATCATGCTTGAGAAAGAAAACTAGATCAAGTCCACACATATTTGGTCATTAAAGAGCAAGCATAGGAAGGTTTCTAAGGCAACTGTAGGTAATTTAAACATGAGGGGCCAAACGGGGACAGTTGCATTTAACAGGTTGAGATTGGACTGTACAGGTTGCCATAGTTGTTGCTATGACAAGAAGCCATCACAGCTACTTGTTGACACGCTGGAGATGTGCAAAATGGAAAAGAGACCAAAAGCCTTACAACTCTCCTTGCAGTGTGATTTCAGGCTAGAAGTAGTTGACAAGGAAAGGCTGACTGGTAAGGCTGAAGAAGGGAGTAATCTGAGACAGTAATCAGTAGCTCTTGTGGGAGCCCAGAAAACAGAAGTATTGTCTCAGTCAGAGTTCTTTGTCATGGTTCAGAGATAGATGTCATTTGGCTTGAATCAATATTTAGCCTTGGGAATGGCAGCCATAACCTTTAAACAGATTTCCTTCTCCTCAGATGGCAGAATAATTCATATTTGTTCCAGACTCAGGAACCCAGAAAGCCCTCTCAGGGCCACTTGTTCTCAGCAGGTACACATGCAATCTAGAAGGTGGAATTATCATTATGGTGCCCATTTTACAGATGAGAAAACTGAGGTTAAGGGACTTGATCAATGTCACACAGCTAAGCACATGAAAAGCCAAGCTCAAACCCAGGGTAACAGTCCTCAAATTGTGTGTTTTTGCTCCACACCCACTGGGAGTGGTGGGTGGTGATCTGGCACCAAACTTAGGCAGAAGCAAGCAGTATTCAAACTTAAATTGAAGTAGTGAGGAAAACCACTAGACCATTAAGCTATGACCTAAATCAAATCCTTTATGAATTTATAGTGGAGATGAAAAATAAATTCAAGGGATTAGGTCTGGTAGCCTGAAGAACTATGGTTAGAGGTTTGTAACACTGTACAGGAGGTGGTCACCAAAACTATTCCCAAGAAAAACAAATGTGAGGAAAAAAAAGGGGTTGCCTGAGGAGGCCTTAAAACAGCTGAGAAAATAAGAGAAGTGAAAGGCAAAGGAGAAAAGGAAAGATATACCCAATGGAATGCAGAATTCTGGAGAATAGCAAGGAAAGATAAGAAAGTCTTCATAAGTGAACACTGCAAGAATTAGAGGAAAATAATAGAATTGTAAAGAGTATAGATTGCTTCAGGAAAATTGGAGCTATCTGAGGAACACTTCATAAAAGGACGAGTACAATAAAAGACAGAGAAGTCAAAGACGTAGCAGAAGTAGATGAGATTAAGAAGAGGTAACAAGAATGCACAGAAGAACCGTACAAAAACTGTCATAATGACTGGCATAGTGATGATGCTTGGGTAAAGTACTCATCACTCATGTAAAGCCAGATACACTGGAGTGTGAAGTCAAGTGGCCTTAGGAAGGATCACTACAAACAATGTTAGGAGAGGTGATGGAATTCCAGCTGAGCTGTTTAAAACAACCTAAAGAATGAGACTCTAAAAGTGCTATATTCAGTATGTCAGCAAAATTTGAATACTCAGCAGTGGCCACAGTGCTGGAATAGGTCAGTTTTCATTCCAATCCAAAAGAAAGGCAATTCCAAAGAATGTTTAAACTGTCATGCAGTTGATCTCATCTCACTTGCTAGCAAGGTAATGTTCAAAATCCTTCAAGCTAAGCTTCAACAATACATGAAGTGAAAACTTCCAGATGTACATACTGGTTTGAGGAACAAGAGATCAAATTGCCAACATCCATTGGATCTTAGAGAAAAGGAATCCCAGAAAATATTTCGGTATGCTTTGCTGACTATGCTAAAGCCTTTCACTGTGTAGACCACAACAAACTGTAGAAAATTCTTAAGGAAATGAAAGTACCAGATCACCTTTCCTGTCTCCTGAAAAGCCTGTATGTAGCTCAAAAACCGGCGGTTAGACTAAGACACAGAACAACGGAAAGATTTAAAAGTGGAAATGCAGCATGACAACGTGTACATTCTCACTCTGGTTATTTAACTTCTATATGTAGGATGCATCATTCGATATGCTGGACTGAATAATTCACAAGATGGAATAAAGATTGCTGGGAGAAATATCAACATCCACAGATATGAAGATGACATTGCCCTAATAGCAGAAAGCAACGAAGAACAAAAGAGCCTCTTGGTGAGGTCCTCACCAAAAATTGAAAAAACTGGCTTAAAACTCAACATTCAAAAA
The DNA here is from genome assembly GCA_006410875.1 of Neotragus pygmaeus. NCBI lineage: Eukaryota > Metazoa > Chordata > Mammalia > Artiodactyla > Bovidae > Neotragus > Neotragus pygmaeus. The sequence goes on from SJYV01013724.1 coordinate 3,689, forward strand.
ACGGTTTACAAATAGACACTCAACATTCATGGCATGCTGTCACACCACTTCATGGCTTATGGATGAGGGAAAAGTGGAAACAGTGGCAGATTTTATTTCTTGGGTCCCAAAACCACTATGGACCTTGACTGCAGCCACAAAATTAAAAGACACTTGCTCCTTGGAAGGAAGAAAGGCTATGAAAAACCTGCACAGTGTATTAAAAAGAAGAGACTCAATATGCTATAGAGGTCTATAGTGTCAAAACTATGGTTTTTCCAGTAACCAGGTACAGATGTGCAATCTGGACCATAAGAAAGGGGGAATGGCTAAAAATTGAGCATTTGAACTGTGGTGCTTGAGAAGATTCTTGAGAGTCCCTTAAACAACAAGGATATCAAACCAGTCAATCTGAAAGGCAGTCAACCACTAACCCCTGCTGTCTTAGCTGAGGCATCTACTGAGGGCTTCAAGGAGGAAAGAACGGATGCTTCCACTGCAAAAGTGCCTAACCATGGCAGCTCCAAGCAAATATTTTGTAGCTCCACCCCTGGAGGAAGCTTAGAAAGGCTGAAGTAAATATGTACCTTGGGTACCTGATACATGCATTGCATTCTCCCCAGCAGCACTGGAGGCCAAGGAAGGGGCATTGTATGCCCTGGAGGAGGGGAATGGCTCAGGGATCCACTAGGGCCACCACTTACCAAGTAGGACTTGAAGGGACAGAGCAGGCATATGTGGCAGTGAGCTGGTGACTGGGGTGTGGGAACAAGAAGGAATCAGCTCTGCATGAAGTACATCACCTAAAATCCCCTGGAGGAGGAGCCCAGTGATAAGGTCATCTGAGATGGGATGCAGAGTCTATTTCTTTACCCCTTATAATTCCTCTGAATGAGGAGGTTGTGGAGTAAGTGGGTCATCAAAAACTCTTCCATGGCCTAGACCATCTGTCAGTCAGTATCCTTGGGGCTGCCTTTTCCCAGCTTCAGGCATGTAGTTCCAGAGGAAATTGACAATCATGTGTGCTGCTGGGTCAGGGCCAAAAACCATGTAAAGCCTATCATAAGTCCCCATGTCCCTGACAGGATGGCAGATCTGGGGCTGTACATGTGATCTGAGGTGGGTCATTCAGAGAACACCCTTGAACTCTGATGTCTGCAATCTTCTTTCCTTACTAGGTGATGCCTTCGGGATTTAAAACCCTAGGGCAGGTAGCTTGGACTCCCTCACTAGGTGTAGAAGCCTTAAGGAAGAAAGTTGCCAGCTTAAGACCATCAAAGAAGTGTGAACAGAAAGAGTGAGAGTGAGAGAGAATTGATGACTTCTGATTTCTTGGGTCCAGTCACGAGATATTTGCATTTGCTCTGATTCTTGTGTTTTGCATTCCCAGAATCATTTCAATGAGTTTTCCTTTTCTTGAAGCCAGTTGGAATAAAGTTTCTCTCAATTTTGATTCAAACTTGGTTTTAGAACCTTCCCAATCATTTTATACATTCCAGACACAAACAGATGCACCCATTTGTTTCAGCACCATTACAAGTGAAATCCTTTATTCTTTATTGAGAATAGGGTGTGCAGACCACCAAATACAGTTCACCTGCATCCTGGGAAGCAGTGCCCAAAGGGTGAGTGAGTGTATGTTAGGAGAGGCCTTACTGATTCCTGAACCACTCTAAGCATTTACACTGCCTGCGCCAGGCCAATCCTGTCATTTCCTCGATCAAAGACTGAGAAATACAGCCTCAGAAAGACGTCACCCAGGATCCAGGTCTCTCTAGATGTCCTCACTCTGATCTTTTTAAAGGTTGTATAGCAGTTGCCTCTAGAATCCTGGGGGAGTCAGAGACACACACGAGTCAACATGAGCCCTTACCGGTGATTCCCCCCAATACCCAGAACCAGCACAGTTTGTTTTATTTCCTTCTTCTGCTAAGTATCAAGGGGTTTTCTCAGCAGCAGAGGATATGAGAGTTCAACCAAAACCAAAGAGGGCCAAGACATGAGGTTGCCATGAGGAAGGGTGTGGTGAGTGGAGGACTGGGAGTTGGGGAAACAGAGGAATGAGAAACAACAATGTCCTACTGTACAGCGTAAGGAACTATACTCAATATTTAGTGATAAACTGCATGAAAAAAATAAGAAAAAGTATTTTTATGTGTATAATACACTTTTATGTGTATCATGTTGCAATGCAGCAGAACTTAATGCAACACTGAAGATTAGCCACACTTCAATATAATTTTTTAGAAAAAGAACAAGTGTGTCCATAGTTCTCCTCACTTCCTGTTTCCTTCCTTCTGAGTTCTGCTCCTTGGTTTCTCTGCAGAGAATGCTGGTTCTCCTTCTGAATCCCCACAATCTGTACTTTATTTAAAAATTTTATTTTGTATTGGAGCATAGCTGATTAACAATATTCTGAGTTTCAGGTGGACAGTAAAGGGACTCAACCATATGTATCTGGGTATCCTGGTCCCAAAGATACCCCTCCCATCCAGGCTGTCATATAACTGAGCGGAATTCCCTGTGCTACACAACAATTCGTTGTTGTTTATCCATCTTAAATAGAGCAGTGAGAACAACATGTTCTTGAAGACTTAACTCAGGAACTCTGTGAAGCCTCCTTTGGCCCACACTCATCCTCCTTGGCCACTCCAGACTTGGTTGGGTAACATACATTGGTCCCCCATCCCCACTGGTCAGTCCATAGCCCTCACCCCTAGTTAGTCCTCAATGTCCCAGTGCAGACCACCTTGAGATGCCATTTGCATGGAGTCCGTGTAGTTCTGCCTAGAACCAAGCAACCCTCCATATGACTCAATGAGTTTGTGGTTTTAGAATCCTTGAAATTCCCTCTCTTCCTCAAAGCCTTCTTTGAGCCCATCAGCCTGCTTTGAATTCCCACAGGGAGCTGCCATGAAGCTTCCACCCTGTACTGGGGCAGAGGAGTCACTCTGCACCCTTTATTCACCTTAGTATCCAACCTCCCCACAGAGGGGTCGGGTACCCCAACTCACAAAGGAGGCACCTGGCCAGAGCAAGGGGAAGATGCAGCCGAGGACTAGGCTGAGCGTGTAATTTATCATCCAAACCAGAAAAAACTTGAGAAGGGAAGGCAGACTGTTAAATTATGCTAGGACATCACACTGGGACTGCTCCCAGCCATTCTCCTTGTAACATGGCCTATTTCAGGGACTGCTAGAGCTGACTTCCATGTTCATACAGCTAAGGGTTCAGATTGAATTGAAGCTCTTTGAGGACTGAGGACCTTAGTGTTCCCCTCTCCCTGTGACTCCCACCATGCCAGCATTGTGTGGCGTCTCCATATTTATTTCAGGAAGATCAGTGTCCCAGATGGCCCTTTAATCTCAAATGGTTGGTTTTCTGGCAGTCACTGAACCAGCCACAGGGCTCATCAGCATCTGCAATGGTGTGAGATGGCCAGTAGAGGGCGTCTCCTTCCAACAGCACCCTGTCGGTTGCTGCAAGCCCCAATTTGAGAATCACCCCTCAGTATTGTCCCCTCACCTTGAGGATGTAGGCTCGTGCTGGCACCAGGTAGTTGATTCCGTTGATGGTGAAGATAATAGAAGGCAGGGTATTGACCGCAGAACATGAAACGTAGTGCTGTTAGACAGAGAGGGAGAAAGGTTGGCCTTGGAGATCCATGTTTTGTGTGGAGACTGGGAGTGACCCTGGGGCATGACCCTTCACCTTGGAACCCCGTGGTGTGGCGCCTATGAGCTTCTGTATGTTATTGACCAGTCTTCTTGGGCCTTTGATCAGTGCTGTTCCAGTGTCCACAAGGGCCTCGCAGCCTCCAAAACAAGCAATACCCTTGCTTTTCATGGAGATGCTGAAAGACAAAGGAAGAAAGTGGGCATCAAGGTCACTATGAGTCTCCTCAGAGTTGCCCCCTTCCCGACTGTCTCATAAACAGTCCTTTGTCTCTTGCCCTCTTTTCCTTTGCTCTCGACACAGCACCTTTCTTGACATCCTCGAATGCAGTACTTGAATACACCAAGATCTTTTGTACCTTGACACAGGCTGGTCTTCCTTCCTAGAAGACTCCACTCCCCTTTGACTAGCAAATTTCTTCTCATCTTCCAGATTCCACCTTAACTGTATAGTTTTTGGGAAGTCTTTCCCCCGCTGTTTGTCAGTCTCCTGTCTTGGTCACTTTCTGTAGACCCTTCCTCATGTCTGCTGCTGCTGCTGCTCCTAACTCACTTCAGTCGTGTCCGACTCTGTGCAATCTCATAGAAGGCAGCCCACCAGCAGAGCCTGTGATTTTCTGGGCAAGAGTACTGGAGTGGGTTGCCATTGCCTTCTCCTCCTCATGTCTAGCATGTACCAAAGTCACAATTCACTATGTGGGCAGGTCACTTCATGTACATCTGCCTTCTTAGATGTGAGGGCGAGTTTTATTCTCCTTTCTTCCCTAAAGTGCCTGGCACACCAGTGGATTCCCAATGCTTGTCTATTCAATGAGTGAATGAAGACTTAGAAAACAATAAGTAATCTCCAGAGAGCTGTATCTGGTGAGGAACAAATAACAGGTCTTACACAGAGTGAAGATGGAGATTCTCAGGGGCAGCAGAATCTCATATGAGGGGGATAGAGGGGCTCCTCTGGGAGAGGGTGTCTCCCAGCACTGCTCCTACAACCAGCTCAGACCCTGAGACCCTGGCCAGGAAATACATGTCTAGCCTGCAGAAACTCCAAAGGATAGGTCAGCTTTTGTCTGAGGGTATCACACAGAATCTTATCAATTATGCCTCTTGTCCTCAGGTCACTCCTGGATCCCACCTCCCTGCTTCTCTGTTATAGCCCCTGACCCACTCTGTGCTCAAGAATGAGGGATGTCTTTTTTTATTAGTTGCTTTCTCCTCTTAAGACTGCAGCCAAACTCCCTCCACTGCTGCGTAGCTGCTCCTAAAGAAGACTAATTTTCCCCATTTTCTCAGGACTGTCCCTGTTTTTACTGTCATTTATCTGTACTGAGAACTTCCTATGTCTTAGGTAGCCCTGGACAGTTGGTCATCTTATCATAAGTCTGTTCAGGCTGCTGAAATTCTCCCTGATCCTCTGTTCACTGCACTGTAGAGTCCTCTAACCATGCTCCCCACCTCAAAGGGCGGTGGGTACAGCCCTCTCCCAGCTGAACAGACCTGTTTAGACCCTTTTAGGACCCTGGTCAGAGCCTTGCTCAGAAGGCCTGGGGATTATGAACCCATGGGTTGTTTGTGTATCTATATGCTTGTGTGCTTGTTTGTATGTGTTTGTATGTGTCTCTGTGTGTGCTTGTGTGTCTCTGACTAGCTATGCATGTTTATATGTGTCTCTGTGCATGTTTATATGTGTCTGCTTGTGTGTTTCCATTCTGTTGTCTGTCTGTGTTGTTGTGGGTGGTGTATATGTCTGTGTGACTATGTGTCTGAGAATGAATTTGTGTGTTTCTGCCTGCGTTCATGTACAGTAGTGGGAGCCTCACTTGGGCTCAAGAGGGAGAGGCTTACCGGTCCAAGTGTACACTCCACTCGCCAGGGTGGATCAATGGCAACCAGTTGAGCTTTCCCTTGTAGTAACGGTGGTCCACCCCACCAAACATCACCACACTGCCCTCCCGCTTGTCTCTGTAGAAAGAAGAGAGGGGGAGATCCTTGGAGGACAGTAACAACAGCACTTTCTGAGAGCTGTGCTTGTCCACCCATCAAGGCCCTAATAAGGTCCCCATGTACAGATGAAGAAATAGCATCTAGGAGAGACTGAGATCCAGACTGAGGTCTGTTACTGGCTAATGAGTGGCACAGAGGAGGTTAGAAGCTGAATCACTTGGCTGGGTTCCATCCACTAAGTCTTCTGAAGACTCCCTCCACCTACACCGACCAGAGTGCTCAGACACCATCAAAGGACAGGGTGCTGAAGTGTTTTGTCTTTACCCTTGTCAACCTTGTCATTTTTCAGGAAAATCAAGGCCAAGAGTTCTAAGGGTTTGGGTTCAGATTACCCAGAGTTGGCTCCGCTGGCCTGTGACATCTACTGTCCAAAGGGCCCCACACTCAGAAGGGACCCCACCTCTGCTTTCTCTGTCTTGAAATGCTTAATATTTCTTGAAAAAGGGCTCCCACACTTTTGTGTCCCACACTTTTGTTTTTCATTGCCTCCTACAAATTGGGTAGCTGGTCCTGGGCTCCAAGTGAAATGCTAATTAGGAAGGAAAGATATCCACCAACCTTCTCCTTCTTTCCTTATCAAATTCATAAGCAAATCCTAATGCCATTCCCTTCAACTTGCTTCCTGTTGCTTTCCATTATCCTTCTTTCTCACTCACTCCCTTAGACCAAGTTACTGGTCTTGAGCCCAGGATCAGAGTTGTCTTCCAATAAAATTTTATTTATAAATGCCAGGGGTGAAGCCAGGTAGGGCCCTGGGGCCATATTTATCGTGGGTTAGATTATCTCTCAGGATACCTCTTTATCAAGTGTTCTATAATTTTCTTGCAACTAAAAGCATATTACACCTAATTTGGAGAAAGAGATTGTCCATCTCAGACTTACTTGCTCAAGTAGAAGGCAAAAACAGGCTCAGAAAAGGCACCTTCATTCTTCAGCTTGTCAAAGATGGGGATGGCTCCAGATAAGGATATGTTGGGATAGTTCAAGCCCAAGATGCCATTAAAAGGGATATCAAAACAGGTTTCCAAAAAGATTAGACAAAATGGCTGGTCAGTACTTACAAGGTCCCCAATCTGTGGGAGAGAAGAGTGTTTCCACTTACAGATATGTGAAGTGGAGCTAGGACTGGGCTGGGGTGCCTTGCCATTATATCTTCAGAGAAGATCTGAAGCTGGGATCTGTCTTCAGTGGCCCACAGACGGTTAGAGCAAGGTGGAAGGGGAATTTGGGTTCCATTTGAGAGAGGCGGTGAATTTTAAAACATCTGCCCCTCTGAAAAACACCATGTCAGTGAGTCAAATTGGCCTCATAGCTTCTGTCCAGGTGGGGCAACGAAGAGTCAGGCCAGGTCCCATTGGCGCCACCTTATGGAGAAAGCGATCAAGAGCAAGATAGCCTTCTCTTTGGCATCACTGTGACCTAATGACAGGAATGGACTGCATTCTCTGTAAGCTACTGTGGATTCTGCATCTGTCCAGGAAGACAGAAGCCGAAAACACAATCTTGCTTGCAGGGTTCTATCAAATTACTGCCTGGGGGATTCACTTTTGGGGATATGTGTATATTTTTATTAGTGTGTATGAGAGAAAGAGAGAGAGGAGAACTATTCAAGTACTTTGGGGGAGGCAGACCATATGTTTATTAAACTATCAAGGGTCCTCTAGAGTGAGAACTCATTTATCAGGCCCTTGACTTCTCAGGTTTCCAGTTTCCCACTCTGGATACTTGAAGTCCTTCACTGCACCCAGGGTCCCCACATCAGTTTTATCCTGTCCCCAAACACCCCATAGCAACTTCAGTCCTGAAAAGCAAGCATATCTCCACCTTTTATCAATGTGTAACCTCAGCAAGGCCCTTGCTGTCTGGACCTCAGTTTCCTCATGTCTCATGAGCTAATCAGAGTAACTGCTGTGTGGGATTGTTGCAGGATTAAACCAGTTATCACCGGAAAGTGCCTGGAACAGTCTGTGAATATAAAAGTGAGTGCTTTTATCCCTTCTTCTCACTCACGGTAAGATGAACCTTGAACTGCTCATGGGCAGAGGAGCTGCAAGTCCATACCTCAAGCCACTCTCTGGGTTAGCTAATCTGTTTGCTCATATGTCACCATGGGCACTGCCTCCCCAGAGACATGATCCTGTGAATAAGATGGCCAAATCTATGGGAGTTGGGCTAGGGAAGGTCCTGCCAGAATGTCCTGCCAGATGGTCCTGCATCTGTTTTGCAAGCATTGGTCACTCCATAGCCAGTCCTGACTCAGCATTTGTTACAATGTTACCCGAACTGTGTCATGAGCAACAACTCCTCTCATCGTTCTAGAACGAAAGTAGATTCTGAAGGTGTCATTGGTAAACTGGAAGGTGGAAGACAGATGATGTTTGAACTTATCTTGTTCACCTGCAGAAACAAGAGATGAGTGTCATCAGGTGCCAAGGTTGGAAACAGGGTGGCAGGGCCAGTGAAGGATGGTCTGGGTACAGGGTGTCTGTACTCACTACAGGGTCTCTTGTTTGGGCTGAAGCAATTGATCGAGGGCACAAACAAGTCAGATGAGCCTGTGTCAAAGACAACCTGGAATTCCTGAGGGGGTGTTCCAATGGTGATTTTACCCACGTAGAGCATCTACAGGGAGAAGGAGGGAGTGGGTTAGTGCAGAACTGGCTACCCTCTATTCCCACACTGATGTCTCCCTCTGGGTGTCTCACATCTCTGGAAATCACTTTCTAACCACCGTGCAGCTCACAAACTTTGGTCACAGAGGTATCTGCATTTGATATATTTTTTCTGTACTACATTTTATGCAGGATATTGACTCTATGATTAGGCACTGAAGTAGTATCCCCTGCATGGGAAGCCCAGAGGCATAATCACTGCTCCTCCAGGACTACTGGGCACCCAGGGTAGTCCTGGTGCCTTCATTTGAGAAGCTCTGTCGTCTCTTCAAACCGAGCCTTAGCACCCCCCTTCTCCAGGAGGTCCTTCTTGATCAACCCCAGCCACTCCCTCTAAACTCAGACCACATCCAATCAACAACACATAGGTGACTCTTCCATTTGACATGTATTTACACTTTGCCTATCTCTCAGGCTGGCATGGACATTCTTAAAGACATTTTGAAGACAAAATTAGCCCTTTTACTAATCTAAAAGCAGTAACCCCAGTGATTCTTATGGCCATACTTTTTTCTGCTGTCATTCTTGCATCTGTGAAAACGGAATTCCTCTACCTGGGGATTCACAATTGCTTTGCATTTGGTTCTACCTTTTGATCAGTGATAGTTCACTCTTCATCTGTAACTGAGTGGCTCACTAAGTTCAGAAGGAACAATCTCCCTTAAACTAATGACACATCTTTGACACAGAAATGGATATTTACCTGCTACCTCGTAATTGCTGGGCCCAGTCACAAAGACCAACAGTTGAGGATGAGAGTGCATTATCCTCTGGTTGGGCTTCCGGTTTTCCAGGGTTTCTGCCTCCTGCAGGAACCCCAACCCCAACATCCCACCTGACACCTCCAGATGAGCCTCAGTACCGGGCGAGAGCACCAGGGGGCGCTGTGGAGCATCATCCCAAAATACTCACATCCATGATGTTCCTCAGGGGGTGAATAGTTAGATTTGAAGCACGAGAAGAAATATGGGACAGACTGTAAGCATGTTCCTTCAGGAAATTGTTCAGCATCTTTTTTCCACTGAGCGTTTTTCTCATGGTATTCACTCTCCTTAGAGGTATTCTTTCACCAAGCATTTGACAAAGAAAACAAAGAAGATACTACAATTAGCTGTCAGTGTTAAGGTATAACTGTCATTGTAATGGTTCTTTGTATTTTCTACTCATTTTTATGAGACACATTATTATCAGAATTCTATGCATATACCATGGCAAAGACATAGATTTGAATACAGGTTCTGTTCTGAAATCTTGGATAAGCCGTATAACCATGTGGTATCTCTGTTTCCCCTTCGGTAAAATGGTGGGATGTAACAATACAGGCCCTCAAAATAGAATAGCTTGGGGATAAGTGAAGTGACGGATATAAGGTACCTGATAAATAGGAAGTCTCAACAATGACAGCCATTAGCATTACTGTTGCCATCCCACTCTAACCTTCTCATAGAAACTCAAGGAAGGAGTTAGAAGGGGTACTCTTATGCTCTTTTACAAGGGAGCAATTTGAAATGCAAGAGGTCTGAGTTGGATGTGGTCACACTGCTTGTCAGATATAAAACAGTGTATCTTTCTCCACATTGGAAGAGAAGAGCGAGTTGAAAGAAGAATCCAAAATAAAGGGAACAAGTAAGGGAAACTCAGAGGCTGAAAAAGGAAGGAAGAGTCGATTATACAGAGTGAAGTAAGCCAGAAAGAAAAACACCAATACAGTATATTAACACATATATACGGAATTTACAAAGATGGTAATGATGACCCTGTATGCAAGACAGCAAAAGAGACACAGATGTGTAGAGCAGACTTTTGGACTCTGACGGAGAGGGAGAGGGTGGGATGATTTGGGAGAATNCAATCTACCCATCCACCCATCTACCAACCTACCTACCTGTCTACTCATCCACTAACTCATCTACTCACCCATCTACCAACGTACCATCCACTCATCCATCCACAAACTCATCTACTTACCCATTCACCCATCTATCCAGCTACCTACTTACCCATTTCTTCACTGACCTATCCACCCATCCACTCATCTACCCACAAACCCATCCACCCACCCATCCACAAACCCACCCATCCATCTACTCACCTACTCACTCATCTTCCTACCTACCCATCCACCATCCATGAACCATCTCTCCAACCATGAACTCATTCATTTAGCAAGCATTTTTTGACCCCTAACTTTATGCCAAGCCCTGTGGTGCGTATGGATCTTGTTTTCTTGGATCTCATTATTCCAGAGGGGCAATAAATAAACCAACAAGATGGTGAAAAAATATAAAATAGTAAAGGGAGAGAGAGTGGAGGGGAGAAGGCATGGAAGGCAAGGAAACTCTGAGAAAGTGATGTTTCAGCTGAGACCTGAGTGGGGAGAAAGTGACAACTGCTTGAAGATCTGGGGGGAGAGTGTTTCCAGCAGAGGGAACAGCAAGCACAAAACATCTGAGAAGGAAATTAACTTGGTGTACTTGTGCCACCACAGGAAATGGGTGTGGCTGGGGCACAGGGGCTGGCAGAAGGGGATACAAGGGGTTGGGTCTGAGGGGTGGCAGGGACCCAGATCCCAAGCACACTCGAGGGGAAGGAAGAGGAACGGGCTCTTCCAAGAACAAAGGGAAGCCAGTGGAGAGTTTAGAAGGAGGAGTGATGTGATGTGATCTGCTTCTGAAACTCACTCTTCTTGATGCCTTAAAGTGATGACTATAAAACAAGGCAGGGAGGAGGGTGATGGCCAGTGATTTCCGTTTCAAAATCCTGCAATTCCTCACTTCTCTTCAATTCTAAAACAATGTGAAAGATGATTTCTAACATCTGAAGGGTGTTTTCACCATTTACAATTCACATTTGTGGAACAATTCTGTGTAACTCTCACAGTAGCTCCATTCAGTATCAAGAAAGGTACCCCCTCTGAGTGCCTGCAGGGCAGCCCCAGATTGGAGACTCCCAACCCGAAGCCGTAAAGAGCGCTGCTCTGCAGTGCCTGCTGGAAGGGTGGGAATGCCGCTGTTTGTCTTGCTGCGAACGTCTGTTATTTATGGCTGGGCCCCCAGCCACCCTCTTCTGACAGAAGCAGTGCCTTGTCCCTTTGGAGAACCTCCTCCACCATCACTCACAGTCTTTGTGGTGCAGGTAGAGCCATTTCCACTCCTCAGGAGTGATCAATCAGAGATCCCAGTATCCTGGCTTCCCATTACCTGCTGGTTGGTTCAGGTTAGGCTCCCAGTTTGTGCCAATGAGAATCAATCCTGGGACTTAAACCAGGACTTAAACTTAATGGGAGATGTTTCCTTTCAGATGGGGTTGTTCATCTGTCAGCATACCTGACATGAGTGGGTGATGGCCACTTATTGGCAAGATCCTGCCCCCACAGAGAGCTAACAGAGACAAGAAGAGAGACTCATTCTGTTGAAGTGCCCTGATCCAGCCATACCTAAAGGCAACATCCTCTTCCTAACTTTTCGATGACAAGAACCCATGAATTCCCTTTTGTGCTTGAACAACTTTGAGATATGATTTCTGATCCTTGAAGCCAAATGGATCCTCACCAATGCACACTTGCACAACCCTTGAAGATTTATAAAAACACAGTCACATGCAGAGCTGGGTTCACTCTTACAGCGGCTCTGAGAGGTAGGCATTATTATCTCCGTTCCACAGAGGAGGCCAGCTCAGCCAAAAGTCAAGATGTGTTGCCAGGCACAGGGCTGGGGCTGAGACCCAAGACTTCAGTTATTCTCATCTTGGAGGATGAGTGCAGTCTCTCTGTACGGCTCTCCTCCAAGCATCCCTGTTTGATCACGGGTAAGCCCTCTGTCCACCCTGTGCCTCCCCAGTAGCAGGCCCCACTTTCCTGGCTTTTCTTCCTGGTCACTGTGCCGACCAGCCTGCAGTCCTTGTAAGCCTGGTGCCTGTGGCTCGCCTCCACTGACATTTTAAGCAGGCAAAGCCCTTTTAGGAATGTGAGTGACTCTGAGGAGACAGACAAGGCCCCTAAGACCTTTCTCCAACCTGCTGGGAAGCCACAAGCCACAGAGAAGTGGGATGTAGAATCCCGATCCTACTCTTCTCAAAAGCAGTGTGACTTTACACATGTGATTTAAGCTCTCTCCTGCCTGGTCTGTGAGTGGACCTAGTAATACACCAGCTTCAGGTGATAAACAGTCACGCCCATTTCTTCAGCTGCATTCCCCTCTGCCCTGTGCAGTTTCCTGGCTGTGAGCTCCCCTTTCTGGGGACACTTGGTCTCCTCCTCCAGGATCCACTCCTTCACTGAGGGCCTATTTATTTATTCAATGCCTATTGCATTCCAGGCTCTGCTCCCAAAGGTGGGAAACAGCAGGGAAGAAGATAAGAGCTTGCATTCTATAGAACAGGGACCGACTACAACCACATAAAGGAAATAGCTTCATACAGGCGCTCCACAGAAAACAAATAAGCAAAACCCAAGGAGACGAGCCATGCTCAGAGGAAGGAGGGGGGCACTAAACGGGGTGAGGAGACTTAGCCACTGAGACCTAAATGATGAGAAGAAGGCAACCAAGGCAAGAACTGATAGTTTGAAAATATACAACAAAAAATTAAAACTAAAAATAAAAAAGAAAACAAGAACTGATGGTTTGAGCATCCCAGGCAGAGAGCACAGCAAGTGCAAAGGCCCTGAGGTAGGACCAATTAGAGGAACAGTAGGCTGGCATGGATGGAGAGCTGAGCGAGGAAAAGGTGGCCCATGAAGTTGGAGAGGTAGATAGGGTAGACCCTGGGGCCTTTGTAAACTATGAATAGGATTGGAGCTTTATTACATGTGCGATGGGAAGCCATGGAGGGGATGCAGGCAGGTGAGGGATGGATCCTACACTCATTCTAGGAGGAGTGATCTGGCAGCTCTGGGGGGTCACTTAGCAGGGGCAAAGAGCAAGCAGGGCTGCCAGCCTGAGCCCCTGTCTCATCCAGACCCTTCTGGAGCTCAGCCCACCCGTCCAGCCCACCCCCACCAAGTAGATGGTGTTGGGAGCCCCTAGTGCTCTCTGCTCACCTGCAGATCCTTGTGACTAGTGCTGGGCACCCAGAGAAAGATGCACTTTGATAAACTCGAGCAGACACTATGGTTTCTCCACCAATGTCCTCAGCTCCTCTTTGATGACTCATCCCCAGGG
>SJYV01013726.1:0-18207 GCA_006410875.1 Neotragus pygmaeus
GCAATTCGAGAAAAACAATGAGGATCTAACCTCCAGGCGAGATAAATCCCTTGCATCTGCCACATCTCATGGGAAGTCACGTCATCCCTCATGAACCTGGATGGGTTCCTTCACACCCTTGCAGTGACTCAAGAATATCACGACATACATTTTTTTACTCGAGAGGAACACTGAGGTTCCTTCCACCCAGGGTCCTGCCACAACTCAAGAGGTGCCCCATGTCCCCCTGCTCTGCTCGAGATGAGGGTTCCTTTCCATGATTCTTTGGGGAATGATTCCCGATGGTCCCGTCACATCTCAAGAGGAGGCGCTCACCAAAGGAGTGTCGAGAGGAACTCTGGGGATGGTGCCACCTGTTCCAAGAAACCCCAAGAAGTCTCTGTCCACTCCAGAGAACCAGATTGCCCTGCAATGCCTCGGGTGTCACCCCGAGGATTGGCTTCCACCATGAAGGCACGTGTTTCCACTCGGTGGGAAAGCCTCGAGGGAAAGCCCCAGAGCCCTGTGTCATCTCAACGGGAAGCTTGAACTCGTGGCTACAGCCCAGGAGGAAAGCGTAAGTGCACGTCTCCTCTCGAAAGGAGATCTACTCCTCTGGCATGCCTCTAGTGGAACCCAACNCGAGGGAAAGCCCCAGAGCCCTGTGTCATCTCAACGGGAAGCTTGAACTCGTGGCTACAGCCCAGGAGGAAAGCGTAAGTGCACGTCTCCTCTCGAAAGGAGATCTACTCCTCTGGCATGCCTCTAGTGGAACCCAACTAACCACGTGAACAGTGGAGAGGTATCCTCAGACTCCAGACAAGGTCTTAGGAGTGGGCCCTGAATGGGAAGGAATCCTGCGAGGCCCCTGGCAAATCGCGTGGAGCCTGGCCTTTCCGGAGGGCACAGAGGCAGGTCCCTGGGATCCCCGTCTTAACTGGAGAGGAACTAGCTGCAACTCGAGAAAAACCAGGAGAATCTCCCCTCCAGGCAGATGAGGACCTGGTACTCTGCGGAATTTCGAGGGAAATCATCACATCCCTCATGAACCTCAACGGGTTCCTTCACACCCTTGCAGACACTCAAGAATATTCCGACAAACAATTCTCTACTGGAAAGGAAATCTGAGGGTTCTGCCACCGAGGGTCCGGCCACAAATGNAGGGAAATCATCACATCCCTCATGAACCTCAACGGGTTCCTTCACACCCTTGCAGACACTCAAGAATATTCCGACAAACAATTCTCTACTGGAAAGGAAATCTGAGGGTTCTGCCACCGAGGGTCCGGCCACAAATGAAGAGGAGCCACGTGTCCCCCTGCTTTGCTCAAAATGAGCGTTTTTTTCCCTGCTTCGTATGGGAATGATTCCCGATGATCCTGTCGCATCTCAAAAGGAGGCACTCTCAACAGGAGTGTCCAGAGGAACTCCGGGAGTCCTGCCACCTGTTCCACGAGACCCCCAGAGGGGCGGGTCCCTGGTGTCCCCAACATAACTCAAGAGGAACCTGCCACAACTCGAGAAAAACCAGGAGGATCTCACCTTCAGGCGAGATGAGGCTCTGTCCTCTGTGGCATCAGGCGGGAAGCCACACATCCCTCATGAAATTCGAAGGGTTTCTTCACACCCATGCAGTGACTCAAGGATAAACCGCCATACCCTTCTCTACTCGAGAGGTTAACTGAGGGTCCCACCACACTTCAAGAGGAGCCCCGTTTCCCCCTGCTCCACTCGAGAAGAGGGTTCCTTTCCCTGCTTCGTCTGGGAAAAATTCTCGACGGTCCCGTCTCATCTCAAGAGAAGACGTTCTCAACAGGAGTATTCAGAGGAATTCAGGTCGGGCCACTTGTTCCACGAGACCCCCAGATGTACATGGCCTCTCCAGAGAAACCTGGTGGCCCTGCGCCGCCTCAACTGTCACCCAGAGGATTGGCTCCCAGCACGGTGGCACGTGTTTCAACCCTGTGGGAAAGCCTCGAGGGGAAGCCCCAACCCCTGGGTCACCTCGACGGGAAGCATGACCCTGGGGTTACAGCTCGGGAGGAAAGCAAACATGCATGTCTCCACTCGAGACAAGACCTGACTCCCGTGGGGAGCCTCCAGAGGAACACCATGGTCCACGTCAGCAGTGGAGAGGAATCCTCAGGCTTCAGACAAGGACTTAGGAGCCAGCCCCAATGGAGAAGGAATCCCCAGAGGCCCCTGGCAACTCCCGTGGAGCCTGGACTTTCAGGAGGGCCAAGGGTAGGATCCCTGGGGTCACCATCCTAGCTCGAGAGGAACCTGTGGCAAATCGAGAAAAACCAGGAGGATATCCCATAAAGGCGAGAAGAGGCCCTTGTACTCTATGGCATCTGGCAGGAAGTCACCCCACACCTCGTGAACCTCAGTGGGTTCCTTCACACCCTTGCAGCAACTCAAGGAAATCCCGCCATACACGTCTCTACTCAAGAGGAACACCGAGGGTCACGCCACAACTCAAGAGGAGCCCCGTGTCCCCCTGCTCTGCTCAAGATGAGCGTTCCTTCCCCTGCTTCCTTAGGGAATGATTGCCGATTGTCCCGTCGCATCTCAAGAGGAGGCAGTCTTCACAAGAGTGTCCAGAGGAACTCCGGTGGTCCCTCCACCAGTTCCACGAGATCCCCAGATGTCACTGTCCACTCCAGAGGAATCTGGTGGCCCTGCACTGCCTCAACTCTCAGCCCGTGGATTGATTCCCACCAGGGTGGCACGTGTTTCAATCCTGTGGGAAAGCCTCGAGGGGAAGCCCCAGACCCCTGGGGCTCAATGGCAAGCCTGACCTTGCGGCTATAGCTCAGGAGGAAAGTGGACATGCATGTCTCCACTTGAGGCGAGACCTGACTCCCCTCGGGAGCCTCCAGAGGAACCCCACGGTCCACGTCAGGAGTGGACAGGAATCCTCAGGCTCCAGAAGAGGACTTAGGAGCCGATCCGACTGGGAAGGAATCATCATTGGCCCCTGGCAATTCACTTGGAGCCTGGCCGTTATGGAGGTCCCAGGGGCGGGTCCCTGGGGTGCCCTTCGTAACTCGAGATGAACCTTCTGCAACTCGACAAAAACCAGGAGAATCTCCCCTCCAGGCGAGATGAGGCCTTGTCCTCTGTGGTATGTGGCAGGAAGTCACCCCATCCCTCGTGAACCTCGATGGGTTCCTTCAGACCCTTGCAGCGACTCAAGTATATCCCACCATACAATCTCTACTGAGAGGAACACTGAGGGTCCCGCCACATCTCAAGGGGAACCCCGTGTCCCCCTGCTCCACTCGAGATGAGCGTTCATTCCCCTGATTCGTCAGGGAAGGATTCCCGATGGTCCCTTCGCATCTCAATATGAGGCGCTCTCCACAGGATTGTCCAGAGGAACTCTGGGGGTCGTGCCACCTGTTCCACGAGACTCCCAGATGTCGCTGTCCACTCCAGAGGAACCTGGTGTCCCTGTGCTGTCTCGACTCTCACCCCATGGATTGGCTACCACCATGGTGGCACATGTTTCAGCCTGTGGGAAAGCTTAGAGGGCTTTCCCTTGATGGGAAGCGTGACCCTGTGGCTACAGCTTGGGAGGAAAGGGGACGTGCACGTCTCCACTCGAGACAAGACCTGACTCCCATGCGGAGCCTACAGAGGAACCCACGGTCCACTTCAGCAGTGTAGAGGAATCCTCAGGCTTCAGACAAGGACTTACGAGTCAGCCACAGTGAAAAGACCTCCCCAGGAGCCCCTGGCAACTCACTTGGAGCCTGGCCATTCAGGAGGGCAGAGGGGTGGGTCCCTGGGGTCCCCAACATAACTCGAGAGGATCCTGCTGCAACTCAAGAAAAACCAGGAGGATCTCACCTGCAGGCAAGATGAGGCCCTTGTGCTCTGCGGCATCTAGTGGGAAGTAACCCCATCCCTCAAGAACGTCGACGGGTTACTTCACACCGATGCAGCGAATCCAGGATATTCTGACATACATATCTCTACCTGAGAGGATTACCGAAGTTTCCGCATCAATCAAGACGAGCCCCATGTCCCCTTGCTCCGCTCGAGATGAGAGTTCCATTCCCTGCTTCATCGGGGAATGATTCCCAATGGTCCCGTCACATGTCAAGAGGAGACTCTCTATACAGGAGTGTCCAGAGGAACTCAGGTTTTCACGCCACTTGTTACATGAGACCCCCAGAAGTCTCTGTCCACTTCAGAGGAACCTGGTGGTGCTGTGCTGCCTCGACTGTCACCCTGAGGATTGGCTCCCACCATGGTGGCATGTGTTTCAACCCTGTGGAAAAGCCTCGATGGGAAGCCCCAGACCCCTGTGTCACCTCGACAGGAAGCCTGACCCTGCGGCTACAGCTCTGGAGGAAAGCAGATGTGCACGTCTCCACTCGAGATGAGACCAGACTCCCATGGGGAGCCTCCAGAGGAACCCCATGGTACACATCAGCAGTGGACAGGAATCCTCAGGCTCCAGACCAGGACTTAAGAGACGGCCACGACTGTGAAGGAAACCCCAGAGGCATCTGTCACCTCGCGTGGAGCCTGGCCTTTCCGGACGGCACAGGGGCGCATCCCTGTGGTCCCCATAATAACTCGAGAGGAACCTGCCACAACTCGAGAAAAACCAGGATGATCTCACCTACAGGCGAGATAAGGCCCTTGTCCCCTGTGGCATTTGACGGGAGGTCACCCCATCCCTCATGAAACTTGACGGTTCCTTCACACCTTTACAGCAACTCAAGGATATCCCTACATACACGTCTCTACTCAAGAGGAACACCGAGGGTCCCCCAGCAACATAAGAGGAGCCCCGTGTCCCCCTGCTCTGCTCGAGATGAGGGTTCCTTTCCCTGCTTCGTCGGGGAAGGATTCCCTATGGGCCCATCGCATCTCAAGAGTAGGCGCTCTCCACAGGAGTGTCTAGAAGAACTCCGATTTTTGCACCACCTGTTCAAACAGACAACCAGATATCTCTGTGCACTCAGAGAAACCTGGTGGCCCTGCACCATCTCGACTGTCACCCAGAGGATTGGCTCCCACCATGGTTGCACGTGTTTCAACCCTATGGGAAAGCCTCGAAGGGAAGACCCAGACCCCTGTAGCACCTCGATGGGAAGCATGACCCTCTGGCTACAGATCTGGAGGGAAGCGGACATGCAAGTCTCCACTCGAGACAAGACCAGACCCCCTGGGGAACCTCCAGAGGAACCCCACGGTCCACGTCAGCTGTGGAGAGAAATCCTCAGGCTCCAGATGAGGACTTTGGAGCTGGCATTGACTTTGAAAGAAACCCCAGCAGCACCTGGCACCTCGCATGGAGCCTGGCCTTTCCGAAGGGGTCAGGTGCGGTTCCCTGGGTTCCCCATTGAAACTCGAGAGAAACCTGCCGCAACTCGAGAAAAACCAGGAGGATCTACCCTGCAGGTGAGATGAGACACTTGTCCTCTGCAAAATCTGGTGGGAAGTCACCCCATCCCTCGTGAACATCGACGGGTTCTTTCACACCCTTGTAGCGACTCAAGGATATCCTGACATACACGTCTCTACTTGAGAGGAACACCGAGGGTTCCGCCACGACTGAAGACGAGCCCTGTGTCCCCCTGTTCCACGTGAGATGCGGGTTAATTTCCCTGTTTCATTGGGGAAGGATTCCCGATGGACCCGTCACATCTCAAGAGGCGGCACTCTTCACAGGAATGTCCAGAAGAATTCCGGGTTCAGGCCTCCTGTTCCACGAAATGCCCAGATGTCTCTGTCCAATCCAGAGGAACCTGGAGGCCCTGTGATGCCTTGAATATCACCCCAAGGATTGGCTCCCACCATGGTGGCACGTGTTTCAACCCTGTGGAAAAGCCTCGAGGGGAAGCCACAGACTCTTGTGTCACTTCGATGGGAACCCTGACCCTGCAGCTACAGCTTGGGAGGAAAGCGGACGTGCAAATTACCACTCGAGACGAGACCAGACTCCCATGGGGAGCCTCCAGAGGAACCCCACCATCCACTTCAGCAGTGGAGAAGTATCCTCAGGCTCCAGACGAGGACTTAGGAGCCAGCCCCAACTGTGAAGGAATCCCCAGAGGCCCCTAGCACCTAGCGTGGAGCCTGGCCTTTCCCGAGGGCACAGGGGTGGTTCCCTGGGGTCCCGGTCATAACTGGAGAAGAACCTGCCGCAACTCGAGAAAAACCAGGAGGATATCCCCTCCATGCGAGATGAGGCCCTTGTGCTCTGCAGCATCTGGCGGGAAGTCACCCCATCCCTCCTGAACCTCGATGGGTTCCTTCACACCCTTGCAGCGACTCAGAGATATCACAACATACACATCTCTACTTGAGAGGAACACTGAGGTTCCCACTACAACTCAAGAGGAAACCTGCGTGATGAGTGTTCCTTTCCCTGCTTAGTCGGAGNCTCGATGGGTTCCTTCACACCCTTGCAGCGACTCAGAGATATCACAACATACACATCTCTACTTGAGAGGAACACTGAGGTTCCCACTACAACTCAAGAGGAAACCTGCGTGATGAGTGTTCCTTTCCCTGCTTAGTCGGAGAAAGATTCCCGATGGTCCCGTCACAAGTCAAGAGGAGGTGCTCTCCACAGGAGTGTCCAAAAGTACTCTGGGTTTTGCAACAACTGTTCCACCAGACACCCAGATGTCTCTGTCCACTCCAGAGGAACCTGGTGGCCCTGTGCCACCTCNGAGTCCCCTTAATGTCCCTCGCCCCGAAGAGGACCTCCTCGTTTTTGCTGATGGCACCTACAATCTCTCAAGCATTGCCGCTCAGCTCGGCTGTCTTCCCGCCTTCCGGGGGCCCGGTCCGCTCTTTCCGCCAGGAGGCGCCCGAGGCTTCTGTGTCGCTCGCATCAGAAGAGCTGCTATGGACGCTGAGCTCCGCAGCTTCGTCTGAGTCGGAGTCCGGGGCGGTGTGGCGGCGGATGCGGGACACGGCTTCCCGCAGGGCCCCGGCATAGGGTCCAGGGGCTCGCGCCCAGCCCCGGCCTGCGCGCCGCGGGCCGGACGCCACTTTCTCAGATCCCTCGGCACCGCGCGCTCCCCGCGAAGCCGGTGGACCTATGGCTGAGTGCTCTGGGCTACCGGGCTGCGTGAGGGGATCCTGTAGGTTTACTTCGCCAACCGGGAGCCCCAAGATGCGCGAGGCGCGCTCCTCCAGTGAGGAGTCCGCGGGCTTCCCGCCCTCAGCTTCGAGCCCGCGTCCCTCNCTATGGCTGAGTGCTCTGGGCTACCGGGCTGCGTGAGGGGATCCTGTAGGTTTACTTCGCCAACCGGGAGCCCCAAGATGCGCGAGGCGCGCTCCTCCAGTGAGGAGTCCGCGGGCTTCCCGCCCTCAGCTTCGAGCCCGCGTCCCTCACTGGGTTGGAGAGAAGGGCGACTGCTCAATGGCAGCTTTCGGCAAGGGGAAGGAAGGACCGCGGCCCCCTCTCCCTCCTCTTTATTGGGTTTCGGTTGGCTGGGGGCATTCCCCACAAGGCGTGGCACCCCGGCGGGCAAAAGCTGTACATGCTGGGTTCGAGGGGTCGGGACGTACTGGGAGCGTATCACCACGCAAGTGGCATCAATGACAAAGACGCCTTCCCCACGAGCGGGGCCACGGGAACTTCGGGGCAGGGTGTGGGGGCGTCGGGTCGCCTTCCAACCCTCCAGGGTCTCGGGTCCTGCCTCCCCTCTATGACCCAGGGACTCTCTCCATCCCGTGCCTCCTGGAGCCCAGGGTCTGGGAAGGGTCTGGCTCTGCTGGGGCGGCTGTTTTTTAATGGAAGGAACCCAGCGTTTGGGGAGCCAGGTCTGGTCTCTCCCTTCCCTCCCTTCCCCGGAGCCCTTGGGATGGGGTCTGGACCTGGGAGTGGGACGCGGGGGGCTAGGGGTGGCAGTGGCAGACCCCGCAGGAACGGTGCCTGGGCTCCCAGCGGCTTTAGCTTGGGGATGGCCGTCACTACCACTCTTCAGGACAGCAGCAGCCAGCCTCGGGCTTTTCTCCGCGGCTCCCTTACCGGACTCCAGCCTTGGCCTGTCTGTTCCACAGCCTGGGGATCCCCCCAAGAGACCCCGTCCCTGACGGAGACCCCAGGCCCCTAGGACGTCCCGGTAGATCCGAGGATCTAGCCTCTTCTTTGCGCACCCTCCCTCTGTCCTAGTCGGCGCAGAGGTTGAACAGGCGCGCGCCTGCGAGGGCTCGGGGCCTCGCTTAGTCCCCAGGGTCCTGTGGGGGCCCTCGTAAGAAGGTGGAGCCACGTAGGGTGGCGGCCGGTCCCAGCGGCGTCGCGGGGCCATCCCGGCAGCGCCTCTCAGCAGCAGGTGAGCCTCGTAGCTGGGGGGCCCTGGCCGCCGACCAGCCCAGGGCCCCGCCCACGCCGCCCCAGGATTGCTCTGCGGCTGCGCGGATGGACGGGGCGGTCGCCCCACCGACCCCAGGCGCTCGGGCCTTGAGGGAGCTGGGAGCCCTGCAGAGTGGGCCACCCGAAGGGCGTTCCGAGGCTCCGGGCGGGGCCGACCAGGGGGACTCCTTCGGGCCCCACCAGCCTTGCGCCTTTTTCGCTCGGTCTCCTTGGCCTCCCGCTCCTGCGACGCCGCTTTCCTTTTCTCTTGCTCCCGGGCTCGGGCCTCGGCCGGGGGCCCCGCCCGCCAGTTGGTCGCCTCCTGCAGCACCCTGGAGGCCCAGGGCCGGCGGGGCGGCGGCTCAGGGGATCCCGGGCGCGGCCCACACCTGGGACAATGAGCAGGAACCCAGGTGAGCAGTTTGTGGGGGAAGGGAGCCGAGGTCCGGGGAGCTGGGAGCGCTGGAGGCCACTTGGGGCCACCGGGTGGAGGGGTGTGTGTGAGTGTGTGCGCGTGTGCACGTGCGTATATGTTGGGGTTGAAGTCGAAGCGGGACTCCTCACCATCTCTCCATGCACACTTTAACAGTATCTGCCCCATCTCACCTGCCCTTTCTCACGCCCACTCCTGTGCCCCCAAACAAACCGGGTGAGTCAGGCCCCAACCTTCGGGATGGGGTTGGGGGAGGCGTGGGAAAGAGAAGACAGCGCTGGCTGGTGCCCACGGGAAGGTCCGGACCCCAATCCCTGCCCCACCTCTCTCTTCCCCTTACCCCTCCTTCACTCACGTGCGGCTCTGGGGCCCTCGGACCCAGTGGCTGGCCTGGAAGTCCATGAGCTGTCGAGGAGGGGCGCGGCGACTATAATGACAGGAAATAGTCTTCACTTCGATCACCAGCAGCTTGGATTTCTGCACCCAGAGGCAGCTGCCAGACTCCNGGGAAGCCCCAGACCCCTGTGTCACCTCGACAGGAAGCCTGACCCTGCGGCTACAGCTCTGGAGGAAAGCAGATGTGCACGTCTCCACTCGAGATGAGACCAGACTCCCATGGGGAGCCTCCAGAGGAACCCCATGGTACACATCAGCAGTGGACAGGAATCCTCAGGCTCCAGACCAGGACTTAAGAGACGGCCACGACTGTGAAGGAAACCCCAGAGGCATCTGTCACCTCGCGTGGAGCCTGGCCTTTCCGGACGGCACAGGGGCGCATCCCTGTGGTCCCCATAATAACTCGAGAGGAACCTGCCACAACTCGAGAAAAACCAGGATGATCTCACCTACAGGCGAGATAAGGCCCTTGTCCCCTGTGGCATTTGACGGGAGGTCACCCCATCCCTCATGAAACTTGACGGTTCCTTCACACCTTTACAGCAACTCAAGGATATCCCTACATACACGTCTCTACTCAAGAGGAACACCGAGGGTCCCCCAGCAACATAAGAGGAGCCCCGTGTCCCCCTGCTCTGCTCGAGATGAGGGTTCCTTTCCCTGCTTCGTCGGGGAAGGATTCCCTATGGGCCCATCGCATCTCAAGAGTAGGCGCTCTCCACAGGAGTGTCTAGAAGAACTCCGATTTTTGCACCACCTGTTCAAACAGACAACCAGATATCTCTGTGCACTCAGAGAAACCTGGTGGCCCTGCACCATCTCGACTGTCACCCAGAGGATTGGCTCCCACCATGGTTGCACGTGTTTCAACCCTATGGGAAAGCCTCGAAGGGAAGACCCAGACCCCTGTAGCACCTCGATGGGAAGCATGACCCTCTGGCTACAGATCTGGAGGGAAGCGGACATGCAAGTCTCCACTCGAGACAAGACCAGACCCCCTGGGGAACCTCCAGAGGAACCCCACGGTCCACGTCAGCTGTGGAGAGAAATCCTCAGGCTCCAGATGAGGACTTTGGAGCTGGCATTGACTTTGAAAGAAACCCCAGCAGCACCTGGCACCTCGCATGGAGCCTGGCCTTTCCGAAGGGGTCAGGTGCGGTTCCCTGGGTTCCCCATTGAAACTCGAGAGAAACCTGCCGCAACTCGAGAAAAACCAGGAGGATCTACCCTGCAGGTGAGATGAGACACTTGTCCTCTGCAAAATCTGGTGGGAAGTCACCCCATCCCTCGTGAACATCGACGGGTTCTTTCACACCCTTGTAGCGACTCAAGGATATCCTGACATACACGTCTCTACTTGAGAGGAACACCGAGGGTTCCGCCACGACTGAAGACGAGCCCTGTGTCCCCCTGTTCCACGTGAGATGCGGGTTAATTTCCCTGTTTCATTGGGGAAGGATTCCCGATGGACCCGTCACATCTCAAGAGGCGGCACTCTTCACAGGAATGTCCAGAAGAATTCCGGGTTCAGGCCTCCTGTTCCACGAAATGCCCAGATGTCTCTGTCCAATCCAGAGGAACCTGGAGGCCCTGTGATGCCTTGAATATCACCCCAAGGATTGGCTCCCACCATGGTGGCACGTGTTTCAACCCTGTGGAAAAGCCTCGAGGGGAAGCCACAGACTCTTGTGTCACTTCGATGGGAACCCTGACCCTGCAGCTACAGCTTGGGAGGAAAGCGGACGTGCAAATTACCACTCGAGACGAGACCAGACTCCCATGGGGAGCCTCCAGAGGAACCCCACCATCCACTTCAGCAGTGGAGAAGTATCCTCAGGCTCCAGACGAGGACTTAGGAGCCAGCCCCAACTGTGAAGGAATCCCCAGAGGCCCCTAGCACCTAGCGTGGAGCCTGGCCTTTCCCGAGGGCACAGGGGTGGTTCCCTGGGGTCCCGGTCATAACTGGAGAAGAACCTGCTGCAACTCGAGAAAAACCAGGAGGATATCCCCTCCATGCGAGATGAGGCCCTTGTGCTCTGCAGCATCTGGCGGGAAGTCACCCCATCCCTCCTGAACCTCGATGGGTTCCTTCACACCCTTGCAGCGACTCAGAGATATCACAACATACACATCTCTACTTGAGAGGAACACTGAGGTTCCCACTACAACTCAAGAGGAAACCTGCGTGATGAGTGTTCCTTTCCCTGCTTAGTCGGAGAAAGATTCCCGATGGTCCCGTCACAAGTCAAGAGGAGGTGCTCTCCACAGGAGTGTCCAAAAGTACTCTGGGTTTTGCAACAACTGTTCCACCAGACACCCAGATGTCTCTGTCCACTCCAGAGGAACCTGGTGGCCCTGTGCCACCTCGAATGTCACCCTGAAGATTGGCTCCCACCACGGTGGAACGTGTTTCAACCCTGTTGGAAAGCCTCAAGGGGAAGCCCCAAACCCTGGGTCACCGCCATGGGAAGCCTGACCCTGAGGCTACACCATGGGAGGAAAGTGGACGTGCACGTCTCCACTCGAGACAAGACCTGACTCCCCTGGGGAGCATCCAGAGGAATGCCACGGACCACGTCAGCAATGTAGAGCAATCCTCAGGCTTCAGACAAGGATTTACGAGTCAACCCCAACTGCGTAGGAATTACCAGAAGACCTGGCAACTCGTGTGGAGCCTGGCCATTCAGGAGGGCACAGGGGCGGGTCCCTGGGGTGCCCGTCGTAACTCGAGAGGAATCTACCACAACTCGAGAAAAACCAGGAGGATCTCACCTCCAGGCCAGATGAGGTCCTTTTCCTTTGCAGCATCTGGCGGGAAGTCACCCCTTTCCTCATGAACCATGACGGGTTCCTTCACACCCTTGCAGCAAATCAAGGATATCCCACCATACACGTCTCTACTCGAGAGCAACACCGAGGGCTCAAGAAGAGCTCTGTTTTCCCCTGCTCTGCTCGAGATGAGGGTTCCTTTACCTGCTTCGTCAGGGGAGGATTCCCGACGGCCCCCTTGCATCTCAAAAGGAGGCGCTCACCACAGGAGTTTCCAGAGTTACTTCGGGGGTCGTGCCACCTCTTGCACGAGACCCGCAGATGTCTCTGTCCACTCCAGAGGAACCTGGTGGCTCTGTGCCACTTCAAATGTCAACCTGAAAATTGGTTCCCACCACGGTGGCACATGTTTCAACCCTGTGGGAAAGCCTCTACGGGAAGCCCCAGACCCCTGGGTCACCTGGATGGGAAGCCTGACCCTGTGGCTACAGCTCGAGAGAAATGCGGATGTGCACTTCTCCACAGGAGAGGAGAAATGACTCCCATGGGGAGCCTCCAGAGGTTCCACACGATCCACGTCAGCAGGGGAGAAGAATCCTCGGTCTCCAGACGAGGACTGAGAAGCCACCCTGGACTGCGCAGGAATCCCCAGAGGACACCTGCATCTCGCGTGGAGCCTTGACTTTCCAGATGGCCAAGGACGGGTCCATGGGGACCCAGTTGTAAATATAGAGGGAGTTCTCGCAACTCGAGATAAACCAGTAGGATCTACCCTCCAGGCGAGATGAGGCCCTTGTCCTGTGCGGCAACAGGTGGGTAGTCACACATCCCTCGTGAAACTCGAAGGGTTCCTGCACACCCTTGCAGCGACTCAAGGATATCCTGCCATTCACCTCTCTACTCGAGAGGATCACCGAGGGTCCCGCCACACATCAAGAGGAACCCCGTGTCCCCCTGCTTTGCATGAGATGAGGGTCCTTTTCCCTGCTTCGTCGGGGAAGGATTTCCGACGGTCCCATCGCATTTCAAGAGGAGGCGTTCTCCACAGGAGTGTGCAGAGTAAACCCGGGTGTCGGGACACCTGTTCCACGAGACCCCCAGAAGTCTCTATCCACACCAGTGGAACCTAGTGGCCCTGCCCCGCCTCGACTGTCACCCGGAGGATTGGCTCCCAGCATGGTGGCACAAGTTTAAACTCTGTGGGAAAGCCTCCAGGGGAAACCCCCGACCTCTGGATCACGTCAACGGCAAGCCTGATCATGCGGCTGCAGCTCTGGAGGAGAGCAGACGTGCATGTCTCCACTCGAGACGAGAGCTGACTGCCCTGGGGAGTCTCCAGAGGAACCCCATGGTCCACGTCAGCAGTGGAGAGGAATTCTCAGGCTCCAGACAAGGACTTAGGAGCCGGCCCTGAGTGCCAAGGAATTCCCAGAGGTCCCTGGCAACTCGCATGGAGCCTGGCATTTCCGGAGGTCACAGGGGCGGGTCCCTGGGGTCCCCATCGTAACTCGAGAGGAACCTGCCGCAACTCGACAAAAACCAGGAGGATCTCCCCTCCAGGCGAGATGAGGCCCTTGTCCGCTGCAGCATCTGGCGGGAAGTCACACATCCCACGTGAACCTCGAAGGGTACCTTCACACCCTTGCAGGGACTCAATGATATACTGCCATACACGTCTCTACTCGACAGGAACACCAAGGGTCCTGCCACACCTCAAGAGGAGCCCCGTGTCCCCATGCTTTGCTCGAGATGAGCGTTTTATTCCCTGCTTCATTGGGGAATGATTGCTGACAGTCCCGTCAAATCTCAACAGGAGGCACTCTTCAAAGGATTGTCCAGAGGAATTCCGGGTGTCCCGCCACCTGTTCCATGAGACCCCCAGATGTCGCTGTCCACTGCAGAGGAATCTGGTGTCCCTGGCTGCCTCGACTGTCACCCTGTGGATTGATTCCCACACCGATGGCACGTGTTTCACCCGTGTGGGAAAGCCTCGAGTGAAAGCCCCAGACCCCTTGGTCAACTCGATGGCAAGCCTGATCCTGTGGGGACTGCTCGGGAGGAAAGTGTACGTGCACATCTCCACTCGAGACAAGACCTGACTCCCCTAGGGAGCCTCCAGAGAACCCCACGGTCCACATCAGCAGTGAACAGGAATCCTCAGGCTCCAGACGAGGACTTAGGAGGAGGCCCCTATGGGAAAGGAATCATCATTGGCCCCTGGCAACTCACATGTAACCTGGTCATTCTGGAGGTCCCAGGTGCGGGTCCGTGGGGTGCTCGTTGTAACTCGAGATGAACCTGCTACAACTCGACAATAACCTGGAGGATCTCCCCTCCAGGCGAGATGAGGCCCTGTCCTCTGGGGCATCTGGCGGGACATCACCCCATCCCTCGTGAACCTCGACAGGTTCCTTCACACCCTTGCAGCGACTCAAGGATATCCCGCCATACAAGTCTCTACTCGAGATGAACAGCGAGGGCCCGCCACACTTCAAGAGGAGCCCCATGTCCACCTGCTCGGCTTGAAATGAGCATTCATTTCCTTGATTCATCGGGGAAGGATTCCTGAAGGTCCTCTAGCATCTCAAGAATAGGTGCTCTCCACAGGATTGTCGAGAGGAACTCTGGGGGACACATCACCTGTTCCACGAGACTCCCAGATGTCACTGTCCACTCCAGAGGAACCTGGGGTCCCTGCACTGTCTCAACTGTCACCCCATGGATTGGCTCCCATCACAGTGGCACGTGTTTCAAGCCTGTGGGAAAGCCTCGAGGGGAAGGCCCAGACCCCTGTGTCACCTCGACAGGAAGCCTGACCCTGGGGC
Organism: Neotragus pygmaeus; assembly: GCA_006410875.1. Lineage (NCBI taxonomy): Eukaryota > Metazoa > Chordata > Mammalia > Artiodactyla > Bovidae > Neotragus > Neotragus pygmaeus. The sequence continues at coordinate 14,735 of SJYV01013726.1, forward strand.
TACAGCTTGGGAGGAATGCGGACGTGCACGTCTCCAATCTAGATGAGGCCTTACTACCGTGGGGAGCCTCCAGAGGAACCCCATGATCCACGTCAGCAGTCGAGAGGAATCCTCAGACTCCAGACAAGGTCTTAGGAGCTGGCCCCGACTGCAAAGGAATCTCCAGAGGCCCATGGCAACTCTCATGGAACCTGGCCATTCCCGAGGGCCCAGGGGCGGGTCCCTGTGTTCCCCATCATAACTTGAGAGGAACCTGTCACAACTCGAGAAAAACCAGGAGGATCTCCCCTTCAGTCGAGATTAGGCCCTAGTCCTCTGCAGCACCAGGCGGGTAGTCACACATCCCTCGTGAAACTCAAAGGGTTCCTTCACACCCTTGCAGGGACTCAAGAATATCCCGACATACACGTCTCCACTCTAGAGGAACACCGAGGGTAACCACAAAACTCAAGAGGAGCCCCGTGTCACCTTGCTCCACTCTAGATCACGCTTCCTTTCTCTTCTTCATCAAGGAACGATTCCTGACTGTCCCGTTGCATCTCAAGAGGACACGCTCTCCACAGGAGTGTTCAGAAGAACTCCGGGTTCGGGCCACATGTTCCACGAAACCCCCAGATGTCTCTGTCCACTCCAGAGGAACCTGGAAGCCCTGCGCCGCCTTGAATGTCACCACGAGTATAGGCTTCCACCATGGTGGCACATGTTTCAACCCTGTGGAAAAGCCTGGAGGGGAAGCCCCAGACTCCTGTTTCACCTTGACTGGAACCCTGACCCTACAGCTACAGCTTCAGAGGAAAGCAGACGTGCAAATCTACACTCGAGACGAGACCAGTCTCCCATGGGGAGCCTCCAGAGGAACCCCACGGTCCACTTCAGCAGTGGAGAGGAATCCTCTGGCTCCAGACAGGAAATTAGGAGCTGGCTACGACTGCCAAGGAATCCCCAGAGGCCCCTGGCACCTTGCGTGGAGCCTGGCCTTTCCAAAGGGCACAGGGGCGAGTCCCTGGGGTCCCCGTCGTAACTGGAGAGGAACCTGCCCCAACTTGAGAAAAACCAGGAGAATCTCTCCAGGCGAGATGAGGCCCTTGTCCTCTGCAGCATCTGGCGGGAAGTCACCCCATCCCTCCTGAACCTCGACGGGTTCCTGCACACCCATGCAGCGAATCAGGGATATCGTGCCATACATGTGTCTACTCGAGAGCAACAACGAGGGTCCTGCCAAACCTCAAGAGGAGCCCCATTTCCCCCTGCTCCGCTCCAGATGAGGATTTCTTTACCTGCTTCGTCAGGGAAGGATTCCCGACGGTCCCAGTGCATCTCAAAAGGAGGCGCTCACCACAGGAGTTTCCAGAGTTAGTCCGGTGTTCGCGCCACAACTTGCCAGAGACCCACAGATGTCTCTGTCCTCTTCAGAGGAAACTGGTGGCTCTGCGCCGCCTCGAATGTCACCCTGATGATTGGCTACCACCACGGTGGCACATGTTTCAACCCTGTGGGAAAGCCTCTAGGGGAAGCCCCAGACCCCTGGGTCACCTGGACGGGAAGCCTGACCCTGTGGCTACAGCTCAAGAGAAATGCGGATGTGCACTTCTCCACAGGAGAGGAGAACTGACTCCCCTGGGGAGCCTCCAGAGGTTCCCCACGATCCACGTCTGCAGTGGAGATGAATCCTTGGTCTTCAGACGACATCTTAGGAGCCAGACCTGACTGAGAAGGAATCCCCAGAGGACCCTGGCAACTCGTGTGGAGCCTTGCATTTCCAGATGGCCAAAGACGGGTCCCTGGGTCCCCATCGTAAGTCNTGCAGTGGAGATGAATCCTTGGTCTTCAGACGACATCTTAGGAGCCAGACCTGACTGAGAAGGAATCCCCAGAGGACCCTGGCAACTCGTGTGGAGCCTTGCATTTCCAGATGGCCAAAGACGGGTCCCTGGGTCCCCATCATAAGTCTAGAGGGACCTCCAGCAACTCGAGAAAAGACAGGAGCATCTCCCCTCCAGGAGAGATGAGGCCCTTGTCCTGTGCGGCAACAGGCGTGTAGTCACACATCCCCCGTGAAACTCGAAGGGTTCCTTCACACCCTTGCAGCGACTCAAGGATATCCCACCATTCGCCTCTCTACTCAAGAGGATCACCGAGGGTCCCGCCACACATCAAGAGGAGCTCCATGTCCCCTTGCTTTGTGCGAGATGAGGGTTCTTTTCCCTGCTTCGTTGGGGAAGGATTCCCGATGGTCCCATCGCATCTTAAGAAGAGGTGCTCTCCACAGGAGTGTGCAGAGTAACACCAGGTGTTGGGACACCTGTTCCACGAGACCCCCAGAAGTCTCTGTCCACAACAGTGGAACCTAGTGGCCCTGCCCCGCCTCGACTGTCACCCGGAGGATTGGCTCCCAGCATGGTGGCACANCAAGGAGTAAGTGTCTTTTAATTTCATGGCTGCAATTACCATCTGCAGTGATTTTGGAGCCCCCAAAAACAGTCTGACATTGTTTCCACTGTTTTCCCATCTATTTCCCATGAAGTGATGGGACCAGATGCCTTAACTTGCTTGATATTTAATACAGAGTAGATGTTTTTTTTTTTTTTGTTAACATCACTCCCAAATTCTATTATTTTTTATTTGCTTTCATGGTTATTACATATCATCAACACTAAAATGCAACCTCCATTAAGTGAAGGACTTTTATTAATGCTAGGTTGTAAGCCACTAGGTGTTATGAAAGTGATCAGTATATATTTAAAATTCTATTTATATATGTGAATTGCATCTTTTTTTACCTGAATTTATTTCATATCAGTTTTCTCTAGTTTTGAGCTATTCTAGCATGTCATATTACTTTAACTTTTCATGAGAGATCAATAGTCTTTAAATTCCTNTATGAAAGTGATCAGTATATATTTAAAATTCTATTTATATATGTGAATTGCATCTTTTTTTACCTGAATTTATTTCATATCAGTTTTCTCTAGTTTTGAGCTATTCTAGCATGTCATATTACTTTAACTTTTCATGAGAGATCAATAGTCTTTAAATTCCTTTCTCTAAATCAATGCAAAGATACTCCAACATAGAAAAAAACAAGGTTGACAGATTAAAAACAGAAAACTTTTTAAAATAAATAATTGGTTTATATCAAGTATTTTAAATATACTGATCTGAAAAGACCTCTGAAGTATTCATTTAAGAAAATATATTTCACTCTAATATTTTCCATTTAAGGAATAACAAGAGAAATTTGTCATCTCTGTCTAAAAAATCATTCTGATAAAAATTTCTAGTTGAATCATGTGAAAATACATACAAACATCTAAATAAAATATTAATATTTTATAAGCAAAGTGAATGCAAGAAAAATGAAATGAATTAAAGTTAAATAAAACGTCACATTTATGATTATTTTCCTAACTCCATTCAATTTTTTATAAATTAATTAATGAATTATAATTAAAGAATTATATAGATGATTCTTC
>SJYV01013732.1:6301-24182 GCA_006410875.1 Neotragus pygmaeus
GTGTTTTTCTTGAGTCACTGCTCTCAGAGTCCTTTCCCTCACTGGGAGTCACAGTCCACCTCGCCTCCCTAGGATGCCCTCCAACACTGTGCTGATCTCTGGGTCTGCCATGGGGGCTGCTCAGGTTCTAATCTGGTCCTACTCCTGTGTGTTTTTGCCTCCAATGTCCACAGCTATCAGAACTAGTGTGTTTTCTTTTGTGGGAGCTCTCAATGTCTTTTTATATATTCCTTAGACAGAGTCTGCCTAGTTGACTGTGTGGATTTAATCTGCAATTTGTACTCCTGGTGGGAAGGTTTTGGGTCTTCTTCCTTAGCCACAATGCCCCTGGGTTTCAATTGTGGTTTTATTTCCAGACGACCCTCTGCATGTGGGTCGTCCACTGGGGTTTGCTCCTGAGGCTTCCCTGGAGGACTTGGGTTTGCTCCTGTGAGGGCCAGGTGTGGAGGTGATGCAGCTGCTTGGGTTACAGGGGTTCTGGCAGCACCAGGTACTCAGGGGAGTTGGCAGCTAGGGCAGCTGGAAATACAGTGCTCTGGAAGGGTATGGGCACCAGTGTTGGCCAATACACTCCAGTGTTCTTGCCTGGAGAATCCTCCTCCCTGACAGCCATGGTCTACATGGTTGCAAAGAGTCAGACACGACTGAAGCGGCCCTATGCGTGTAGATGCAAGACTTTTTTTTGCCTGTGGCCACTCTGCCCCGTGAGAGTTGAGCATGAAGGTGGCACAGCTGCTTGGCTTGTGGGGACCCTGGTGGTGCCAAGTGTGCAGGGACAGGGACTGCCTCTGCCACAGGAGTTATGGCCCTCTGAGAGTCTTTTTTCAAGCCTCTGGTAGCTGGTGATCAGAAGGCTTCTTGGGCCTATTTTTCTTCATAGCTCCGCCCATTCAGGCACTTAGAGGGCTCCCTTGCCTGGGTCCTTCTCTGTTGTTCTGCACGTCTGGCTCATAGAGGGGCCTCCTGGGTGGGGTCCTGCTCTGTAGATTGGCGAGTCCAGCACTTAAAGAGGCACCCTGGGAGGGGCCCTGCTCTGTAGTTCAGTGCGTCAGGCGTTTGATGCGCCAGCATCTTTATTGTTCAGCTGCTGGTGCTGGCGTGTGGGGAGAGAGAGGCTATGGTGATGGCTCCACCCGCTGCGTGTGACTCAGCAGTATCATCTTGCTTCCATAGCTGCCTGGCTTTCCTCTACAGGCATTTCCCACCACAGTCTCCTCCCTCACATCCCCTCGATAAGTCTCTCCACAGTCAACAGCAGCCCTCACCCTGGGATTGCTCCACAATCCCTAAGCTCCAGCTTCCAGCCACTGTGCCTTCCAGGGGACCCTCGTCCCTGTCCAGGGTATGTATGGCTGCGGCAAGGACTGTGTGATTCTCATTCCGTTTAGGCAGCCACAGGCTTTCTTGTAGTTCAGTGGGTAAAGAATCTGCCTGCAGTGGAGGAGACCTGGGTTTGATCCCTGGGTTGGGAAGATCCCCTGGAGAAGGAAATGATAACCCACTCCAGTCTCCTTGCCTGGAGAATCTCATGGACAGAGGAACCTGGTGGGCTGCAGTCCATGGGGTAGCAAAGAGTTGGGCAGGACTGAGCGACTAACACTTACTGACTCAGGCAATGGCCCCTCTGTGGCGATCAGACCCCTGCTTCAGTTCCCCCACCCACTGAGGGCAGTTCCAGTCCTACTAACACTCCTGTTTTTCCCCCTAGTTACTTCGTCCTACTGAGTTTTGCACGATTCTATATATTCTTTTACACTAGTCAAGTGCTTCTGTCCATTCTCAGCTGGTGTTCTGCATGTATTTCTGTGTCTGAAGGTATATTCCTGATGTACCCATGGGGAGAGATGTACTCCATGTTCACCTGCTCCTTCACCATCTTCGGGATTTCAAAAATCTGTCCTTCTTTAAAATCATCAGCTCATTTCAGTTCATTCTCTAGAATTAGGTTTGATCACTTTTTCCAAGTTCAGGCTAAGTTTTACGGTTCTCTAAACAAGCCATCAGCATTTTGAGATTCTTTTAGGTTAGAAGGCTAATTGCCCACAGTGAGTTCTATGCTTTTAATATTCAAGTCATGAAGTTAAAAGCTGTTCTGTACACAGCCTATACCTTGAACACTGTAGGCGGAGACAGAAAACCCAGGAAGCCATGAAACATTAACTGTCTTCATGATTTTCATTAGAACTGGATGAGTGATACAAATCAAGCTTTTATATAGTTTAGGTCAAAACAATATTTTATTCACTCACATATCAAAGCCAACATTGAAAATCCGGGATTAAGTGGGGTCAGGTGTGTGCCTCATAGTCCATTGCCAGGTAGATGGACCATGTCAACTCCCAGGTGGAAGATGTGATTGGAGGTGAGGAAGCATCACAGGGAAGAGGACAATATGACCGATGTCCTCTACATTCCTACCATCACCTACAGCTGTCAGTGATGTATGCTACCCCAGGCAGTTTTCATTGCCCTGATTAATACACAAACACATTGGATAAGTTGCTTCACATTCATTGTCTTCCAAGCATCCTAAAATTCTCCTTGTGTCTCCAGGTCTGAGCCCAGAGGTCACAGTTTCATTCATTTTATTTATATTTTTCTACATCTTTATTTGCTTATTAGAAAGAGGAGATATATTTGTTTCTTCTTGAGACAATTTCAGCATTATTCAATGAATATTATCCTTTGCTTCTCAATTAAGTGATTTAATCTTTCTTGTTGGGATGTTTACAGATAGCAAATAGTAACAGATGTATTTACATAAACATTCAGGTAGAGACACCTTAACAATTGTGTGATGATGAAAATAATGCTCTTTATTCCAAAATTATTTAAAATACTCAAAAAATTTTGAAAATGTCTTTAAAAAAGACTCAAGTCAGCTGTATTTTTAATTCAAACATAATGCACTAAATCACAACTGGAGATTAAACTATATCATATTTCTTGCTTAGTGGTTAAAGACCCACCTTCCAGTGCAGGAGATGTGGGTTTGATCCCTGGGTGGGGAAGATCTCCTGGAGAAGGAAATGTCAACCCACTCCAGTATCTTGCCAAGGAAGCCCTATGGACAGAGGAACCTGGCGGGCTACAGTCCATGGGGTCTCAAAAGAACCGGACACGAGTTAGCAACTAAACCACAACCACCACCACAACTTCGTGTTTCACCAGTAAGGTTCTTTGGACACTTGTGAAAAAATACTGGCAAAATATGAAGTGGTCAAGTTCAAAGTTGACTTATTCAACAAGCTTTTTTCCCTTCCTCTGCTAAGCTTTTTTCATCTCGTGCCAATGTGTCCTCTATAGTTATTCATCTTGTTCTAGCTCTCTCTCTCTCTGCTCCCTTTAGAGGTAAACCACATGAAATGATTGTTTTTACTTTTTAGTGTTAAGCATTAAGGAATGGACCATTTGTGACACCCACACACAACGACGCAACTGTTTTCCCTGGAGAGCTGTCCAGCTCATCTCCTGACTCAGCTTCCTGCCTCATTCACTGCTTTGTTGTTTCTCCTTCAATTTTCTCAGCTACTTAATATCATGCTAGGACTAGCTCGGCTTGATGTAATGTCAGATTTTCCATTCTTTCTTTCCCTACCTCCTCCATGGTTGACATCCTGTATGATAGTAAACTGTTAAACTGCACTGCTTTACTCAGAGAGTCTCTGCTGATGTTTTGGTTGTAGAGGCAGAGTGCAGGCATGCTCAGTTGCTAAGTCATGTCTGAGTCTTAGAGACCCCATGGACAGTAGCCCACCAGGCTCCTCTGTCCATGTCAATGGTCGTGAGTTTGAGTAAGCTCTGGGAGTTGGTGATGGACAGGGAGGCCTGGCGTGCTGCAGTCCATGGGATTGCAAAGAGTCGGACACGACTGAGTGACTGAACTGAACTGAATAGTATATTTAGAATGAATGGACAATGAGGTCCTATTGTACAGCACAGGAAACTATATTCAATGCCCTGGGATAAACCAGAATGGAAAGAATATGAAAAAGAATGTACGTATATATATAACTGAGTCACTTAGCCATACAACAGAAACAAACATCACATTGTAAATCAACTAAAATTTAATTAAAAATATATGTAATAAATGAGCTCATTATATAACATTTTTTGAGCCACCTCTTTTCAGTCTTGGAAGCTGATGGTTCCCTTTTTAGCATATGATTTTTACATGCATGCTATAAAATACATACAACAAAGGAAACCACTTATATTGAAATACAGGCATCAGAATGTTTTTAAAAATTGTGATGTAGTAATATATGCTTCATTAAATAGCAAGATTTGAAGATAGGTCTAATAACTCTAATAACTTCAAGTAGTAATTGGTGATATTTTGCTGTATCTGAAATGTTATTTTGTAATGTGATATAAAAATATTGATGGTTTCTTTAGGAATTAAAGTTATAGTGCTAATTCTACAGTAATTGATTATATTCATAATTGAAGAAAATATTAAATTTCACTTAAGGATTAATGCAAACAAAGTATAATGTATTCTACTGCTATAAATTGTAGCTGACAATGCATTACTTCTTTCCTAGGTGTTTGCATTTTAAAATAAGACCTTCAGGGAGAGAGAAATGAAAATAATAATGGAAATTCAAGTAGTGTATGGTCCTCTTTTATGGGGGTATATACTTTCCTGTAATAGTGGTGTATGTTTTAACAAACAAGACAAAATCAGATATGCATGGATGCATTTTCTAACAAAGTTGTCTCTTCTGTACGCTATAAAAACATTTGCAAACTATTTATAATATCAGAAGCTTCCTGGGGAAGCTTAGTTTTCTTCATAGACAGAGTCCTAATCTTCTGAGTCCATGATAAATCATTATCCTTCAATAGCAGATTTTAAGGAAAAGTCAAAAGTCATGATGAGATAAAATGTTTAGGATTAAAAGACAATGGGTGTAAATTTAAGGCAGAGAAACCATTTTTATTAAATTAGTTTTTAAGTTAACCCTAAGAGAGGTTTCAAAGATCTTTTGAGGAATGGCAGAAACACTTAGAAAGGTATTAATAACTTCTTTGTAGATAACATTAATATGGATATAAGTTAAAAAATATCTGACCTCTTGAGCTATATGTTATAATTTGGGGGCAGACAGATCTTCATGTTGGACTTCAAATCCCATGATTTAGGCATCTGTCTTTTCTGCTTCAGCATGAAGCTAATTCTGACTCCTTAGACACTGCACATGCCAAGTGAGATGATGCACTGCTGATGGTGGTGTCCATTGGTTAGTAACCAGGTTTCAGAGTTTCTCAGCATTCTGTTGCTTGAAGCATCCTGTGATTTACATTGAGATACCTCTGTGATACCTTTTGCGGAGTTTTATGTGGAGCAAGAACAAAGTCTTGTCTGAATCTGGCATCAGAAGTACTCTAGCTCTCCTCTCTTCTGAGACTGGTTTGTGTAAGTGTATCTAGTGATTGATTTCATTGTTTCTGCTTTCAAATGCCTGGTAACAAACAGCTCTTGGATGCAAATAGACTCTAAGCATTCCTTTTTCTTTTGCCTTAGGGGCTGCTGTTGACTTTTTTTCAGCTTCTAGGGGACTAGTAGCCTTGAAATCTCTGGAGATTTTTGCCATTCATCCCTCAGCCTTGCTACATGTTGTCATAGGTCCAATGCAGTAGTCATCACTCACTGCCTTCTGGCGGGGGATCTCAGTCTCTGCCCCATTTTCAAACTCTGTCTTTCTCTTCCAGTGGAGTTGTCACAGAAGTGAGGGTGGGAGCCCTGGGGGAGAGGGGCTGGGAGAACCTGTTTTCCTTCCTTGACCTCTCTCATGTATCAGCTTTCAGTTTTCCATAGTTACTTCTGGAAGGACATTCCATTACAATGCCTATTAAATTGCATTTTTAGTATGAAAGTTCTAATTTTAGAAGTTAAATTGGTTTTGTGGATTGGGCTGAGCATTTTAGTTCATTTTGCTACGTTCTCATAGAAAACCAAAATAGTTTGCAAGTAAACTTTTCATTTATATAAATTGAGGATTACTATGGTTCACTTTTCCTTTGGTTAGCCCTAAGGGTATCAGTTAGTCAGTTCAGCTCAGTCATGTCTGACTCTTTGCGATCCGTGTCTATGGACTGGAGCACATCAGGCTTCCCTGTCTATTCTCCAAATCCCAGAGCTTGCTCAAACTCATGTCCATCGAGTTGGAGATGCCATCTCCAACCATCTCATCCTCTTCTCCTCCTGCCCTCAATCTTTCCCAGCATCAGGGTCTTTTCCAATGAGTCAGTTCTTCACATCAGTTGGCCAAAGTATTGGAGTTTCAGCTTTAGTATCTGTCCTTCCAATGAATATTCAGGACTGATTTCCTTTAGGATGGACTGGTTTGATCGCCTTGCAGTCCAAGTATATGTTTAGTCAATTCTTGTACATGAGAACACTGAGTTCATGGGCCTTAGAATAGTGGTTCTCAATTTTTATAATTTCCTAAAACATAGATTGCTCAGTCCTATCTCCAGAGTTCTTGATTTAGCACATCTTGGGTAGGGCCAGAGAATTTGCATTTCTAACAGATTTCCAAGTGATTCCTTGCTGCTGAATCAGAAGCACACTTTGAGAACCACTGGTCTTGAGGACAGGCCACAGGTCTATAATTATCATTGATCTCTCTATATTCCTAATATAGTTTGAAACCCTAAATTTCATGATAGTGAATTTTAAATTCTGCTGGCATAATCACAGCTAAATAGAGGTGCACCCAGGCTCACTTAAAACTTAAATTTCATTGCGCATTTTCGGTTTTGCTGTCACATATTAACTCCACAATTTATAATAAAATTTTTTATAAGTTGGTCATAAATAGTCTAGCATTCATGAATTCACACAGAAGTGTGTGCTTAACCAAACTAAGCTTACTTTGTCTTCAGTTTCTTCTCAGTCATTTCTTTTGCTTTTGAGCCATACTTTCTTAAGTCATGTTTTCCAAGAGTTTTAAAGTAGAAATTCCACCAAGTACATTATCTTATAGCTATTTTTTTTGAGGCACTGTAGATAAACAGCTGCCAGAATGTACCTGCTCTATAGATGGGATAAGGTAGATGATTTTATAGTGAACTGAATGCTTCACTCTGGAAACTGCTGGCACTTTGCAGACCTGTGAATTGAATGGGGATGGGAGACTTCTGTCACTAATCATGGCAGGACTCCAGACCAGCTCTGGGAGGTGAACGGCCGAGGACTGATTTTCTTTCTGGAGGAAAACGGAAATCCTTTTCCTTTTTTGCCACGCGGCATTCAGGATCTTAGTTCCCTGACCAAGGGTAGAACCTGCGCCCTCTGCAGTGTTAAGTGTGGAGTGTTAACCATTGGACTGCCAGGGAATTCCCTGAAAAGGGAAATTAAAGCCATGTTAAAAAAAAAAAATGAAGTCTAGTTGATTGACAATGCTGTGCTAATTTCTGCTGTACAGAATAGTGATTCAGTCATTCTTTTTAATATTCTTTCCCATTATGATTTATCAGAGGATATTGACTATAGCTTCCTGTGCTGTACAGTAGGGCCTAAAGCCACATTGCTTTCCTGTTAGCTTTCATGATCTCACTTTCAAAAACACACAGCTGTTGATCACAGTGGAGGTACCTTAGTTCAGCTGTTGTCCTGAAAGATGAATAATTTTTATGTACTGGGTTGAGGTTTGTATCTAACTGAAAGAAGCCTGGGTTTACCCTAATTTATGCAAATTAATGGGTGTGTCTCTTTGTTCCTGTCTTAGAACTAGAAACTTCTGTCTACTGGGGAAACCAGAGCAGCACAACAAAGCCTCAGTGTGTCATTTGTTAGTTATGCAGCCTGAGGCGAGTGTTCAGTTTCCTTGTCTGAAATCATAAGGGGCCTTCAGGCTGTGAGGATGGAGAACACGACATGGAAAACACACCTGGCACATGGTGAGCAGCTGATACATGAAAATTATTATTATAGGCAGAAATGCATTGATTTGCTCATAAATTTCTGACTTCTTTATTTGCAAAAGCACAGCTGCTGTTTTCATTTGAGAGAAAAAAAAAATTTCCTAAGTCCCTGAAGAAAAATCAGAGAGATGCCTGTGTAACTCTTACTAAATTTTTATTCAAGGTGATATATGCTTATTTGTCCCTGCTTTTGTCTACTGTGTAGAGACTGATTTGTGATTAGTTTGTTAAATTTTAAGAGCAACATCAGATCTTTTACCAGTTGGATCAAATATTTATTTATTTATATTGAAATGTAGTTGATTTACAATGTTGTGCTAATTTCTGCTATATAGCAAAGTGATTCAGTTATACATATATATTAGTACATTCTTTTTTATATTCTTCTTCATTATGGTTTATCACACTTCCCTGGTGGCTCAGACGATAAAGAATTTGCCTGACATTTGGGAGAACCAGCTTCAATCCCTAGGTTGGGAAGATCCCCTGGAGGAGGGCATGGCAACCCACTCCAGTATTCTTGCCTAGAGAATCCCCATGGCCAGAGAAGCCTGGTGGGCTACAGTCCAGGGGGTTGCAAAGAGTTGGACAGGACTGAGTGACTATGTGCATGTGCACGGGTTTATCACACAGTGTGGAATATAGTTCCCTGTGCTGTACAGTTCCCTTGTTGTTTATGATCAAANCCAGAGAAGCCTGGTGGGCTACAGTCCAGAGGGTTGCAAAGAGTTGGACAGGACTGAGTGACTATGTGCATGTGCACGGGTTTATCACACAGTGTGGAATATAGTTCCCTGTGCTGTACAGTTCCCTTGTTGTTTATGATCAAATTCTTTCAAGTAGCTTTTAAGTATGTCATTATTATAAATAGGATTTCTATCATGTCTGCTAAATGTTAAAAATTTCTGCCATATACCATTTATCTGATAAATATTAGTGATTTTTGTTAGTAACTATTGACAGATTCCATGATGCTTCCAGACGTGAAATATTTTAAAAAGTGAAAGGGGCATTTTTTTTTTTTTTNATGAGAAATGCTGGGCTGGATGAAGCACAAACTGGAATCATGATTTCCGGAGAAATAGCAATATCCTCAAATATGCTGATGACACCACCCTTACGGTAGAAAGCAAAGAAGAACTAAAGAGTCTCTTGATAAAAGTGAAAGAGGAGAGTGAAAATGTTGGTTTAAAACTCAACATTCAGAAAACGAAGATCATGGCATCCGGTTCCATCACTTCATGGCAAATAGATGGGGAACAATGGAAACAGTGACAGACTATTTTCTTGGGCTCCAAAATCATTGCAGATGGTGACTGCAGCCATGAAATTAAAAGACGCTTGGTCCTTGGAAGAAAAGCTATGACCAACCTAGACAGCATATTAAAAAGCAGAGACATTACTCTGCCAACAAATATCCATCTAGTCAAAGCTATCCAGTAGTCATGTGACAGTTGGACTGTAAAGAAAGCTGAGTGCCAAAGAATTGATGCTTTTACACTGTGGTATTAGAGAAGACTCTTGAGAGTCCCTTGGATTAAAAGGAGATCAAACCAGTCCATCCTAATGGAAATCACTCCTGAATATTCATTGGAAGGACTGACGCAACACTTTGGCCACCTGATGCAAAGAACTGACTCGTTTAAAAAGACCGTGACTCTGGGAAAGATTGAAGGTGAGAGAAGTGGATGACAGAGGATGAGATGGTTGGATGGCATCACTGACTCAATGGACATTAGTTTGAGCAAAGTCTGGGAGTTGGTGATGGACAGGGAGGCCTGGTGTGCTACAGTCCATAGGGTCACAAAGAGTCAGACGCAACTGAGCAACTGAACTGAACTGTTTTTAGGACATGAGATGACACCCCTACGGTATATAAATGCATAACAGGTCCCATTTAATCCAGGATGCTAGGGTTAGGTGGGCTGCTGAATTGTGGCAGTGGGAACCTGGGGAGTGAGAAGGTGGTGAGGGGCCCTTCTGCAAGAGGAGTAAGAGAGTTTATACAAGAAATGGATGGATGAGGGAAATGAGGGAGGCTTTCTAAGTGTTCTCTTAGAATCAGCCCTGGCTAATTTTTTACATACTGTACACTGAATCTCAGCATGTATCAAAAAGAGAGTATAAAATTAGTCAGATAAATTTGATTTTATCATCATCAGTTCTTTTAATAAGACCACAAAGAATCTTATCTATTTCAGAAAGGATTATACAAAAGATTAACATCTCTTATTGTACCAACAATACCTCAAAACAGGATCCGACTTTAAGCTATATGAGAATAGATCCTTGTTGTTACTCAGTGGCTGTCCAATGGCAGAAAGGTCAGTATGTACTTGTTAAATTATGAACAACAAAAGTAGCCTTCTGCCTTCCTGTAGCTGTTCAGGGCAGATATAACTGTACCTGAACCAGAAGTACTCACTCAGACATATGAGTAAATTGAGCCATCAATAATTTCTGTTCTTTTCCACATAATTTTAAAGTAAAAATCAATTTTACTATTAGGCTCAGTGCCCATCTCTGAGGATAAGCAAAGGGAAAACAATTAACTTAGAGTCTATCATATTGCCCTTCATTGATTTATCCAACAAATACCAAGAATTTCCTACGAACTGGGCATTCTGCACATGCTCTGAATAGAGACTAGGGACAGTCCCAGCCCTCGAGTGATTACTCTCCAGTTGAGGATAGAGAAATGGGTACTTTCAAAATTGAGGAGATGTAATGACTAAGACTCATTCATTTCTTCCATAATTTTGTAGGCTATATGCCAAGTACATTGTTAAACCCTAGGAATAAATACATATGTACAGATACAGTCCCTGCCTTGATTGATATGAGCAAAGAGGAGATAAACCTACCTAGGGTCATCAGGGAAGTCTCCTTGGAGGACCTGCCCACCTGTTGAATCTTGAATATAGATCAGAGGCCTCAAGCAAAGAAGCACGGGAAAACATTCTGAGCATCAGAATCAAGAAAGCGCAATGCGTTTAAGAAACTGAAATAACCAGAATGGCTGGAGCCAGTTNTGGGAAAGATTGAGGGCAGGAGGAGAAGGGGATGACAGAGGATGAGATGGTTGGATGGCATCACTGAATTGATGGCCATGGGTTTGGGTGGGCTGTACGAGTTGGTAATGGACAGGGAAGCCTGGTTTGCTGCAGTCCATGGGGTCACAAAGGGTCAGACATGACTGAGCGACTGAACTAACTGATATGGGTCCATAGTCGGAGGCATGTTATCACTTCAGAGATATCTCACAAATAGCTCTTTCCTTTTTCATTCCTGAGGGCCTTCTGGTCTCCCAGGCCAGTAAGGCAGTTTTCCCAATAATGCAGAGCCCAGCACCAAGGCTGATGCCTTTCAGGTACATCTCTAGAGTTTGCCAGTTGATACCTCCAAGCGTCAGTCCACAAAGTCAATCTATGACTTGAATTTGTCCTTCATTTCACTACAGTTGAAAGAGTGGATTTGAATATTTCGTCATCACAGTACCATTTTAATGTGTTTAGTTTTAATGGGTGACAAGTGTTTCATAGAATGAGAATATAATTTGTATCCCAGTTAAAAATGTTTCAATAATAAAGTGAATGACTTCACAGGTATTTAGTCTACTAAAGTTTCCAGTTCTGGTGAGCATCAGATGATTCATTTCTGACTCCTCTCTGGGGAAGCACTTACCTCTCCGCAGTCACCTGTCCCCTCCTGCTCTCATGAGCTTGGGATGAATGAATGCATTGCGTGGATTAGGGTGGAAGACTTAAAGCTCTTCAAAATAATTTCCATTGGTCTTCCCAAAGCCACCACTCGCACCCCCCAATAACCATAAGTCTAACTAAAAATCATGGGCTGACTTGAGTGCAGTCAGAGGCAAGTGTGGACATTTTTCCTCTACTCAATCCACACCTGGTTGATGTCTCTGGGCT
The DNA here is from genome assembly GCA_006410875.1 of Neotragus pygmaeus. NCBI lineage: Eukaryota > Metazoa > Chordata > Mammalia > Artiodactyla > Bovidae > Neotragus > Neotragus pygmaeus. Next base: position 18,169 of record SJYV01013732.1, read on the forward strand.
TTGAACAAATTTGGAAAGGCTGCTGGACCATCTTTCTGGAAGAGAGCATCTCTAGAGCACTGCCAGTAGAATGTCATGAAAAGAAATGCAACGTAAGGCACTTATTTTCTGCAAGGAGGCGTGTCTGTGGCCAGTGTTTGCTGAAAACAGAGAGAAACCAAATAGATGGTCCCCGTGGCTTTTCCCAAGCTTCAGAGAATACATTTTGCGTAGTGTGCTGGAGGCACCACCAAGATTAAAGCCTGAATACAACCGTTTCATCTAAAACAGTCCTGTGTGAAAAGTATGTATCTCCTGTATTCCCCAAATGAAAGTGGCTCAACTGATGGTGAAGGCTGGTTGGTAGTGTTTCTAAGATTGATTTTGGCTAGTATTTTCTGATGGGCAATGAGGGTGTGATGTGCCAGGGGCAACTTTAAAGGATTTTTTTAGTTTCAAAAAGATAAAAGGAAAAAGACATCAAACTGAGCTGAACTTGATTCTTATAGCAACTAGATAACTAACTCCTGTGTCTGCCAGGAGTGCAAGATGGAGGTGAATGACCCACTAAAAATGGTTTTTGCATTAGGCTGCGTGAAGAGGCCGCCCCTTTGCAGGTAGTGTGTGGTTGTATGTGTGTGTACAGAGCTTTATTGAGATAAAGTTCACACACCATACAATTCACTCATATCAAGTGTATAATTCAGTGGTTTTTAGTGCACTACATAGCTGTGTGATCATCACCACAATTTATTTCTTTTTATTTTTCCATATGTTTATTTATATTATTCATTTTTGAGTTATAATTAACATACAGTATTTTATCAGTTTCAGGCATACAACATGATTTGCTGTTTTTATGCATTTCATAATCAGTACGATAAGACTGCTATTATCTGTCACAACACAGTATTGTTGACTATATTCCCCATGTGTACATTCTCTTCTCTTGAGTTTCTTTCTAGCTGGAACTTTGTACCTCTTCATGGTCTTCACCTATTTCATCCATGCCCCCATAGCCCCTGCTTTCTGGCAACGACCAATTTGTTCTTTGTATCTATGAGTGTTTCTGTTTTGTTTTGTTTGTTTCAATTCCACATATAAGTGAAATCATGCAGTGTTTGTTTTTCTCTGTCTGACTTATTTTAGTTAGCATAACACTCTCCAGGTCCATCCATGTTACCTCAAATAGCAAGATTTTATTCTTCTTTTATGGCTGAGTAATAGTCCATCATATGTGTGTTTCTGTGTGTATACCACAGNTTCAATTCCACATATAAGTGAAATCATGCAGTGTTTGTTTTTCTCTGTCTGACTTATTTTAGTTAGCATAACACTCTCCAGGTCCATCCATGTTACCTCAAATAGCAAGATTTTATTCTTCTTTTATGGCTGAGTAATAGTCCATCATATGTGTGTTTCTGTGTGTATACCACAGCTTCTTAATCTGTTCATTTCTTGATAGACACTTAGATTGCTTCCATATATTGGCTATTAGCAGTGCTACATTGAATTTTTCGAATTAGTGTTTTGAAACTCTAATAGTATTTTTCAAATCAATGTTTCATTTTCCTTTGGATAAATCCCCATGAGTGTAATTGCCAGATCATATCATGGTGGCTCTGTTTTTAGTTTTTTTAGGACCTTTCATACTGTTTTCCTTAATGATGGAACCAATTTACATTTTCTTCAGCAGTGTACAAGAGATCCCTTTTCCCCATATCCTCACCAATCCTTGTTATTTGTTGTATTTTTGACAATAGCCCATCTGACATGTGATAAGGTATCTTCTCATGGTGGTTTTGATTTACATTTTCCTGATGATCAGTGATGATGAATACCTTTTCTCATCGGCCATTTGTATATTTTATTTGCAGAAATGTTTACTTAGCTCCTTTGCCCATTTTAAACAATTTGCTTTTCTGATATTAGTTATATAAGTTTTTTGTATATTTTTGTATCAACTCTTTGTTGGATATATCATTTGAAAGTATCTTCTCCCATTCAGTTGCCTTTTCTGTTGATGGTTTCCTTCACTGTGCATTTAGTTTGATGTAGTCCCATTTGTTTATTTTGTTTTTGTTGTCCTTGCCTGAGGAGACTTGTCCAAATTGACAGTGTTTTGGACTTTGTCTTTTCACTATGGAAGGCTTGACTTATCAAAGCTGCCAAGTCAGCTCTAGGTGAATGATCGGTCCCCTTGCCTGGTAGCAAATGTTTATTTAGACCAGAGGTTGGCACATCTTTTGTGTAAAGACCAGAGAGTCAATATTTTAGACTTTAGAGGCTGTAAGTACTCAACCCTGTGGTTGTAGCAAAAAACAGTGTATAAATAATCATTGAATGTGGTTGTATTCCAATAAAAGTTCCTTTTCCAGCCTAGGTGGCAAGTCACATTGGTCTGCAGACCTTAGTTGCAGACCCCTGGTTTAGACCATTTCTGGTGAACCTATAAAAAGTAGACTATATTAATATGTTCAATATTCAAAACAGTTATTCAACATGGTCTTGCTTAAAAAGCATTCCAAACTCTACTTTTCCTTAAAAAATTAAAGTTGGCAGAACGTTTGAAAAACCACAGCCTCTAGAGCAGTCAGGCTTCCCTGGTGGCTCAAACGGTAGAGAATCTGCCAGCAATATGGGAGGCCTGGTTTCGCTCCCTAGGTTTGGAAGATTCCCCTGGAGGAGGGCCTGGCAACCCACTCCAGTATTCTTGCCTGAAGAATTCCATGGACAGAGGAGCCTGGTGGGCTACAGTCCATGGGGTCACAAAGAGTTGGATATGACTGAGCTAATAACACTATAGCAGTCAGAGACTGTCTTATCAATGTTAGGAAAATGTAAATGCATTCTGTTTATGTACTAATAAAAAAAAATGGGACCCACAGCAGCATCAGCTTAGAGCACCAGCTGACCTCAGCAGAGCATTTATGAAGTCTGCAAGCAAGCAAGTAAAAGCTTTAAGAAACAGATGAATAAAACTCAGTCAAGAGCATTTATCTTCCAAATACATGACTCAGGATGTGTGTTTTCTTGCCAGACATGTAGTTAGATTATTTCAACTGTTACTGAGGATTATGAACTATTTTTTATCATTAATGAGAAAATAGCTTTACATTCAGGTCAAAATTAACAGTTTTCTGCAATCCTGGTCCAGGTTGTTCTCATTTTCAGTCAGAAATCTAACAGAAAAATGGAATAATGACTTTGAATAGGTTGTATGACCACCTGACCTACTGTCAACTGGTTCCATTTACTGCTTCTGATGAGCAGGAGGCTCTTGGTTGTAGCAAAGCCTTTGAGACACCTACTGCTTCAGGCTTTCACAGATTAGATTAACGATGCTTGAAAATAGACTTGTAATCAATTTCCCCTATTTTCTCCCTAAAAATTGTGTTCATAAAATACCACACAGATAATTAGTAGACAAAAGGAGAAGTCTAGCTCTTGTTTGGGCCTTGGCATAAAAGATGGAACTAGTGTTGCCACATTAGCAAATAGACATGAATCTCAGATAAATGACAGGTGCATTTTTAGTTTCAGTATGTTGAACAAACACATTGATACTAAAAAATTATTCATTTTAAATATTTGTTGGTCAATAATTATATTAAAAGCTTATTTGGTGTTTATCTAAAATTCACATTTATATAATTAAATTTAATAATTTAAATTTGTGTTTATTGGTGTTTATCTAAAAATCAAATTTAATAATTATATTAAAAACTTATTTGGTATTTATCTAAAATTCAAATTTAACTGTATACTGAATCATGTCTAGTAAGTGCAGTTTCTGCCATCTACTCTTTTATACTGGGTACTACTAAAGTTGAAAAATGTAAATGCTTCTACCAGGCAATTTGTAAAAATAAAATTTAATTGAAATAGAGTTGATTGTCAATGTTGTATTACTTTCTGGTGTACAGAAAAGTGATCTAGTTATAGGTATTATTTTCAAATTCTTTTCCAATATGGTTTATTACAGGATATTGAATAAACTTCCCTGTGCTATACAGTAGTATTGTGTTGTTTATCCATCCTAAATATATAGTTGGCATTTGCTAACCTCAAATTCCCAGTCCATGCCTCCCACAATCTGTTCTCTATGTCCATGAGTCTGCTTCTGTTTCATATTTAGGTTCATTTGTATCATAATTTAGATTCCACATGTAAGCACTATTTTATGGTCTTTGTCTTTCTCTCTGACTCGCTTCACTCAGTATGATAATCTCTAGTTGCATCATGTTGCTGCAAATGGGATTATTTTGTTCTTTTTCATGGCAGAGTAGTATTCCACTGTATGTATGTTCCACATCTTCTTTGTCCATTCATCTGTTGATGGGCATTTAGGTTGTTTTCATGTCTTGGCTATTGTGCATAGTGCTGCTATGAATATAGGGTTCCATGTATCTTTTTGAATTATAACCTTGTCTGGATCTATGCCCAGGAGTAGGATTGTGGATCATATGGTAATTCTATTTTTAGTTTTTTCAAGGAACCTCCATAATGGTTTCCACAGCAGCTGCACCAATTTACATTCCCACCAACAGTGCAGAATGGTTTCTATTTCTCTACGCCATCTCCAGCATTTGTTATTTGTACTATCAATGTAGTCTTTTGTGTGTGTGTGTGTGTGTGTGTGTGTGTGTGTGTATAATATGCATATGACAGCAGCTATGATGTCTTGAATATTTGAAAGCCCTTCAGCTCTGAGCTGTCATCTTTACCATTAATTTGCAAATAAGCTGCCTTGGTTCTCCTTAACCCATACTATGGAAAATGAGTATTTTAAAAGTTTCACCAAGATCATGTAATCTCCGTTCCTATAGCCTCCTGCTCTCCCTTCCTTCCCTGATGGATCCTCTGGTTGTCACTCTCGCTCTTTCTATGTAGTTTCATTAGATGTTGCCCCTCTTATTGCATCCCTTCAAATGCCACCAGCACAACACTGTTGTGTGGAGTTGACTTTTACTGAAGGTTAGAAAGCCAGTGGGGGTGAATTTACACCACAGCACAGGATGGGAAGTACTTGACATCGGGTATAGAGTATCCTGTTCTTAGAAGTTTCTCTTCCATCCCCAGCTATGGGACTTTTTCATGTGGTTTCCAGCCACCTGCCAAGTTGTAACGCCTAATTGGATATGGTACCCTTTCCCCAAGACTTCTACTGGGCTCCTCTTCTCCACATTCTAGATTCCCACATCCCTTCTCCAGTGCCTTTGCTTCTCTTACCTGCTCAAGACTCTAACCCTCCCCAGTGCTCATGACTTTATCATGCAGAATACACCGCAGATGCCTTGTTTCACCTTCTCCCCTCCCTGGCCTTTCCTAGAGCTCTTAGACTTAGGTAAATATTATACTTTTAAATTTACATATATTTCAACCAGGTGGCACTAGTGGTAAAGAATCTGCCTGCTGATGTGAGAGACACAAAAGATGTGGATTCAATCCCTGGATCCGGAAGATCTCCTGGAATAGGGAATGACGTGGCAATCCAGTCCAGTTTTGTTGTCTTGACAATCCTACAGACCACAGGAGCCTGGCAGGCTATATAGTTCATGAGGCCACAGGGAGTTTGACACAATTGAGCAACTCAGCACATATTTATCTATCATCTCTCAGTTCAGTTCAGTTGCTCAGTCGTGTCCGACTCTTTCTGACCCCATGAATTGCAGCATGCCAGGCCTCCCTGTCCATCACCAACTCTCGGATTTCACTCAGACTCACATCCATCGAGTCGGTGATGCCATCCAGCCATCTCATCCTCTGTCATTCCCTTCTCCTCCTGCCCCCAATCCCTCCAAGCATCAGGGTCTTTTCCAATGAGTCAACTCTTCACATGAGGTGGCCAAAGTATTGCAGTTTCAGCTTCAGCATCAGTCCTTCCAATGAACACCCAGGACTGTTCTCCTTTAGGATGAACTGGTTGGGTCTCCTTGCAGTCTAAGGGACTCTCAAGAGTCTTGTCCAACACCACAGATCAAAAGCATCAATTCTTCAGCACTCAGCTTTCTTCACAGTCCAACTCTCACATC
>SJYV01013735.1:0-33934 GCA_006410875.1 Neotragus pygmaeus
CTCGAGTTAGGACCAGGACCACAGGGACCTGCCCCTGTGCCCTCTGGAAAATCCAAGCTCCATGCGAGTTGCCAGGGGCCTCTGGGGATTCTTGGCAGTCGGGTCCATTTACTAAGTCCTCGTCTGGAGCCTGAGGATTTTTCTTCACTGCTGACGTGGACCGTGGGTTTCCTCTGGAGGCTCCCCAGGGGAGTCAGGTCTCTTCTCCAGTGGAGACGTGCACCTCCGCTTTCCTCCCAAGCTGTAGCCCTAGGATCAGGCTTCCCATTGAGGTAAAACAGGGGTCTGGGGCTTCCCCTCGAGGCTTTCCCATAGGGTTGAATCACGTGCCGCAGTGGTGGGTGCCAATCCTTGGGGTGACAGTCGAGGAGGTGCAGGGCCACCAGGCTCCTCTGGAATGGATAGAGATATCTGGAGGTCTCGTGGAACAGGTGGTTCAACACCCGGAGTTCCTCTGGACACTCATGTGGAGAGTGCCTCCTCTTGAGATGCAACAGTATATGTGGGAATCCTTCATATGAATGAATTCCTGATGAATCAGGGAAAGGAACACTGGTCTCGAGCAGAGCACAAGGACACGGGGCTCCTGTTGATTTGTGGTGGGACCCTCGGTGTTCCTCTCGAGTGGAGACCTGTATGTTGGGATATTCTTGAGTCACTGCAAGGATGTGAAGGAACCCGTCAATTTTAAAGAAGGATGGGGTGACTTCCCGCGAGGTGCTGCAGAGGAAAAGGGCCTCATCATGCCTGCCGGGGAGATCGTCCTGGTATTTCTTGAGTTGCAGCAGGTTCCTCTCAACTTATGACGGGGACCCCAGGTACCCGCCCCCATTCCCACCGAAAAGGCCAGGCTTCAGGCGATTTGCCAGGGGCCTCTGGGGATTCCTTGGCAGTGGTGGCCTTCTCCAAAGTCCTCGTCTGGAGCCTGAGGATTCTCTCCACTGCATACTTTGAGCGTGGGTTTTCTCTGGAGGCTCCCCAGTGGAATCAGCTCTCGCCTCCAGTGGAGATGTGCACATCTGCTTTCCTCTCGAACTGTAGTAGCAGGGTCAGGCTTCCCGTTGAGGTGACACAGGGGTCTGAGGCTTCCCCTTGAGGCTTTCTCACAGGGTTGAAACACGTGCCACCATGGTGGGAGCCAATCTTCGGGGTGACAGTTGAGGCGGTGCAGGGCCACCAGGTTCCTCTGGAATGGACAGAGACATCTGGTGATATCATGGATCAGGTGGTGCCACCCCAGGAGTTCCTCTGGAAACTCCTGTGGCAAGCANGGGAGCCAATCTTCGGGGTGACAGTTGAGGCGGTGCAGGGCCACCAGGTTCCTCTGGAATGGACAGAGACATCTGGTGATATCATGGATCAGGTGGTGCCACCCCAGGAGTTCCTCTGGAAACTCCTGTGGCAAGCACCTCCTCTTGACATGTGACAGGACCATCCAGAATCCTTCCCCAACGAAGCCGGGAAAGGAAGCCTGATTTCGACTCAGCAGGGGAACACGGGGTTCCTCTTGAATTGTGGCGAGAACCTCGGTGTTCCTCTCGCATGCAGACGTGTCTGTCGGGATATTCTTGAGTTGCTGCTAGGGTGTGAAGGAACCCGTCGAGGTTCATGAGTGATGGGGTGACTTCCCGTGAGGTGCCACAGAGGAAAAGTGCCTCATCTCGCCTGGAGGGGAGATCCTCCTGGTTTTTCTCGAGATGCAGCAGGTTCCTCTCGACTTACGATGGGAACACAGGGACCTGCTCATGTACCCTCTGGAAAGGCCAGGCTCCACGCGAGTTGCCAGGGGCCTCTGGGGATTCCTTGGAAGTCGGTTCCAGCTCCTAAGTCCTCGTCTGGCACCTGAGGATTCCTCACCACTGCAGACGTGGAACGGGGGGTTCTTCTAGAGGCTCCCCAGGGGAGTCAGGTCTCTTCTCTAGTGAAGACGTGCACCTCCACTTTCCTGCCGAGCTTTAGCTGCAGGGTCAGGCTTCCCGTCGAGGTGACACAGAGGTGTGGGGCTTCCCCTCGAGGCTTTCCCACAGGGTGGAAACACAGGCCACCGTGGTGTGAGCCAATCTTTGGGGTGACTGTCGAGGCGGCTCAGGGCCACCAGGTTCCAATGGAGAGGGCAGAGACATCTGGGGGTTCCGTGGAACAAGTGGCTCAACCCCCGGAGTTCCTCTGGACTCTAACTTGGAGAGCGCCTCCTCTTGAGATGCTACGGTACATGCGGGAATCCTTCCCCAACGAATCAGGGAAAGGAACCCACATCTTGAGCGGATCAGGGGGACACGGGGCTCCTGTTGAGTTGTGGCGGGACCATCGGTGTTCCTCTCATGTGGAGACGTGTATATCGGGATATTCTTGAGTGGCTGCAAGGGTGTGAAGGAACCCGTCTAGGTTCACGAGGGATGGGGTGACTTCACGCAAGATGCCGTATAGGACAAGGGCCTCATCTCACCTGGAGGGGAGATCCTCCTGGTTTTTCTCGAGTTGCGGCAGGTTCCTCTCGACTTACCACGGGGAACCCAGGGACCTGCTCCTGTGCCCTCCGGAAAGGACAGGCCCCATGCGAGTTGCCAGGGGATTCTGNGCCTCATCTCACCTGGAGGGGAGATCCTCCTGGTTTTTCTCGAGTTGCGGCAGGTTCCTCTCGACTTACCACGGGGAACCCAGGGACCTGCTCCTGTGCCCTCCGGAAAGGACAGGCCCCATGCGAGTTGCCAGGGGATTCTGGAAATTCCTTGGCAGTCAGTTCGGCTCCTAAGTCATCGTCTGGCACCTGAGGATTCCTCTCCACTTGAGAGGTTGTCCGTGGGGTTCCACTGGAGGCTCCCCCGGGGAGTCAGGTCTCATCTCGAGTGGAGACGTGCACCTCCACTTTCCTACTGAGCTTTAGCTACAGGGTCAGGCTTCCCATCGTGACACAGGTGTCTGAGCCATCCCCTCGAGGCTTTCCCACAGGGTGGAAACTCGTGCCACCGTGGTGTGATCCAATCTTTGGGGTGACTGTCGAGCCGGCTCAGTGCCGCCAGATTGCAATGGAGTGGACAGAGACATTTGGGGATCTCGTGGAACAGGTGGCCCTATGCCCGGAGTTCCTCTGGATACTCATGTGTAGAGCACCTCCTCTTGAGATGCGATGGTACACGCGGGAAACCTTCCTCGACGAATCAGGGAAAGGAACTCTGGTCTCGAGCAGAGCAGGGGGACACGGGGCTNGTGGAACAGGTGGCCCTATGCCCGGAGTTCCTCTGGATACTCATGTGTAGAGCACCTCCTCTTGAGATGCGATGGTACACGCGGGAAACCTTCCTCGACGAATCAGGGAAAGGAACTCTGGTCTCGAGCAGAGCAGGGGGACACGGGGCTCCTGTTGAGTTGTGGCGGGAACCTCGGTGTTCCTCTCGCGTGGAGACCTGTATGTCGGGATATTCTTGAGTCACTGCAAGGGTGTGAAGGAACCCGTCTAGGTTCACAAGGGATAGGGTGACTTCCCGTGAGATGCCGCATAGGATAAGGGCCTCATCTCGCCTGGAGGGAAGATCTTCCTGGTTTTTCTCGAGTTGCGTCAGGTTCCTCTCGACTTATGATGGGGACCCCATGGACCCACACCTGTGCCCTCCGGAAAGGCCAGGCTCCACACGAGTTGCCAGAGGCCTCTGGGAATTCCTTGGCAGTGGTGGCCTGCTCCAAAGTCATCATCTGGAGAGTGAAGATTCCCTCCACTGCTTACTTGGATTGTGGGGTTCCTCTGGAGTCTCCCCAGGGGAGTCAGGTCTCGTCTCCAGTGGAGACGTGCACCTCCGCTTTCCTCCCAGCTTAGCCGCAGGGTCAGGCTTCCTGTCGAGATGACACAGGAGTCTGGGGCTTCCCCTCAAGGCTTTCCCGCAGGGTTGAAACAAGTGCCACCGTGGTGGGAACCAATCTTCAGGTGACAGTCGAGGTGGTGCAGGTCCACCAGTTTCCTCTGGAATGAACTGAGACATCTGGGGGTATCGTGGATCAGGTGGCCCTATTCCAGGACTTCCTCTGGAAACTCCTGTGTCAAGTGCCTTCTCTTGACATGCGATGGGACCGTCGGGAATACTTCCCTGATGAAGCCGGGAAAGGAAGCCTGATCTCGAGCTGAGCAGGGGGACACGGGGGTCCTCTTGAGTTGTGGCGGGATCCTAGGTGTTCCTCTTGCGTGGAGACCTGTATGTCGGGATATTCTTGAGTTGCTGCAAGGGTGTGAAGGAACCCGTCAAGGTTCATGAGCGATGGGTTGACTTCCCATGAGGTGCCTGAGAGGAAAAGGGCCTCATCTCGCCTGATGGGTAGATCCTCCTGGTTTTTCTCGAGTTGCGGAAAGTTCCTCTTGACTTTACACAGGAACCCCAGGGACCTGCTCCTGTGCCCACTGGAAAGGACAGGCTACACGCGAGTTGCCAGGGGCCACTGGGGATTCCTTGGTAGTCAGTTCCGGCTCCTAAGTCTACGTTTAGCACCTGAGGATTCCTCTCCACTGCAGACGTGGACCGTGGGGTTCCTCTGGAGGCTCCCCAGGGGAGTCAGGTCACGTCTCAAGTGGAGACGTGCACCTCCGCTTTCCTGCCGAGCTTTAGCTGCAGGGTCAGGCTTCCCGTCGAGGTGACACAGGAGTCTGGGGTTTCCCCTCGAATCTGTCCCACCAGGTGGAAGCACGTGCCACCGTGGTGTGAGCCAAACTTCGGGGTGACTGTCGAGGCAGCTCAGGGCCACCAAGTTTGATGGATTGGACAGAGACATCTTGGGGTCTCATGCAACAGGTGGCTTAACCCCCGGAGTTCCTCGCGACACTCATGTGGAGAGCGTCTCCTCTTGAGATGCAATGGTACACGCGGGAATACTTCCCTGACAAATCAGCAAAAGGAACCCTGGTCTCGAGCAGAGCAGGGACACCTGGGGCTCCTATTGAGTTGTGTCGGTACCTTCGGTGTTCCCCTCGCGTGGAGACCTGTATGTCGGGATATTCTTGAGTGGCTGCAAGGGTGTGAAGGAACCTGTCGAGTTTCAAGAGGGATGGGGTGACTTCCCATGAGGGGCTGCAGAGGAAAAGGGCCTGATCTTGCCTGGTGGGGAGATCCTCCTGGTTTTCCTCGTATTTTGGGAGGTTCCTCACGACTTTTGACGAGGACCCCAGGTACCTGCTCCTGTGCCCTCTGGAAAGGCCAGGCTCCAAGTGAGTTGCCAGGGGCCTCTAGGGATTCCTTGGCCATCAGTTCCGGCTCTTAATTCCTCGTCTTGCAACTGAAGATTCCTCTCCACTGCAGATGTGGACCGTGGGTTTCCTCTGGAGGCTCTCCAGGGGAGTCAGGTCTCATCTCGAGTGGAGATGTGCACCTCCGCTTTCTTCCCCAGCTGTAGCTGCAGAGTCAGGCTTTCTGTCGAGGTGACACAGGGGTCTGGGGCTTCCCATCGAGGCTTTCCCTCAGGGTGGAAACACGTGCCACGGAGGTGTGAGCCAATCTTCGAGGTGATTCTTGAGGTGGTTCATGGCCGCTAGGTTCTGAAGGAGTGGACAGAGACATCTGGGAGTCTCATGGAACAGGTGATTCCACCCCAGGAATTCCTCTGGACACTCATGTGGAAAGCACCTCCTCTTGAGATGCGATGGTACACGCCGGAATCCTTCCCCAACAAATCAGGGAAAGGAACATTGTCACTAGTGGAGCAGGGGCACACGGGGCTCCTGTTGAGTTGTGGTGGGACCCTCGGTGTTCCTATCGCCTGGAGACGTGAATGTCAGGATATTCTTGAGTCGCTGCAAGGGTGTGAAGGAAGCCATCGAGGTTCATGAGGGATGGGGTGACTTCCCATTAGGTGCTGCTGGGGAATACGGCCTCATCTCACCTGGAGGGGAGATTCTCCTGATTTTTCTCGAGTTGTAGCAGGTTCCTCTCGACTTACTACGGGGACCCCAGGGATTCGCCCCTGTGCCCTCTCAAAGGCCAGGCTGCACGCGAGTTACCAGGGGCCTCTGGGTATTTCTTTGCAGTGGTGGCCTGCTCCAACGTCCTTCTCTGGAGCCTGAGGATTCCCTCCACTGCTTACTTGGAGCATAGGGTTTCTCTAGGCTCCCCAGGGGAGTCAGGTCTCATCTCCAGTGGAGACGTCTATGTCCACTTTCCTCCCTAGCTGTAGCCACAGGGTCAGGCTTCCCGTCGAGGTGACCCAAGGTTCTGGGGCTTCCCCTCGAAGCTTTCCCACAGGGTTCAAACCCGTGCCATCGTGGTGGTAGCCAATACTCGTGGTGAAAGTCGAGGCGGTTCAGGGCCACCTTGTTCCTCTGGAATGGACAGAGACATCTGGGGGTATCGTGGATCAGGTGGCGCCACCCCCAGATTTCCTCTGGAAACTCCTGTGGCAAGCGATTCCTCTTTACATGTGACAGGACCGTCGGGAATCCTTCCCCGACGAAGCTGGGAAAGGAAGCCTGATCTCGAGCTGAGCAGGGGTACACAGGGGTCCTCTTGAGTTGTGGCGGGACCCTCGGTGTTCCTCTCGCATGGAGACCTGTATGTCGGTTTATTCTTGAGTCTCTGCAAGGGTGTGAAGGAACCCGTCGAAGTTCATGAGGGATGGGGTGACTTCGCGTGAGGAGCTGCAGAGGAAAGGGCCTCATCTCGCCTGAAGGGGAGATCCTCCTGGTTTTTCTCCAGTTGCAGCAGGTTCCTCTCGACTTTCAAGGGGAACCCAGGGACCTGCTCCTGTCCCCTATGGAAAGGCCAGGCCCAATGCGAGTTGCCAGGCACCTCTGGGGATTCCTTGGCAGTCGGTTTCAGCTCCTAAGTCCTCGTCTGGCACCTGAGGATTCCTCTCCATTGCAGACGTGGTTCGTGGGGTTCCCCTGAAGCCTCCCCAGGGGAGTCAGGTCTCGTCTTGAGTGGAGACGTGAAACTCCGCTTTCCTCCCGAGCTGTAGCTGCAGGGTCAGGATTCTCGTTGAGGTGACACAGGTGTCTAGGGCTTCCACTCGAGGCTTTCCCACAGGGTTAAAACACATGCCACCGTGGAGTGAGCGAATCTCCGGAGAGTCTGTCGAGGTGGCTCTGGGCCGCCAGGTTCTGCTGCAGTGGACAGAGACATCTGGGGGTCTCATGGAACAGGTCGCTCAACCCCTGGTGTTCCTCTGGACACTCATGTGGAGAGTGCCTCCTCGTGAGATGTGACGGTACATGCGAGAATCCATTCCTGACGAATCAGGGAAAGGAAGCCTGGTCTCGAGCGGAGCAGGAGGACACGGGGCTCTTGTTTTGTTTTGGCGGAACCCTTGGTGTTCTTCTCGCGTGGAGACCTGTATGTCAGGATATACATGAGTCGCTGCAATGGTGTGAAGGAACCCTTCAAGGTTCATGAGGGATGGGGTGACTTCCCGCGAGATGCCACAGAAGACAAGGGCCTCATCTTGCCTGGAGGGGAGATCCTCCTGGTTTTTCTCGAGTTGTGGCAGGTTCCTCTCGACTTACGATGGGTACCACAGGGACCCACCTCTATGCCCTCCGGAAAGGCCAGGCTTCATGCGAGTTGCCAGGGGCCTCTGGGTATACCTTGGCAGTGGTGGCCTGCTCCAAAGTCCTTGTCTGGAGCCTGAGGATTCCCTCCACTGCTTACTTGGACCGTGGGGTTTCTCTGGAGGCTCTCCAGGGGAGTCAGGTCTCATCTCCAGTGGAGACATGCATGTCTGCTTTCCTCCCGAGCTGTAGCCACAGGATCAGGCTTCCCGTTGAGGTNAAGTCCTTGTCTGGAGCCTGAGGATTCCCTCCACTGCTTACTTGGACCGTGGGGTTTCTCTGGAGGCTCTCCAGGGGAGTCAGGTCTCATCTCCAGTGGAGACATGCATGTCTGCTTTCCTCCCGAGCTGTAGCCACAGGATCAGGCTTCCCGTTGAGGTGACACAGGGGTCTGGGGCTTCCCCTCGATGCTTAAACAGGGATGAAACACGTGCCACCATGGTGGGAGTCAGTCCTCTGGGTGACATTCGAGGTGGTGCTGGGCCACCAGGTTCCTCTGGAGTGGACAGAGACACCTGGGGGTCTGGTGGAACAGGTGGTGCCAACCCAGGAGTTCCTCTGGACACTCATATGCAGAGCACCTCCACTTGAGATGTGACAGGACCATCGGGAATCCTTCCCCAATGAAGCAGGGAAAGGAAACCTGATCTGGAGTGGAGCAGGGGGACAAGGGGCTCCTCTTGAGTTGTGGCGGGACCCTCGATGTTCCTCTCGTGTGGAGACATTTATGTCGGGATATTCTTGTGTCACAGCAACGGTGTGAAGGAACCCGTCGAAGTTCATGAGGGATTGGGTGACTTCCCGTCAGGTGCTGCAGAGGACAAGGGCCTCATCTCGCCTGGAGAGGAGATCCTCCTGGTTTTTCTCCAGGTGAGCCAGTTTCCTCTCGAGTTACAACGGGGACCCCAGGGACCCACCCCTCTGCCCTCTGAAAATGCCAGTCTCCATGCGAGTTGCCAGGAACCTCTGGGAATTCCTTGGCAGTCGGCGCCATCTCATAAGTCCTCGTCTGGACCCTGAGGATGCCTCTCCACTGCTGACGTGGACCATGGAGTATCTCTGGAGGATCCCCAGGGGAGTCAGGCCTCATCTCAAGTGGAGAAGTGCACGTTCGCTTTCCTCCCAAGCTGTAGCCACATGGTCAGGCTTTCTGTCGAGGTGACACAGAGGTCTAGGGCTTCCCCTCGAGGCTTTAACACAGGGATGAAACACATGCCACTGTGGTGGGAGCCAATTCTCGGAGTGACAGTCGAGGCAGCGCAGGGCCAGCAGGTTCCTCTGGAGTTTACAGAGACATCTGGGGGTCTGGTGGAACAGGATGTGCAAACCCAGGAGTTCCTCTGGACACTCCTGTGGAGAGTGCCTCCTCTTGACATGCAACGGGACGGTCCGGAATCTTTCCCAGAAGAAGCAGGGAAAGGAAGCCTGATCTCGAGCAGAGCAGGGAGACACGGGGCTCCTCTTGAGTTGTGGTGGGAACCTCGGTGTTCCTCTCGACTGGAGACGTGTAAGTTGGTATATTCTTGAGTCGCTGCAAGGGTGTGAAGTAACCTATCGAGGTTCATGAGGGATGGGGTGACTTCCTGCGAGATGCCGCATGTGACAAGGGCTTCTCTCGCCTGGAGGCGAGATCCTCCTGGTTTTTCTCAATTTGCGGCAGGTTCCTCTCAAGTTATGACGGGGACCCCAGGGTCCCGCACTGTGACCCCGGAAAGTCCAGGTTCCCTGCGAGTTCCTAGGAACCTCTAGGGATTCCTTGCCTGTCGGGCCGGCTCCTAAGTCCTCGTTTGGAGCCTGTGGATACCTCTCCACTGCTGACGTGCATCGTGGGGTACCTCTAGAGGCTCCCCAGTGGAGTCAGGTCTCATCTCGAGTGGAGACGTGCAAGTCAGCTTTCTTCCCAAGCTGTAGCTACAGGGTCAGTCTTCCCGTCATGGTGACACAGGGGTTTGGGGCTGCCCCTAGAAGCTTTTTTATTGGGTTGAAACAAGTGCCACCATGGTGGGAGCCAATCCTCGGGGTGACAGTTGAGGAGCTGAAGGGACACTAGGTTTTTCTGGATTGGACAGAGATATCTGGAGGTCTCATTGAACAGGTGGTGCGAGCCGTGGAGTTTTCTGGACACTTCTATGGAGAGCTCCTCATCTTGAGATGCGACGGGACCGTTGGGAATCCTTCCCTGACAAAGCTGGGAAAGGACGCCTGATCTGGAGTGAAGCAGGGGTACACGGGGGTACCCCTTGAATTGTGGTGGGAAACTCGATGTTCCTCTCAAGTGGGGACGTGCATGTCGGGATATTTTTGAGTCGCTGCAAGGCTGTGAAGGAACCCATCGTTGTGCACGAAGGATGGGGTGACTTCACTCGAGATGCCACAGAGGACAAGGGCCTCATCTCGCCTGGAGGGGAGATCCTCGTGGTTTTTCTCGAGTTGCAGCCGGTTACTTTCAGTTTATGACGGAGAACCCAGAGACCCACCCTGTACCCCCTTGAAAGGCCAGGCTCCACGTGAGTTCCCAGGCGCCTCTGGAGATTTCTTCACAGTCGGGGCTGGCTCCTAACCCCTCGTCTGGAGCCTAAGAATAACTCTCCACTGCTGACGTGGACCATGGGGTACCCATTGAGGCTCCCCAGGGGAGTCACATCTCGTCTCGAGTGGAGACATGCACGTCCCCATTCCTCTCGAGCTGTAGCCACAGGGTCAGTCTTCCCGTTAGGTGACACAGGGATCTGGTGCTTCCCATCGAGGCTTTCCCACAGGGTTGAAACACGTGCCACTGTGGTCGGAACCAATTCTCAGGGTAACATTCTAGGCAGTGCAGGGCCACCAGCTTCCTCTGAAGTGGACAGAGACATATGGGGGTCTCATGGAACAAGTGGCTTGAACCCTGGAGTTCCTCTGGATACTCCTGTGGAGAGCGCCTCCTCTTGACATGCAACGGGACCATCGGGAATTCTTCCCCGACGAAACAGGGAAAGGAAGCCTGATCTAGAGCGGAGAAAGGTGATACGGGGCTCCTCTTGAGTTATGACGTCACCCTTGGTGTTCCTCTTGAGTGGAGACGTGTATGTTGGGATATTCTTGAGTCGCTGCAAGGGTGTGAAGGAATCCGTCGAGGTTCACGAGGGATGGGGTGACTTCCCTTGAGGTGCTGCAGAGGACAAGGGCCTCATCTCGCCTAGAGGGGAGAACCTCCTGGTTTTCCTTAAGTGGCGGCAGCTTCCTCTCGAGTAAGGATGGGGACCTTAGGGAACCTCCCCTGTGCCCTCTGAAAAGGCCAGTCTCCAAGCGAGTTTCCAGGGACCTCAGGGATTCCTTGGCAATCGAAACCATCTCCTAAGTTCTGGTCTGGAGCATGAGGATTCCTCTCCACTGCTCACGTGGACCATGGGGTTTCTCTGGGGGCTCCCCAGGTGAATCAGGTCTCTACTCGAAGTGAGACATGCACGTCCCCTTTAGTCTCGAGCTGTAGTTGGGTGGTCAATCTTCCCGTGGAGGTGACACAGAGGTCTGGGGCTTGCCCTCCAGACTTTCCCACAGGGTTGAAAAATGTGCCACCGTGGGGGGAATCCAATCCTCGGGATGACAGTTGAAGTGGCGCAGGGACACCAGCTTCCTCTGGAGTGGACAGAGACATCTGTTGGTCTCGTGGAACAGGTGGCACGACCCCCTGAGTTCCCCTGGATACTCCTGTGGAGAACGCATCCTCTTGAGAGGGAACAGGACCATCGNGAAGTGGCGCAGGGACACCAGCTTCCTCTGGAGTGGACAGAGACATCTGTTGGTCTCGTGGAACAGGTGGCACGACCCCCTGAGTTCCCCTGGATACTCCTGTGGAGAACGCATCCTCTTGAGAGGGAACAGGACCATCGGGAATCCTTTCCTGACGAAGCACGGAAAGGAAGCCTTATCTAAAGGGGAAAAAGGTGGCACGGGGCTCCTCTTAAGTTGTGGCAGCAAACTCAGTGTTCCTCTCGAGTGGAGACGTGTATGTTGGGATATTCTTGAGTCACTTCAAGGGTGTGAAGGAACCCGTCAAGGTTCATGAGGGATGAGGTGACTTCCCGCGAGATGTTGCAGAGGACAAGGGCCTCATCTCGCCTGGAGGGGAGGTCCTCCTGGTTTTTCTAGAGTTGCTGCAGGCTCCTCTTGATTTTGACGGAGACCCCAAAGACCCGACCCTGTGCCCAATGAAAGGCCAGGCTCCACTCGAGTTGCCAGGGGCCTCTGCGGATTCCTTGGCATTCGGGGCCGGCTCCTTAGTCCTCGTCTGAACCCTGAGAATTCCTCTCCACTGCTGCCATGGACCGTGGGGTTCATCTGGAGGCTTTCCAGGGGTATCAGGTCTCATCTCGAGTGGAGACATGCACATCCACTTTCCTCCCGAGCTGTAGCCGCAGGTTCAGGCTTCCCATTGAAGTGACACAGGGTTCTGGGGCTTCCCCTCGAAGCTTTCTCATAGGGTTGAAACACGTGCCACTGTGGTGGGAGCCAATCCTCGGAGTGACATTTGAGGCAGCGCAGGGCCACCAGCTTCCTTTGGAGTGGACAGAGACCTCTGGCGGTCTCGTGGAACAGGTGGCATGACCACCGGATTTCCTCTGGATAGTCTTGTGGATGGCACCTCCTCCTCAAATGCGACGGGACCGTTGGCAATCCTTCCGCGACAAAGCAGGGAATGGAACCCTCAACTGGAGCAGAGCAGGGGGACTGGGGCTTCTCTTGAGTTGTGGTGGGAATCTCGGTGTTCCTCTCGAGTGGAGACGTGTATGTCGGGATATTCTTGAGTCACTGCAGGGGTGTGAAGGAACCCATCGAGATTCATGAGGGATGGGTGACTTCCCTTGAGATGCCGTAGTGGACAAGGCCCTAATCTCGCCTGGAGGGGAGATCCTCCTGATTTTTCTCGAGTTTCATCAGGTTCCTCTCTAGTTAAGACTGGGACCCCAGTTGCCCGCTCCTGTGCCCTCCAGAAAAGCCAGGCTCCGTGCGAGTTGTCAGGGGCCTCTAGCAATTCCATTCCAGAAGGGGCCGGCTCCTAAGTCCTGTTATGATGCAAGAGGATTCTTCTCCACTGATGATGTTGACCGTGGGAATCCTCAGGAGGCTCCCCTGGAGACTCAGGTCTCGTCTGGAATGGAGATGGGCACGTCCAGGTTCCTCCCGAGCTGTAGAAGTAGGGTCAAAATTCCCATCGAGGTGACACAGGGAGATCTGACGATCGTACCTGACGATTGATGCTTTCCCACAGGGTAGAAACACGTGTCACGTGGTGGGAACCAATCACCGGGGTGACATTGAAGGCTGTGCAAGGCCAGCAGGTTCCTCTGGAGTGGAAAGAGACATTTGGGGGTCTTGTGGAACAGGTGGCGCGACCCCTGGAGTTCCTATGGACACTACTCTGTAGAGCACCTCCTCTTGCAATGTGACGGGACTGCCGGGAATCCTTCCCCGACAAAGCAGGGAAAGGAACCCTCATCTGGAGCGGAACAGGTGGACACAGGGCTCCTCTTGAGGTGTGGCGGGACCCTCAGTCTTTCTCTCGAGTAGAGACGTGTATGGTGGGATATCCGTGAGTTGCTGCAAAGGTGCAAAGAAACACATCTAGGTTCACAAGGGATGGGGTGACTTCCCATGAGATGCCATGGAGTACAAGGGCTTCATCTCTCCTAAAGGGGAGATCCTCCTGGTTTTTCTCGAGTTGTGGCAGGTTCCTGTCAAGTTACGACTGGGATCCCACGGTCCCGCCCTTTTTCCCTCAGGAAAGGCAAGGCTCCACGCGAGTTGCCAGGGGCATCTGGGGATTCCTTGACAGTGAGGGCCGGCTACTAAGTCCGCGTCTGGAGCCTGAGGATTCCTCTCCACTACACTCCTGGACCGTGTGGCTCCTCTAGAGTCTCCCCATGGGAGTCACGTCTTGTCTTCAGTTGAGACGAGCACGTCCACTGTCCTCCTGAGCTGTAGCCCCAGATTCAGGCTTCCGCTCGAGGCTTTCCCACAGGATTGAAACACGTGCCACAGTGATGGGAGCCATTCCTCTGTGTGAAAGTCGAGGCGTCCAAGGGCCACCAGGTTCCTCTCGAGTGAACAAAGACATCTGGGGGTCTTGTGGAACAAGTGGCTGGAACCCCAGAGTTCCTCTGGACACTCCTGTGGAGAGCGCCTCCACTTGTGATGTGGCATTGGTGTCGGGAATCCTTCCCCGAAGAAGCAGGAAATGGAAGCATGTTCTTGAGAAGAGCAGGGGTCACGGGGCCCTTCTTGAGTTGTGGCGGGACCCTCGGTGTTCCTCTGGAGTGGAGACCTGTATGTTGGGATACTCTAGAGTCACTCCAAGGGTTTGAAAGAACCCATCGAGTTTCACGAGCGATGGGTGACTTGCCGTGAGGTGCCGCAGAGGACAAGGGCCTCATCTCGCCTGGAGGGGAGATCCTCCTGGTTTTTCTCAAGTTGCGGAAGGTTCCTCTCGGGTTACGACAGGGACCCCAGGGATCCCCCCTTGTGCCCTCAGGAAAGGCCAGGCTCCCCTCGAGTTCTCAGGGGACTCTGGAGATTCCTTGGCAGTTGGGGCTGGCTGCTACGTCCTCGTCTGGAACCTGAGGATTTCTTTCCACTGCTGACGTGAACCGTGGGGTTGCTCTGGAGGCTCCCTAAAGGGAGTCAGGTCTCGTCTCAAGTGGAGACGTGCACATCCACTTTCCTACCGAGCTGTAGCCACAGGGTCAGGCTTCCCCTCGAGGCTTACCAGAGGGTTGAAACACATGCCACCGTGGTGGGAGCCAATCCTCTGTGTCACCGTCGAGGCGGCGCAGGGCCACCAGATTACTTTAGAGTGGACAGAGACATCTTGGTGTCTCATGGAAAAAGTGGCTTGAACCCCATAGTTCCTCTGGATACTCATGTGGAGAGCACCTCCTCTTGAATTGCGATGGGACCATCGGGAATCCTTCCCCAACGAAGCAGGGAAAGGATGCCTGATCTAGAGTGGCGCATGGGAACACGAGGCTCATCTTGAATTGTGGATCGACCCTCGGTATTCCTCTCGAGTGGAGACGTGTATGTTGGGATATTTTTGAGTCATGGAAAGGGTGTGAAGGAACCCGTCGAGGTTCATGAGTGATGGGGTGACTTGTAGCAAGGTGCTACAGAGGACAAGGGCCTCATCGCCCCTGGAGGGAAGATCCTCCTGGTTTTACTCGAGTTGCAGAAGGTTCCTCTCGAATTAAGGCAGGGTCCTCTCGAGTTACAACAGGGACCCCAGGGACCCGACCTTGTGACCTTCGGAAATGCCAGGCTCCACCAAGTTGCCAGAGGCCTCTAGGGATTCCTTCACAGTCGGGGCCGGCTTCTGATTCCTCGTCTGCAGCCTGAGGATTACTCTCCACTGCACTCGTGGACTGTGGGGTTCCTCTGGAGGCTCCTCAGGGGCGTCAGGTCTCGTCTCGAGTTGTAGCTATAAGTTCAGGCTTCACGTCGAGGTGACACAGGGGTCTGGTCCTTCCCCTCGAGGCTTTCCCACAGGTTTGAAACACTTGCCACTGTTGTGGGATCCAATCTTCGGGGTGACAGTCGAGGCAGCACAGGACCACCAGGGTCCTCTGCATTGGAGAGAGACATCTGGGGGTCTCGTGGAACAGGTGCTGTGACCCCCGGAGTTTTTCTGGACACTCCTGTGGAGAGCGCCTCCTCTTGAGATGTGTTGGGACTGTCGGGAATCCTTCCCCGACAAAGGAGCAAAAGGAACCCTGATCTCAAGTGGAGCACGGGGACCCTCGTCTCCTCTTGGGTTGTGGCAGGACGCTCTGTGTTCCTCTTGAGTGAAGACGTATTTGTCGGGATATTCTTGAGTCGCTACAAGGGTATGAAGGAAGCCGTCATGGATCATGAGTGATGGTTGACTTCCCGCGAGGTGCAATAGAGGCCCTGGGACTCATTTCGCCTGGAGTGGAGATCCTCCTGGTTTTCTCGAGTTGCGGCAGGTTCCTCTCGAGTTACGAAGGGGACCCCAGGGTCCCGCCCCTGTGCCCTCCGGAAAGGCCAGGCTTCACGAGAGTTCCCAGGGGCCTTTGGGGATTCCTTGGTAGTCGGGGTCTGCTCCTAAGTCCTCGCCTGGAGCCTGAGGATTCCTCTCCACAGCTGACGTGGAATGTGGGGTTCCTCTGGAGGCTCCACAGGGGAGTCAGGTCTCGTATCGAGTGGAGCTGTGTACGTCTGCTTTCCTCCTGAGCTGTAGCTGCAGGGTCAGTCTTCCCGTCGAGGTGACACAGGGTTCTGGGGCTTCCCCTCGAGGTTTTCCCACAGGATTGAAACATGTGCCAGTCCATTGGGAGCCAATCCTCGGGGTGACAGTCGTGGCAGCGAAGGGCAACCAGGTTCCTCTGGAGTGGACAGAGACATATGGGGGTCTCGTGGAACAAGTGGATCGAACTCTGAAGTTCCTCTTGACACTCCTGTGGTGAATGCCTCCTCTTGAGATGTGACGGGACCATTGGGAATCCTTCCCTGAAGAAGCAGGGAAAGGAAGCCTGATCTGGAGCCGAGCAGTGGGACACGGTGCTCCTCTTGAGTTATGGCGGAACCCTCGGTGTTCCTCTCGAGTGGAATCCTGTCTGTCGGGATATTCTTGAGTCACTTCAAAGGTGTGAAGGAACCCTTCGAGGTTCACGATGGATGGGGTGACGTCCCACGAGATGCCTCAGAGGACAAGGGCCTCATCTCGCCTGGAGGAGACATCCTCCTGGTTTTTCTCGAGTTGCAGCAGGTTTCTCTCAAGTTACAACAGGACCACAGGGACCCGCCCTTGTGTCCTCCAGAATGTCCAGGCTCCACGCGGTTTTCCAGGGGCGTCTGGGGATTCCTTCGCAGTTGGGGCCGGCTCCTCGTCCTCCTCTGTAGCCTGAGGATTACTCTCCACTGCTGATGTCGACCGTAGTTGTCCTCTGGAGGCTCCCCAGGGAAGTCAGGTCTCCTCTTGAGTGGAGACGTGCATGTCCGCTTTCCTACCAAACTGTAGCCTCAGGGTCAGGCTTCCCCTCAAGGCTTACCACATGGTTGAAACACGTGCCACTGTGGTGGGAACCAATCCTCTGTGTCACCGTCGAGATGGCGCAGGGCCAGCAGTTTCCTCAGGAGTGGACAGAGACATCTCGGGGTCTCATGAAAAAAGTGGCTTGAACCCCGGAGTTCCTCTGGACACTCCTGTGGAGAGCACCTCCTCTTGCGATGCGACTGGACCATCGGGAATCCTTCCCCTACGAATCAGGGAAAGGAAGCCTGATCTAGAGCAGAGCATGGGGACACGGGTCTCATCTTGAATTGTGGATCGAACCTCGGTGTTCCTCTCGAGTGGAGACGTGTATGTTGGGATATTTTTGAGTCGCTGAAAGGGTGTGAAGGAACCCGTCGAGGTTCATGAGGAATGTGGTGACTTGTAGCGAGGTGCTACAGAAGACAAAGGTCTCATCTCGCCTGAAGAGAAGATCCTCTTGGTTTTTCTCAAGTTGCCGCAGGTTCCTCACGAGTTATGATCGGGACCCCAGGGACCCAACCTTGTTCCCTCCGAAAAGGCCAGGCTCCACTAGAGTTGCGAGGGACCTCTGGGGATTCCTTCTCAGTCGGGCCCGGCTTCTAAGTCCTCGTCTGGAGCCTGAGGATTCCTCTCCACTGCACTCGTGGACCATTGGGTTCCTCTGGAGGCTCCCCAGGGGAGTCAGCTCTTCATCTCGAGTGGAGACGTGCATGTCCACTTTCTTTCCTGAGCTGTAGCTAAAGGTTCAGGCTTCCTGTCGAGGTGACACAGGGGTCTGGGCCTTCCCCTCGATGCTTTCCCACAGGTTTGAAACACTTGCCACCATGGTGGGAGCCAATACTCGGAGTGACAGTCGAGGCGGTGCAGGAACACCAGGGTCCTCTGCACTGGAGAGCGACATCTGGGTGTCTTGTGGAAAAGTTGGTGAGACCCCCGGAGTTTATCTGTACACTCCTGTGAAGAGCGCATCCTCTTGAGATATGACAGGACGGTCGGGAATCCTTCCCCGACGAAGTAGGGAAAGGAATCCTGATCTCGAGTGGAACACGGGGACACTGGGCTCCTCTTCGGTTGTGTCGCGACCCTCTGTCTTCCTCTTGAATGAAGACGTGTTTGTCGGGATATTCTTGAGTGGCTACAAGGGTGTGAAGGAACCCGTTGTGGATCACTAGTGATGGGTGTCTTCCTGTGAGGTGCGGTAGAGGTCCCGGGCCTCATCTCGCCTGGAGGGGAGATCCCCCTGGTTTTTCTCGAGTTGCGGCAGGTTCCTCTAGAGTTATGATGGGGACACCAGGGACCCGGCCTTGTGCCCTCTGGAAAGGACAGACTCCACGGGAATATCCATGGGCATTTGGGGATTCCTTGGCAGTCGGGTCTGGCTACAAAGACCTCGTCTGTAGCCTGAAGATTACTCTCCACTGCTGACGTGGACCGTGGGCTTCCTCTGGATGCTCCTCAGGGGAGTCAGGTCTCGTCTCGAGTGGAGCTGTGTACATCTGCTTTCCTCCTGAGCTGTAGCTTCAGGGTCAGTCTTCCCGTCAAGGTGACATAGGGGTCTGGGGCTTCCCCTCGAGGTTTTCCCACAGGGTTGAAACACGTGCCACTCCGTTGGGAGCCAATCCTCGGGGTGACAGTCATGGCAGCGAAGGGCAACCAGGTTCCTCTGGAGTGGACAGAGACATATGGGGGTCTCATGGAACAAGTGGATCGAACTCTGAAGTTCCTCTTGACACTCCTGTGGTGAGTGCCTCCTCTTGAGATGTGACAGGACCATTGGGAATCCTTCCCTGAAAAAGCAGGGAAAGGAAGCCTGATCTGGAGCCGAGCAGTGGGACACGGTGCTCCTCTTGAGTTATGGCGGAACCCTCGGTGTTCCTCTCGAGTGGAGTCGTGTCTGTTGGGATATTCTTGAGTCGCTGCAATGGTGTGAAGGAACCCGTCAAAGTTCACGAGGGCCGGGTGACGTCCCGCGAGATTCCTCAAGAGACAGGGCCTCATCTCGCCTGGAGGGGAGATCCTCCTGGTTTTTCTGGAGTTGCAGCAGGTTCCTCTTGAGTTACAACGGGACCCCAGGGACCCACCCTTTTGTCCTCCAGAATGTCCAGGCTGCACGAGACTTGCCAGTGGCATCTGGGGATTCCTTTGCAGTCGAGGTCAGCTCCTAAGTCCTCGTCTGGAGCCTGTGGTTTCCTCTCCGCTGCTGACATCAAAAGTAAGGTTCCGCTGGAGGCTCCCCAGGGGAGTCAGGTCTTGTTTTGAGTGGAGACGTGCACGTCCGCTTTCCACCCAAGCTGTAGCAGCAGTGTCAGTCTTACCCTCGAGGTTTTCCACAGGGTTGAAACACGTGCCACCGTGGTGGGAGCCAGTCCTCGGTGTGACAGTCGAGGCGGCGCAGAGCTACCAGGTCCCTCTGGAGTGGGCAGATAAATCTGGGGGTCTTGTGGAACAAGTGGCCCGAACCCCAGTGTTCCTCTGGACACTCCTGTGGAGAGCGCCTCCTCTTGAATTTTGACAGGACAGTAGGGAATTCTTCCCCGACGAAGCAGGAAAAAGAAACCTGATCTCAAGTGGAGCTAGGGGACACGGGGTTTCTCTTGAGTTGTGGCACAACCCTCAGTGTAACTCTCGAGTGGAGACGTGTATGTCGGGATATTCTTGAGTCTCTGCAAGGGTGTGAAGGAATGAGTCGAGGTTCATGAGGGATGGGGTGACTTGCTTCAAGGTGCCACAGAGGACAAGGGCCTCATCTCGCCTAGATGGGAGATCCTCTTGGTTTCTCGAGCTGGAGCAGGTTCCTCTCGAGTTACGACGGGGAGCCCAGGGACCCACACTTTTGCCCTCCAGAAAGGCCAATATCCACGTGAGTTGACAGGGGCCTCTTGGGATTTTTTGGCAGGCGGGGCCGTCTCCTAAGTCCTCGTCTGGAGACTGAGAATTCCTCTCCACTGCTGACGTGGACTGTGGGTTTCTCTGGAGGCTCCCGAGGTTTGTCAGGTCTCGTCTAGAGTGGAGACATGCATGTCCACTTCCTCCCGAGCTGTAGCCGCCGGTTCAGGCTTCCCGTCGAGGTGACACATGGGTCTGGGGCTTCCCCTCCAGGCTTTCCCACAGGGATGAAACACGTGCCACCGTGGTCTGAGCCAATCCTCGGGGTGAAATTCGAGGTGGAACACGGTCACCAGGTTCCTCTGGAGTGGAGAGAGACATCTGGAGTTCTCTTGGAACAGGTGGTGCGATCCCTGGAGTTTCTCTGGACACTCCTGTGGCGTGCACTTCCTCTTGAGATGCGACGGGACTGTCAGGAATCCTTCCCTGATGAAGCAGGAAAAATAAGCATGATCTAGAGCAGAGCATGGGGACATGGGGCTCCTCTTGAGTTGTGGAGGGACGCTCGGTGTTCCTGTTGATTGAATACGTGTATGTTGGGATATTCTTGAGTAGCTGCAAGGGTGTGAAGGAACCCCATCGAGGTTCATGAGGGATGGGGTGATTTGGCTCGAGGTGCCACCGAGGACAAGGGCCTCATCTCGCATGGAGGGGAGATCATCCTGTTTTTTCTGGAGTTCCGGCAGGTTCCTCTCGAGTTACGACGGGTACCCCAGGGACTCACCCTTTTGCCCTTCAGAAATGCAAGGCTCCTCGCGAGTTGCCAGGGGCGTCTGGGGATTCCTTGGCAGTCAGGGCCAGGTCCTAAGTAATCATTTGCAGCCTGAGGATTCCTATCCACTGTTGACGTATACCATGGGATTCCTCTGCAGGCTCATCAGGGGAATCAGGTCTCGTCTCGAGTGGAGACATGCACGTCTGCTGTCCTCCCGAGCTGTAGCCGCAGATTCAGGCTTCCCCTCGAGGCTTTCCCACAGGATTGAAACACGTGCCACCGTGGTGGGAGCCAATCCTTGGTGTGAGAGTCACGGTGGTGCAGGGCTACCAGGTTCCTCTGGAGTGATCAAAGACAACTGGGGGTCTCGTGGAACAATTGGCTCGAACCCCGGAGTTCCTCTGGACACACCGATGGACAGCGCCTCCTCTTGAGATGCGACAGGACCGTCGGGAATCCTTCCCTGACAAAGCAGGGAATGAAAGCCTGTTCTTGAGCATAGCAGGGCGACACAGGGCTCCTCTTGAGTTGTGGTGGGACCCTCGGTGTTCCTCTCAAGTTGAGACGTGTATGTCCAGATATTCTTGAGTCGCTGCAAGGGTGTGAAGGAACCCAACAAGGTTCATGAGGGATGGGGTGACTTCCCGCGAGATGCCACAGAGGACAGGGGCCTCACATCACCTGGAGGGGAGATCCTCCTGGTTTTCTCGAGTTGCAGCAGGTTCCTCTCGAGTTACAATGGGGATCCCAGGGACCTGCCCTGAGACCCTGGAAAGGCCAGGTTCCTCTCGAGTTATGATGGGGACCCCAGGGACACCGTTGTGCCCTCTGGAAAGGCCAGGCTCCACGTGAGTTGCCAGGGGCTTCTGGGGATTCCTTGGCATTCAGGGCCGTCTACTAAGTCTTCGTTTGTAGCTGAGGATTCATCTACACTGCTCTCGTGGACCATGGGGTTCCTCTGGAGGCTCCCCAGGGGTGTCAGGTCTCCTCTCTAGTGGAGACGTGCAGGTCCGCTTTCCTCCCGAGCTGTAGCTGAAGGTCCAGGCTTCCCGTTGAGGTGACACAGGGGTCCAGGCCTTCCACTCGAGGCTTTCGAACAGAGTTGAAACACGTGCCACCGTGGTGGGAACCAATCCTCGTGATGACAGTCGAGTTGATGCAGGGCCCCATGGTTCTCTGGATTGGAGACAGACATCTGGGGGTCTCGTGGAACAGGTGGTACGACCCCCGGAGTTTCTCTGGACACTCCTGTGGGGAGTGCCTCCTCTTCAGATGCAACGGGAATATCGGGAATCCTTCCCCGACGAAGCAGGGAATGAAAGCCTGATCTTGAGCGGAGCAGAAGGATACAGGGCTCCTCTTGAGTTGTGGCAGGAACCACGGTGTTCCTCTCGAGTGGAGAAGTGTATGTCGGTATATTCTTTAGTTGCTGCAAGGGTGTGAAGGAACCCGTCGAGGTTCATGAAGGATGGGGTGATTTGCCTTGAAGTGCCGCAAAGGACAAGGGTCTCATCTCGCCTGGAAGGGAGATCCTCCTCGTTTTTCTCGATTTGTGGTTCCTTTCGAGATACGATGGGGACACCAGGGACCCACCCTTGTGCCCTCTGGAAAGGCCAGGCTCCACGCGAGTTGTCAGGGGCGTCTGGGGATTCCTTGGCAGTCGGGCCCGGCTCCTAAGTCCTCGTCTGGAGCCTGAGGATTCCTCTCCACTGCTGATGTGGACCATGGTGTTCCTGTGGAGGCTCCCCACGGAGTCAGGTCTCATCTCGACTGGAGACGTGCACGTCTGCTGTCCTTCTGAGCTGTAGCCACAGATTCAGCCTTCCTCTCGAGGTTTTCCCACAGAGTTGAAACACGTGCCACCGTGGTGGGAGCCAATCCTCGGGGTGACATTCGAGGTGGCGCACGGCCCCTAGGTTTTACTATATTGGACAGAGCCATCTGTAGTTCTCATGGAACAGGTGGTGGGACCCCCAGTGTTCCTCTGGACACTCCTGTGGCAAGCGCTTCCTCTTGATATGGTCTGGGATGGTCGGAAATCCTTCCCTGATGAAGCAGGGAAAAGAAACCTGATCTAGAGAGGAAAAGGGGGACACCGGGCTCCTCTTGAGTTGTGGCTGGACCCTCTGTGTTCCTCTCGAGTGGAGACGTGTATGTGGGGATATTCTTGTGTTGCTCCAAGCGTTTGAAGGAACCAATAGAGGTTCACGAGCGATGGGGTGACTTGCCACGAGGTGCCGCAGAGGACAAGGACCTCATCTTGCCTGGATTGAGATCCTCCTGTTTTCTTTCAAGTTGCGGCAGGTTCTTCTCGAGTTACAACGGGGACCCAAGGGACCCACCCTTCTGCCCTAGGGAAAGGCCAGGCTCACGCGTGTTCCCAGGGGACTAGAATTTTCTTGGCAGATGGGGCCGGCTCCTACATCCTAGTCTGGAGCCTGAGGATTCCTCTACACCTCTGACATGGACCGTGGGGTTCGTCTGGAGGCTCCCCAGGGGTGTCAGGTATCCTCTCTAGTGGAGAGGTGCACGTCTGCTTTCCTACCGAGCTTCAGCCGCAGGGTCAGGCCTCACCTCAAGGTTAACCACAGGGATGAAACACGTGCCACCGTGGTGGGAGCCAATCCTCGGTGTGACAGTCGAGGCAGCGCAGGGCCACGAGGTTACTCTGGAGTGGACAGAGACATCTGGGAGTCTGGTGAAAAAAGTGGCTTGAACCCCGGAGTTCCTCTGAACACTCCTGTGGAGAGCGCCTCCTCTTGAGATGCGACGGGACCATCAGGAATCCTTCACCAATGAAGCAGGGAAAGGACACGTGATCTCGAGCAGGACATGGGGACACGGGGCTCATCTTGAATTGTGGAGTGACCCTCGGTGTTCCTCTCGAGTGGAGACGTGTATATTGGGATTGTTTTGAGTCGCTGCAAGGATGTGAAGGAACCCGTCGAGGTTCATGAGAAATGGGGTGACTTGCAAGGAGGTGCTGCAGAGGACAAGGGCCTCATCTCGTCTGTAGCGGAGATCCTACTGTTTTTTCTGAAGTTCCGGCAGGTTTCTCTCGAGTTACAATGGGGACCCCAGGGACTCACCCTTTTGCCCTATGGAAAGGCAAGGAGCCACGTGAGTTTCCAGGATCGTCTGGGGATTCCTTTGCAGTCGCGGCTGGCTCCTAAGTCCTCGTCTGAAGCCTGAGGATTCTTATCCATTGCTGACATGGACCGTGGGGTTCCTCTGGAGGCTCCCCAGGGGAGTCAGGTCTCATTTTGAGTAGAGACGTGCACGTCTGCTGTCCTCCCGAGCTGTAGGCGCAGATTCAGGCTTCCCCTCGAGGCTTTCACACAGGGTGGATACACGTGCCACCCTGGTGAGAGCCAATCCTTAGGGTGACAGTCTAGTCAGCACAGGGACACCAGGGCCCTCTGGATTGGTGAGAGACATTTGGGGGTTCATGTAATAGGTGGTGCCATCCCCAGAGTTACTCTGGACACTCCTGTGCAGAGCTCCTCCTCTTGAGATGCGATGGGACCATCAGGAATCCTTCCCCGATGAAGCAGGGAATGAAACCTGAACTCCAGCAGAGCAGGGGGATACTGGGCTCCTCTTGAGTTGTGGCAGGAACCTCGGTTTCCTCTCGATGGAGACATGTATGTTGGGATATTCTTTAGTCGATGCAAGGGTGTGAAGGAAAGCATCATGGATCACGAACGATGGGGTGACTTGCTGCGAGGTGCCGCAGAGGACAAGGGTCTCATCTCGCCTGGAGGGGAGATCTTCCTGGTTTTTCTTAAGTGGCGGCAGGTTCCTCTCGAGTTACTATGGGGATCCCAGGGATGCCCCCTCCCTTGTGACCTCCAGAAAGGCTAGGCTCCACGTGAGTTGCCAAGGGTCTCTTGGGACTCCTTGGCAGTCGGGGCCTGCTCCTAAGTCCTCGTCTGGAGCCTGAGGATTCCTCTCCACTGATGAAATGGAACATGGGCTTCCTCTATAGGCTCCCCAGGGAAGTCAGGTCTCGTCTCGAGTGGAGATGCGCACGTCTGCTGTCCTCCCGAGGTGTAACCACAGATTCAGGCTTCCCCTTCAGGCTTTCCAACAGGGTTTAAACACATGCCACCGTGGTGGGAGCCAAACCTGGGTATAACAGTCGAGGTGGCGAAGGGCCACCAGGTTCCTTTGAAGTGGCCAAAGACATTGGGGGTCTCATGGAACAAGTGGCTTGAACCCCGGATATCCTCTGGACACTCATGTGGAGAGCGCCTACTATTGAGATGCGACGGGACCTTCGAGAATCCTTCCCCAACGAAGCAAGGAATGGAAGCCTGTTCTCGAGTGGAGCAGGGTAACATGGGGTTCCTCTTGAGTTGTGGCGGGAACCACGGTGCTCCTTTCGAGTGGAGACGTGTATGTCAGGATATTCTTGTGTTGAGGCAAGGGTGTGAAGGAACCCATCAATGTTCATGAGGGATGCAGTGACTTTCCGTGAGGTGCCACAGAGGACAAGGGCCTCATCTGCGCTGGAGGGGAGATCCTCCTGGTTTTTCTCGAATTGCGGTAGGTTCCTCTCGAGTTATGACGGGGACCCAAGGGTCCCGCCCTTGTGCCCTCCCGAAAGGCTAGGCTCCACGCGAGTTCCCATGGGCCTCTGTAGATTCATTGACTTTTGGTGCCTGCTCCTACGTCCTCATCTGGAGCTTCAGTATTCCTCTCCACTGCTCTCGTGGAACGTGGGGTTTCTTTGGCGCCTCCCCAGGGGATTCAGGTCTCATCTCGAGTGGAGACGTGCACATCTGCTTTCTCCCAAGCTGTAGCCACATGGTCAGGCTTCCTGTCGAGGTGACATAGGGGTCTGGTGCTTCCCCTCGAGGCTTTCCCACAGGATTGAAACACTTGCCACCGTGGTGGGAGCCAATTCATGGTGTGACAGTCCAGGCAGCGCAGGGCCACCAGGTTCCTCTGGAGTGGACAAAGACATCTGCACATCTCGTGGAACAAGTGGATCGAAACCTGGAGTTCCTCTGGACACTCCTGTGGAGAGTGCCTCCACTTGACATACGACGGGACCATCGGGAATCCTGCCCAGAAGAAGCAGGGAATGGAAGCCTGTTCTCGAGCGGAGCAAGGGGACACGGGGCTCTTCTTGAGTTGTGGCGAGACCCTCAGTGTTCCTATCGAGTGGAGAAGTGTATGTCTGGATATTCTTGAGTTGCTGCAAGGGTGTGAAGAAATCCGTCAAGGTTCATGAGGGATGGAGTGACTTGCCACGAGGTGCCAAAGAGGACAAGGGCCTCATTTTGCCTAGAGGGGAGATCCTCCTGGTTTTTCTCGAGTTGTGGTAGGTTCCTCTTGAGTTTTGATGGGGTCCCAAGGGACCCGCCCCTGTGCCCTCTGGAAAAGCCAGGCTCCACAAAAGTTGCCAGGGGCCTCTGGGGATTCCTTTCCAGTAGGGGCCGGCTCCTAAATCCTCATTTGTAGCCTGAGGATTCCTCTCCACTGCCTACATGGACCGTGGGGTTCCTCTGGAGGCTCCCCATGAGAGTCAGGTCTCGTATCGAGTGGAGACGTGTACGTCTGCTTTCCTCCCAAGCTGTAGCCGCAGGGTCAGGTTTCCCGTTGAGCTCACAAAGGAATCTGGGGCTTCATCTCGAGGATTTCCCACAGGGTTGAAACACGTGCCACCATGGTGTGAGTGAATCCTCGGGGTAACAGTCGAGGCGGTGCAAGCCCCCTAGGTTTTTCTGGATAGGACAGAGACATCTGGAGTTCTCGTGGAACAGGAGATGCGACCCCCAGTGTTCCTCTGGACACTCCTGTGGCGAGTGCTTCCTCTTGATATGCGACGGACCTATGAGAATCCTTCCCCGACAAAGCAGGGAAAGGAAGATTGATCTAGAGCAGAAATGAGGGACACGGGGCTCCTCTTGAGTTGTGGCTGGCTCTCGGTGATCCTCTCGAGTGGAGACGTGTATGTCGGGATATTCTTGAGTCACTTCAAAGGTTTTAAGGAACCCGTCGAGGTTCACAAGTGATGGGGTGACTTGTCACGAGGTGCCCCAGAGGACAAGGGCCTCATCTCGCCTGGAGGGGAGATCCTCTTGGTTTTTCTCGAGTTGCAGGAATTTTCTCTTGAGTTATGACGGGGACCCCAGGGACCTGTATTCAGCCCTCCAGAAAGGCCAGGCTCCATGCGAGTTGCTAGGGGATTCTGGAGATTCCTTGGCATTCGGGGCCAGCTCCTATGTCGTCGTATGGACCCTGAGGATTACTATCCATGGCTGACGTAGTCCATGGTGTTCCTCTGGAGGCTACCCAGGGGTGTCAGATTTTGTCTCGAGTGGAGACGTGCACGTCCGCATTCCTCCTTGGCTGTAACTGCAAGGTCAGGTTTCCCGTCGAGGTGACACAGAGGTCTGGGGCTTCCCCTCGAGGCTACCCCACGGGATTGAAACACATGCCACCGTGGTGGGAGCCAATCCTCGGTGTGACGGTCGAGGCAGTACAAGGCCTCCAGTTTCCTCTGAAGTAGAGAGAGACATCTGGGGGTTTCGTGGAACAGGTGGCACGACGCCCAGAGTTCCTCTGGACACACCTGTGGAGAAAGCCTCCTCTTGAAATGCGACGGAACTGTCAGGATTCCTTCCCTGATGAAGCAGGAAATGGAACCCTCATCTGGAGCAGAGCAGGGGGACATGGGGCCCCTCTTGATTTATGGCAGGGAACTCATTGTTCCTCTCGAGTGGAGACGTGTATGTTGTGATATTCTTGAGTCACTGCAAGGGTTTGAAGTAACCCGTCGAGGTTCATGAGGAATGGGGTGATTTCCAGCGAGATGCCCCAGAGGACAATGGCCTCATCTCGCCTGGAGGGATATCCTCCTGGTTTTTCTTGAGTTGCGACCGGTTCCTCTCAAGTTACAATGGGGACCCCATGCACCCGTCCCTGTACACTTCGGAGAAGCCAGACTCCACACAAGTTGCCAGAAGTCTCTGGGGATTCCTAGGCATTTGTGGCCAGCTCAAAAGTTCTCGGCTGGAGCCTGAGGATTCCTCTCCACAGCTGACTTGGACGGTGGTGTTCCTCTGGCGGTTCCCCAAGGGAGTCAGGTCACTTCTTGAGTGGAGACGTGCATATCCACTTACCTCCCAAAGTGTGGCCCCAGGATCAGGCTTCCCTTCGAGGTGACACAGGGGTCTGGGGCTTCCCCTTGAGGCTTTACCTCAGGGTTGAAACACGTGACACCGTGGTGTGAGCCAATCCTCGGGGTGACAGTCGAGGCATCACAGGGCCACCAGGTTCCTCTGGAGTGGACAGAGACATCTTGGGGACTCGTAGAACAGGTGGCATGACCACCGGAGTTCCAATGGACACTCCTGTAGAGTCCGCCTCCTCTTGAGATGCGATGGGACCATGGGGAATCCTTTCCCAACGAAGCACGGAAAGGAATCCTCATCTGGAGCAGAGAAGCAGAACACAGGGTTCCTCTGGAGTTGTGGCGGGACCCTCGGTGTTCCTCTCGAGTGGAGACGTGTATGTCAGGATATTCTTGAGTGACTGCAAAGGTGTGAAGGAACCCGTCGAGGTTCGTGAGGGATGGGGTGACTTCCCGCGAGATGCCCCAACGGAGAATGGCCTCATCTCGCCTGGAGGGGAGATCCTCCTGGTTTTTCTCATGTTGCAGCAGATTCCACTTGTGTTATGATGGGGACCCCAGGGACTCACCCCTGTGCTCTCTGGAAAGGCCAGGCTCCAGGCGATTTGCCACGGGCATCTGGGGATTACTTGGCATTCTGGGCTGGCTCCTAAGTTCTCGTCTGGAGCCTGAGGAATCCTCTCCACAGCAGACTTGGACCGTGGGGTTCCTCTGGAGGCTCCCCAGGAGAGTCAGGTCTTCTCTCGAATGGAGACATGCATGTCGCTTACCTCCCAAACTTTAGCCACAGGTTCAGGCTGCCCATTGCGGTGACACAGGGGTCTGGTGTTTCCCCTCGTGGTTTTCCCACTGGGTTGAAAGACGTGCCACTGTGGTTGGAGCCAATCCTCGGGGTGACAGTCCTCGAGGTCGCACAGGGCCACCAAGTTCCTCTGGAGTGAACAGAGACATCTGGGGGTCTGGTGGCACAGGTCGTGCGACCCCCAGCATTCTCCTGGACACTCCTGTGGAGAGCGCCTCCTCTTTAGATGCAACGGGACCATGGGGAAACCTTCCCCAATGAAGCAGGGAAAGGAAACCTCATTTGGAACAGAGCAGGGGACACGGATCACCTCTTGAGTTGTGGCGGGACCGTCGGTGTTCCTTTCGAGTGGAGACGTGTATGTCATGATATTCTTGAGTCGCTGCAAGGGTGTGAAGGGGGATGGGGTGACTTCCCGCGAGATGCCACAGAAGACAAGGGCCTAATCTCGCCTGGAGGGGAGATCCTCCTGTTTTTTCTCGAGTTGCAGCAGGTTCCTCTCGAGTAATCACGGGGATCCCATAGACCTGCCCCTGTGCCCTCCAGAAAGGCCAGGCTCCATGCGAGTTGCCAGGGGCCTCTTGGGATTCCTTGGCATTTTGGGGCCTGCTCCTAAGTCCTCATCTGGAGCCCAAGATTCCTCTCGACTGCCGAAGTGGACCCTGGTGTTCCTCTGGAGGTTCCCCAGGGGAGTCAGGTCTCGTCTCAAGTGAAGACGTGCACATCTGCTTTCCTCCCAGGCTGTAGCTGCAGGGTCATGCTTCCCGTTGAGGTGACACAGGGGTCTGGGGCTTCCCCTTCAGGCTTTCCCACAGGGTTGAAACACGTGCCACCGTGGTGAGACTCAATCCTCAGGGTGACATTCGAGGCGCCTCAGGGCGACATTCGAGGTGCCTCAGGGCCACCAGGTTCCTCTGGATTAGAGAAAAATATCAAGCAGTCTTGCGGAACAGGTGGCGCGATGTCTGGAGTTCTTCGGGACAGTCCTGTGGAAAGCGCCTCCACTTGAGATACGACGGGACCGTCAGGAATCTTTCCCCGATGAAGCAGGGAACAGAACCATCATCTAGAGAGGAGTTGGGCTATACTGGGCTCCTCTTGAGTTATGGCGGGGAACACGTTGTTCCTCTCGAGAGGAGACGTGTATGTCGTGATATTCTTGAGTCGCTGCAAGGGTGTGAAGGAATGCGTCGAGGTTCATGAGGGATGGGGTGACTTCCCGAGAGATGCCCCTGAGGACCATGGACTCATCTAGCCTGGAGGGATAGCCTCCTGGTTTTTTTCAACTTGTGGCAGGTTCTTCTCGAGTTACGATTTGGACCACAGACACCCGTCCCTGTACAATCTGGAAAGGCCAGTGTCCAAGTGAGTTTCCAGGAGCCTCTGGGGATTAGTTGAAATTCGTGGCTGTCTCGAAAGTTTTCGTTTGGAGCCTGAGGATTCCTCTCCACTGCTGACGTGGAACGTGGGGTTCCTCTGGAGGTTCCCCAGTGGGGTCAGGTCTCGTCTTGAGTAGAGATGTGCATGTCCGCTTTCCTTCCGAGCTGTAGCAGCAGGGTCAGGCTTTCCGACAAGGTGACACAGGCATCTAGGGCTTCCCCTCGAGGCTTTCCCACAGTGTTAAAACACATGCCACTGTGGTGGGAGCCAATTCTTGGGGTGACATTCGAGGATGCGCAGGGCCTCCTGGTTCCTCTGGAGTGGACAGAGACATGTGGGGTTCACGTGGAACAGGTGGCAAAACCCCGGAATTCCTCTGGACACTCCGTTGGAGAACGCCTCCTCCTGAGATGTGGCGGGAACGTCGGGAATCCTTGCCCGTTGAAGCAGGAAAAGAAACCCTCATCTAGAGCAGAGCAGGGTGACACAGGGCTCCTCTGGAGTTGTGGAGGGACTCTCGATATTCCTCTCGAGTGGAGACGTGTATATCAGGATATTCTTGAGTCGCTGCAAGGGTGGGAAGGAACCCGTCGAGGTTCATGAGGGATGGCGTGACTTCGCGCAAGATGCCGCAGAGGACGAGGGCCTCGTCTCGCCTGGAGGGGAGATCCTCCTGGTTGTTCTCGAGTTGCAATAAGTTCTTCTTGAGTTATGACGGGGACCAAAGGGACCTTCGCTCGGCCCTCCGAAAAGGCCAGGCTCCATGTGAGTTGTTAGGGGAATCTGGAGATTCCTTGGCATTCGGGGCCAGATCCTATGTCCTCGTATGGAGCCTGAGAATTCCTCTCTGCTGCTGACGTGGACCGTGGGGTTCCTCTGGAGGCTCCCCAAGGGTGTCAGGTCTCGTGTTGAGTGGAGAGGTGCACGTCCGCATTCCTCCTGGGCTGTAACTTCAGGGTAAGGCTTCCAGTCGAGGTGACACAGGGGTCTGGGGCTTCCCTTCGAGGCGTTCCCACCTGGTTGAAACACGTGCCACCGTGGGGGGGGGGCCAATCCTCGGGGTGACAGTTGAGGCGATTCAGGGCTGCCGGGTTCCTCTGGATTCGAGAGAGACATCTGGGGGTCTCGTGGAACAGGTGCCACGATGCCCAGAGTAACTCTGAACACACCTGTGGAGAGCGCCTCCTCTTGAGATGGGACGGGACCGTCAGGAATCCTTCCCCGATGAAGCAGGGAATGGAGTCCTCATCTGGAGCAGAGCAGGGGGACACGGGATTCCTCTTGAGTTATGGCGGGGAACTCGTTGTTTGTCTCGAGTGGAGACGTGTATGTCCTGATATTCTTGAGTTGCTGCAAGGGTGTGAAGGAACCCGTCGAAGTTCATGATGGATGGGATGACTTCCCGTGAGATGCCCCAGAGGAGAACGGCCTCATCACGCCAGGAGGGATATCCTCTTGGCTTTTCTCGAGTTGCGACAGGTTTTTCTCGAGTTACGACGGGGACCACAGACACCTATCTCTGTACAATCCAGAAAGGCGAGGGTCCAAGCGAGTTGCCAGATGCCTCTGGGGATTCCTTGACATTCGTGGCCGTCTCAAAAGTTTTCGTCTGGAGCCTGAGGATTCCTCTCCACTGCTGATTTGGAACGTGGTGTTCCTCTGGAGGTTCCCCAGGGGAGTCAGGTCATGTCCCGAGTGGAGACGTGCACATCCGCTTTCCTCCTGAGCTGTAGCTGCAGGGTCAGGCTTCCCATCGAGGTGACAGAGGGGTCTGGGACTTCCTCTAGAGGCTTTCCCTCCGGGTTGAAACACGTGCCACCGCGGTGGGAACCAATTCTCAGGGTGACAATCGAGGCGGCTCAGGGCCACCAGGTTTCTCTGGAGTGGACAGAGATATCTTGGGGACTCGAGGAACAGTTGGAGCGACCCCTGGAGTTCCTATGCACACTCCTGTGGAGAGCGCCTCCTCCTGAGATGGTATGGTAGCGTGGGGAATCCTTTCCCAATGAAGCAGGGAAAAAAATCCTCATCTGGAGCGGAGCAGGCGGACACAGGGTTTCTCTGGAGTTGTGGCGGGACTCTCAGTGTTCCTCTCGAGTGGAGACCCATATGTCAGGATATTCTTGAGTGACTGCAAAGGTGTGAAAGAACCCGTCGAGGTTCGTGAGGGATGGGGTGACTTCCCGCGAGATGCCCCAAAGGAGAATGGCCTCATCTCGCCTGGAGGGGAGATCCTCCTGGTTTTTCTCGTGTTGCAGCAGGTTCCACTTGTGTTATGACGGGAACCCCAGGGACTCGCCCCTGTGCTCTCCAAAAGGCCAGGCTACAGGCGAATTGCCACGGGCCTCTGGGGATTACTTGGCATTCTGGGCTGGCTCCTAAGTTCTCGTCTGGAGCCTGAGGAATCCTCTCCACAGCATACTTGGGCCATGGGGTTCCTCTGGAGGCTCCCCAGGATTGTCAGGTCTCCTCTCCAGTGGAGACATGCATGTCGCTTAGCTCCTGATCTGTAGCCACAAGTTCAGGCTTCCCATTGAGGTGACACAGGGGTCTGGGGCTTCTCAAGGTTTTCCCACTGGGTTGAAAGACGTGCCACTGTGGTTGGAGCCAATCCTCGGGGTGACAGTCGAGGTGGCGCAGGGCCACCAGTTTCCTCTGGAGTGGACAGAGACATCTTGGTGTCTGGTGGAACAGGAGGTGCGACCCCCGGAGTTCTCCTGGACACTCCTGTGGAGAGCGCCTCCTCTTTAAATGTGAAGGGACCGTGGGAAAACCTTCGCCGATGAAGCAGGGAAAGGAACCCTCATCTGGAACAGAGCAGAGATACACGGATCTCCTCTTGAATTGTGGCGGGACACACAGTTTTTCTTTCAAGTGGAGACGTGTATGTCGTGATATTCTTGATTCACTGCAAGGGTGTGAAGGAACCCGTCGAGGTTCATGAGGGATGGGGTGACTTCCTGCGAGATGCCCAAGAGGACAAGGGCCTAATCTCGCCTGAAGGGGAGAACCTCCTGGTTTTTCTCGAGTTGCAGCCGGTTCCTCTCAAGTAACGGCAGGGACCTCAGAGACCCACCACTTTGTTCTCCAGAAAGACCAGACTCCATGTAAGTTGCCAGGGGCCTCTGGTGATTCCTTTGCATTCAGGGCTGGCTCCTAAGTCCTCGTCTGGAGCCTGAGGATTCCTCTCCACTGCCGAAGTGGACTGTGGTGTTCCTCTGGAGGTTCCCCAGGGGAGTCAAGTCACGTCTCAAGTGGAGACATGCACATCCACTTTCCTCCCGGGCTGTAGCCGCAGGGACAGACTTCCAGTCGAGGTGACACAGGGGTCTCGGGCTTTCCCTCAAGGCTTTCCCACAGGGTTGAAACACGTGCCACCGTGGTGGGAGCCAATTATCGGGGTGACAGTCGAGGTGGCACAGGACCACCAGATTCCTCTGGAGTGAACAGAGACAACTGGGGGACTCATGGAATAGGTGGCAAGGCCACCAGAGTTCCTCTCGACACTCATGTGGAGAGCGCCTCTTCTTGAGATGGGACGGGACCATGGGGAAACCTTTCCCGACTAAGCAGGGAAAGGAATCCTCATCTGGAGCGGAGCAGGGGGACACAGGGCTCCTCTGGAGTTGTGGACGGACCCTCAGTGTTCCTCTCGAGTGGAGACGTGTATGTCGGGATATTCTTGAGTCACTGCAAGGGCATGAAGGGACCTGTTGAGGTTCGTGAGGGATGGGGTGACTTCCCGCGAGATGCCGCAAAGCAGGAGGTTCTCATCTCGCCTGGAGGGGAGATCCTCCTGGTTTTTCCCCTGTTGCAGCAGGTTCCTCTTGTGTTACGACGGAGACCCCAGGGACCCGCCCCTGTGCCCTCTGGAAAGCCAGGTTCCAGGTGAATTGGCAGGGCCCTCTGGGATTCCTTATCATTCGAGGCAGCTCCTAAGTCCTTCTCTGGAGCCTGAGGAATCCTCTCTACTGCTGACGTAGACTTTGGCTTCCTCTGGAGGCTCCCCAGGGGAGTCAGGTCTAGTCTTGAGTGGATAATTGCATGTCCACTTTCCTCTTGGACTGTAGATGCAGGGTCAGTCTCCCATCGAGGTGACACAGGGGTCTGGGGCTTCCCTTTGAGGCTTTCCCACCAGGTTGAAACACGTGACCCTGTGGTTGGAGTCAATCCTCGGGGTGACAGTCGAGGTGATGCAGGGCCACCAGGTTCCTCTGGATAAAAGAGAGACACCTGGAGGTCTCGTGGAACAGGTGCAGCAATGCCCGGAGTTCCTCTCAACACTCCTGTGGAGAGTGCCTCCTCTTGAGATGCGACGGGATCATCAGGAATCCTTCCCCGTTGCAGGGAATAGAACCCTCATCTGGAGCGGAGCAGGGGGACATGGGGTTCCTCTTGAGTTATGGCGGGGAACTAGTTGTTTGTCTCGAGTGGAGACGTGTATGTCCTGATATTCTTGA
>SJYV01013736.1:0-10980 GCA_006410875.1 Neotragus pygmaeus
GTGGGGGTGATTTCCAGCCACGAATGTCCACTCAGCCAAATGATGGGTCAAATGGAAAGAGAGACATTTTAGATATGAAGCCCTCGAAAAATCTAGCTTCCACGCCTTTCTCAGGAATCCGTGTGAAGTTTCACTGCAGCCAAATCAGAGTGTGGAGCAAGAAGGTAGACCAGGGACCCGGAGCCCCTCTCTGCTCCCCCAAACCCAACAGCACCCAGCAGCCTGGGCTGACACCTCTGTGATCCAGGCCCTGGGGGGAGGAGGCCCACAATGGGGAGGCTCCCCCTCAAATCGCTCTGGGCCCTTCCCGTGGTGGGTTCAGCAGTCTGCTGAGGGGCCTGGCCAAACACGGGCCGGTCACTGGGACTGCCTGGCCTCTGGGGGCCCAGCCGTGGGCCTCGCTGAAAGAGGCTGACAGCAGCCCATCTTGGGAGCTTGACCTCCCACAGGAGAGCCGGTCCCCAAGAGCAGGCTGATGCCGGGGAAAGCCCACAGCCCTGGGCTGATCCAGTGCCACTCTATGCCCACCGAGCTGCCATGGGAAGAGCGACCAAGGGCTCGGGCTCGGTCAGGCCTCAGAGGCCAAGCCAGGGGCACGAAGGGAAGACGACTTCACCCCACCGCTCCCCAGAGGGCTGAGAGGGACTGGGGCTGGATTCCTGGGGCTCCGGGGCCTTGCTCACATCATTTGTGGTGTCCCACCACAACCTGATAACCGGGTGAGCTCGTGTAGCGGTTTAGCGTTCAGAGTAATCCCCTCAAACCTCCTGGAGCAACCAGAAACCCCAGAAGGGCTTCCATCTCCGGCCGTGCTGGAGCAGGGCCAGCTGGTGACAGAACGGCTCTTCCAAGGTGTGTGCCCTCTTAGCGCCAGGATGCGAGCGTCCACTGCACTCGAGGACAGGTGAAGGCCGCAGGCACGGCGCCCCCCGCACAGGCCTTGAGAAAGTAGTAGCAACTGTCCTGGGATAGCCCTGGAGGGCCAGTGGTTAGGATTCTGTGTCTCCACTGCAGAGGGCACAGGTTCGATCCCTGGTGGGAGAACTAAGATCCTGCATGCCAAGTGGTGCAGCTAACAAATAAAACAATAATAGCGCAGGGACTTCTCTGGTGGTCCAGGGGTTAAGAATCGGCCTGCCAATGCAGGGGGCACGGGTTCACTTCCTGGTCCAGGAAGATCCTACATACCTGGGGGTAACTAAAGCCTGTGTACCCCAATACTGAAGCCTGTGTGCCCATGTTCTGAGGCAAGAGGAGCCACCATAATGAGAAGCGTGTTCGCCACAACTAGAGAAAGCCAATGTGCGGCAACAAAGACCCAGTGCAGCCCAAAATAAATTTGAAAAAAAAATTTTTAATTTAAAAATCATAGCCCTGCCACCAGACAGATCACATCTCACCATTGCACGGCTCTCAGGGACCAGCCTGCATCCCACCTGCTTTACTAAAACCCTGGGAAGACACAGTTAGGGTCCAGAGCCTAGGAGTTGTTCAGTCTCTAAGTTGTGACTTTGCAACCCCATAAACTGCAGCACGCCAGGCTTCCCTGTCCTTCACTGTCTCCCAGAGTTTGCTCAGATTCATGTCCATTGAGTCGGTGATGCCATCCAGCCATCTCATCTTCTGTCGTCCCCTTATCCTTCTCCCCTCTTTCCCAGCATCAGGATCTTTCCAGTGAGTTGGCTCTTCGCAACAGATGACCAAAGTATTGGAGCTTCAGCATCAGCATCAGTCCTTCCAATGAATATCCAGAGTTGATTTTCTTTAGGATTGACTGGCCTGATTTCCTTGTTGTCCAAGGGACTCTCAAGAGTCTTCTCCAGCACCACAATTCAAAAGCATAGGCCTCCACAAACTGAGCAATCAAGAAGGCAAGTCCCCTGCCCTGGTGGCACTTGGGTTATTGTTCCCCCTCTTGGGCTTCAAGGGCAAGAGTACACTCTTGGGGCCAAGTGGCTTGCATTATAGTTCCCCCACACTTTCAGGGACCTTGGCCTCACTCCTTAGAATTTTTGTGCCTCCCTTTCCTCACGTGCAAAGTGGAGACAAGCTGTGGTGATTAAATGAGATGATACTGGCACACAGAGGTATCATTCGTACCCGGCCTGGTCCCTGCCCGCTGCCCTGCACTCCAAATAGAGCCACAGATTCTCTCTCCCACCTCCCCAGTTAGCAGAGGGAAGGTGGTCAGAACCCACTGGGGCAACTCAGGATCCAGACCTCTGGTCCTCCCCATCTATCCTGGGATAGATGCCTTTTCTGCTCTCAGGATCTCTGCTCCCTGAGACTGGCTCCAGGAGCACACCCCACCCTAGAGCCATCCCCACACCTGCCAGGGGCTGATGAGTTCCTGCCTCGTGCGGGAGAAGCTGGTAAGGTTTTTCCTCCTGATATGTATCCTGAGACACCCAGCCAGGGACCGTCAGGTGCGGGTCCTGGGCTGTGGGGAGCACCCTTCCTCTCTAGATGCCAAGGTTTTGGCACCCTCCTGAGGCACAAGCAGGGAGTGCAGCGGCCAGGAGGAAGGTGCAACCCAGGCAGAAACTTGGCACAGAGAGGCAGGACCAGAAGATGCTGCCCAAGAAGAGCGGACCACCCACCCACTCACGCCCTCCACAGCTTTTTCCTGAACATCTGCTGAATATCAGGAACTGGTCAAGGCACTGAGAACTCAGCAGGGGGTGAGACAGAGTCCCTGAGCCCATGGAACCTGCCTGATCCCCTCCTCCCTGTGCACTGACAGATCCTGTCAATAAACACCCACGGGACTAAATGTATCAGCCACTCCCCTTCCCAAGGTTGGAAATACTCACAAAAAACTTACCATAACAAGCTCCTTCTGTCTCAGGCTGGGACTCCCCAGAAGGCAGAGTCCAAGACCAGGACACGGCTTGGGGCAGGCCGCTGGTTCGGGGCAGTGGTCCATGGAGCAGGAGTGAGGGGCCAGGGAGACTGGGACGGGCTGGAGCTGAACTGGTGAGCCTCGAGTCAGAAGCATCGTCCTCTCCCCGTAGCCTGGGTCAATCCATTCACTTCGCTTTGAGTGGGGTTTCTGTGGCTTGCAGTCCAAATCATTCTAACACAAGTGAAGGAGAGAGTGTTAGGAGTGAGCCCCCCAGCCCTGTGGTGGTGGCACGTTTGTGGGCTTCAGGAGATGCTTGGTAGAATGTGAGAGAATCACTGCTGTCAAACCAGGGATGTGTTACCCTAGTCAGACAGGAGCTTGGGCGGAGCCCACGGGGAGCTTCCCTGGGGGCCCATATATGAAACAGAACTGAAATAAACCAGTTATACAGTAGGCAGCTTACCGCCCCCAACCTTGATTCCTTAAAATAACTGGTTGAATATGAATTGATCTGTGCTGCGCCCCCGGAAGTGCTGAAAATGGAGAAAAAAGGGACTTCTTGATAACACTGCCTCTCTTTGCTGAGGATTTTTGCAAAACCTGTTCACTAGAAATCATTGTCAATTGAAAGTCAGAACTTCCAAACCAAATGCTGCATGGGGTCACGCTGGGTATTGGCAGCAAGTAACTTATTTTGCCAACTGCATGGTAAACCCCAGAAGGTCCCACCCCAGCAGGTGTGGTTCAGAGATCCCCTTCCCCTGGCTGGAACTCAGAGGAGATGGGCCAACCGTGTAAGAGAGTCAGCTGGAAGGAGCCTGGGTCTCCATCACCACGGGGAGTGGGTACCAGCCCATCCAGATGACTCTGGACTGTTAGTTGAACAAGAAAAGAACTAACTTGTTTCAGCTTCTGTTATTTGAAAGCTTTGTAACCTCAGTTGAACTTATATCCAATTAATACACAACTGGAAGCAAGAATTGCCAGGTGGTTCAGTGGTAAAGAATCCACCTGCAATGCAGGAAACGTGGGTTCGATCCCCTTGAGAAGGGAATGCAATCCACTTCAGTATTCTTGCCTGGGAAATTCCAGGGACAGAGGAGCCTGGTGGGCTACAATCCATGAGGCTGCAAAGAATCAGACACAACTGAGTAAAGAGTAGTAACAAAGAAACAGAAAGGTA
Organism: Neotragus pygmaeus; assembly: GCA_006410875.1. Taxonomy (NCBI): domain Eukaryota; kingdom Metazoa; phylum Chordata; class Mammalia; order Artiodactyla; family Bovidae; genus Neotragus; species Neotragus pygmaeus. The sequence continues at coordinate 4,029 of SJYV01013736.1, forward strand.
GGCAATGGCTAGGAAGATTTTCTCCAGCCTCCAAAAGTGAATATGTTTCTGTAAACAATCTCTTTTCTTAAAGCATATTTTATTTGGCCAAACTTAATATTTAATATGTGATGATTAAATATTTAAAACCTTTGGCTTGAAAGGGGAGCAGATGACTAGCCACTTGTGCCCATATTTCAGAGGCCAACTCTCATCTTTAAAAAAAAAGTGTTTGTGATTTCCCTGATGGTCCAGGGAAATGGTTAAGACCCCGCACTCCCAATGCAGGGGGCCCAGGTTACATCCCTGGTCAGGTTACTAGATCTCACATGCCACAACAAAACAAAACAAAAAAATAAATAAAACTGCTTGTTGTATACACAGGATGGATAAACAACAAGGTCCTACTGAATGGCATAAAACACTACCCTGTGATAAACCAAATGGAAAAGAAAATGAAAAAAATGTGTAAACGTGCATAACTGAATCACTTTGCTATAGAGCAGAAATTAACTCAACATTGTAAATTAACTATTCTTCAATAAAATTAAGGGGGGATAAAGAGTTTGCTGTTTGGAAATATTTTGTGTGGCAATATGACACAACCCTCAAGCATAAGAAAAGGTGTGTGACATCATTAGTCATCAAGGAAATAAAAACTTAAACCACAATAACATTCAGTTCAGTTCAGTTCAGTTCAGTTGCTCAGTCATGTCTGACTCTTTGCGACCCCATGAATTGCAGCACGCCAGGCTAGACATCCATTGGTACTTCCCCGGTGGCTCAGACGGCAAAGCATCTGTCTATAATGCGGGAGACCCAGATTCAATCCCTGGGTCGAGAAGAACCCCTGGAGAAGGAAATGGCAACCCACTCCAGTACTCTTGCCTGGAAAATCCCATGGACGGAGGAGCATGGTAGGCTGCAGTCCATGGGGTCACTAAGAGTCGGACAGGACTGAGTGACTTCACTTCACCTCACATACATTCATTAGAAAAACTGGAAGCACTGAAAATTCCAAGTGTTAGCGAGGACATAGAGCAACTGGAACTTTCATGCTTTCTTGGTGGGAGTGTTAAAATGATTCAACTGCTTGGAAAAATCGTGTTCTCTACTAAAGCTCCACTCCTGGGTATATATTTGTGATGGTTAATTTTATGTGCTAACTTGAATAAGCCACAGTACCCGGATGTTTGGTCAAATACTATTCTAGATGTTTCTCTGAAGTTTTTCTTTTTTTTTTTAAGATGAGATTGACATTTAAATCAGTAGATGATGCCAGCCTACCCTTCAGATTTTGGATTTACCAAGCTTCCACAATCAAATAAGCTGATCCTTAACTCATAATAGCTCCAAACCAGACATTCAACTCAAATGTCAACCAATCAGTTATGATATGGTCACCCAATGGAGGACTTCCCTGTTGGCTTAGACAGTAAAGAATCTGCCTGCAAGGCAGGAGACCTGGGTTCGATCCCTTGGTCAGGAAGATCCCCTGGAGAAAGAAATGGCAATCCACTCTTGTATTCTTGTCAGGAGAATTCCATGGACAGAGGAGCCTGGTGGGCTACAGTCCATGGGATCCCAGAGTCGGGCACAGCTAAGTGACTAACACACCCAATGGAACGCTGCCACATACCACAAGGATGAAACCCACAGACATTACATTAAGCCACACAAAATAATGCCTGGTATACGACTCCATCTATATGAATTCAGGAACATGCAAAGCTAGTTTATGGCGTCAGGGGGCCAGAACGAGGTGTGGTTTGGAGGGCACTAACTTTGAGGGGACTTTATGGGGTTGAGGTATTAGAAACATTCTCTCTCTCTTGATCTAGTGGTAACTACAGAGGTCTGCAGGAGTATGAAAACTCACAAAATCCACTTAAAGAGGAGTGCAGTTTACAGTATGCGCAATGGAGGCATAATAATGCATTTATGGATGTGTAATACCTCAACAACAGCAAAACTTATCCCTAAAATTAAAAAAACAAAATACACGTGGGCTTCCCTGGTGGCTCAGTGACAAAGAATCTTCCTGCCAATGCAGGAGACACAGGTTTGATCCGTGATCTGGGCAGATTCCACATGCCAGGGAGCAACTCAGCCCATGCACCACAGCTGCTGAGCCTGTGATCTGGAGCCTGAGACGTAACTGTTGCTCCCTCACACCCTACAGTCTATGCTTCACAAGAAAAGCCACTACAATGAGAAGGCTGCATTCCGCAGCTAGAGAGTAGCCCCCACTCGCCTCAACTAGAGAAAAGCCTTCACAGCAATGAAGACCCAAATTAAATTAAAATTAAGGAAATAATTTAACTAATTTTCTAAAAAATGTTGAGGTAAATTTTTCTTTTACCATTTTGCATATTGGTTTGCTTTCTATGAAGCAATGATTCTTTGTGGTACTTGTGGTTCACTGGCATGAGGACTCAGCTCCTGAAATAGTCCTTGAATCACAAACATCTAAGCTGTCTTTTTGGAAATTGGCTTTTAACTCGCTTGCACTCTGCACAGGCGACGGACTCTACAATTTCAACACATTGGAATGCACTGACATTTCTACGGATTCAATTTTGGTATATGTTACACGTGTATTGAAAAGAAGATGTATTCTGGGGCTTCCCTGGTCCAGTGGTTAAGAATCCTCCTCGAAATGCAGAGGACACAGGTTCGATCCCTAGTCGGGGCACTGAGATCCTCAATGCAGTAGAACTAAGCCCACACTCCTCAACTACTGAGCCAGCTCACCACAACTAGAGTCCCTGCACTGCCAAGAAAGATCCTCTGTGCTGCAACTAAGAGGCAACGCAGCCAAATAAACGAACACAAGTGTATTCTGTGGTTGTTTGGCTTTTCCATATTATTTTGAAGTTTTTCTCTGCCCGATCTATCAGTTACTAAGAGAAGCATGTTAAAATACCTGAATACAGACTGAAAGAAACTATAAANGGGTACCAGCCCATCCAGATGACTCTGGACTGTTAGTTGAACAAGAAAAGAACTAACTTGTTTCAGCTTCTGTTATTTGAAAGCTTTGTAACCTCAGTTGAACTTATATCCAATTAATACACAACTGGAAGCAAGAATTGCCAGGTGGTTCAGTGGTAAAGAATCCACCTGCAATGCAGGAAACGTGGGTTCGATCCCCTTGAGAAGGGAATGCAATCCACTTCAGTATTCTTGCCTGGGAAATTCCAGGGACAGAGGAGCCTGGTGGGCTACAATCCATGAGGCTGCAAAGAATCAGACACAACTGAGTAAAGAGTAGTAACAAAGAAACAGAAAGGTAGGCAATGGCTAGGAAGATTTTCTCCAGCCTCCAAAAGTGAATATGTTTCTGTAAACAATCTCTTTTCTTAAAGCATATTTTATTTGGCCAAACTTAATATTTAATATGTGATGATTAAATATTTAAAACCTTTGGCTTGAAAGGGGAGCAGATGACTAGCCACTTGTGCCCATATTTCAGAGGCCAACTCTCATCTTTAAAAAAAAAGTGTTTGTGATTTCCCTGATGGTCCAGGGAAATGGTTAAGACCCCGCACTCCCAATGCAGGGGGCCCAGGTTACATCCCTGGTCAGGTTACTAGATCTCACATGCCACAACAAAACAAAACAAAAAAATAAATAAAACTGCTTGTTGTATACACAGGATGGATAAACAACAAGGTCCTACTGAATGGCATAAAACACTACCCTGTGATAAACCAAATGGAAAAGAAAATGAAAAAAATGTGTAAACGTGCATAACTGAATCACTTTGCTATAGAGCAGAAATTAACTCAACATTGTAAATTAACTATTCTTCAATAAAATTAAGGGGGGATAAAGAGTTTGCTGTTTGGAAATATTTTGTGTGGCAATATGACACAACCCTCAAGCATAAGAAAAGGTGTGTGACATCATTAGTCATCAAGGAAATAAAAACTTAAACCACAATAACATTCAGTTCAGTTCAGTTCAGTTCAGTTGCTCAGTCATGTCTGACTCTTTGCGACCCCATGAATTGCAGCACGCCAGGCTAGACATCCATTGGTACTTCCCCGGTGGCTCAGACGGCAAAGCATCTGTCTATAATGCGGGAGACCCAGATTCAATCCCTGGGTCGAGAAGAACCCCTGGAGAAGGAAATGGCAACCCACTCCAGTACTCTTGCCTGGAAAATCCCATGGACGGAGGAGCATGGTAGGCTGCAGTCCATGGGGTCACTAAGAGTCGGACAGGACTGAGTGACTTCACTTCACCTCACATACATTCATTAGAAAAACTGGAAGCACTGAAAATTCCAAGTGTTAGCGAGGACATAGAGCAACTGGAACTTTCATGCTTTCTTGGTGGGAGTGTTAAAATGATTCAACTGCTTGGAAAAATCGTGTTCTCTACTAAAGCTCCACTCCTGGGTATATATTTGTGATGGTTAATTTTATGTGCTAACTTGAATAAGCCACAGTACCCGGATGTTTGGTCAAATACTATTCTAGATGTTTCTCTGAAGTTTTTCTTTTTTTTTTTAAGATGAGATTGACATTTAAATCAGTAGATGATGCCAGCCTACCCTTCAGATTTTGGATTTACCAAGCTTCCACAATCAAATAAGCTGATCCTTAACTCATAATAGCTCCAAACCAGACATTCAACTCAAATGTCAACCAATCAGTTATGATATGGTCACCCAATGGAGGACTTCCCTGTTGGCTTAGACAGTAAAGAATCTGCCTGCAAGGCAGGAGACCTGGGTTCGATCCCTTGGTCAGGAAGATCCCCTGGAGAAAGAAATGGCAATCCACTCTTGTATTCTTGTCAGGAGAATTCCATGGACAGAGGAGCCTGGTGGGCTACAGTCCATGGGATCCCAGAGTCGGGCACAGCTAAGTGACTAACACACCCAATGGAACGCTGCCACATACCACAAGGATGAAACCCACAGACATTACATTAAGCCACACAAAATAATGCCTGGTATACGACTCCATCTATATGAATTCAGGAACATGCAAAGCTAGTTTATGGCGTCAGGGGGCCAGAACGAGGTGTGGTTTGGAGGGCACTAACTTTGAGGGGACTTTATGGGGTTGAGGTATTAGAAACATTCTCTCTCTCTTGATCTAGTGGTAACTACAGAGGTCTGCAGGAGTATGAAAACTCACAAAATCCACTTAAAGAGGAGTGCAGTTTACAGTATGCGCAATGGAGGCATAATAATGCATTTATGGATGTGTAATACCTCAACAACAGCAAAACTTATCCCTAAAATTAAAAAAACAAAATACACGTGGGCTTCCCTGGTGGCTCAGTGACAAAGAATCTTCCTGCCAATGCAGGAGACACAGGTTTGATCCGTGATCTGGGCAGATTCCACATGCCAGGGAGCAACTCAGCCCATGCACCACAGCTGCTGAGCCTGTGATCTGGAGCCTGAGACGTAACTGTTGCTCCCTCACACCCTACAGTCTATGCTTCACAAGAAAAGCCACTACAATGAGAAGGCTGCATTCCGCAGCTAGAGAGTAGCCCCCACTCGCCTCAACTAGAGAAAAGCCTTCACAGCAATGAAGACCCAAATTAAATTAAAATTAAGGAAATAATTTAACTAATTTTCTAAAAAATGTTGAGGTAAATTTTTCTTTTACCATTTTGCATATTGGTTTGCTTTCTATGAAGCAATGATTCTTTGTGGTACTTGTGGTTCACTGGCATGAGGACTCAGCTCCTGAAATAGTCCTTGAATCACAAACATCTAAGCTGTCTTTTTGGAAATTGGCTTTTAACTCGCTTGCACTCTGCACAGGCGACGGACTCTACAATTTCAACACATTGGAATGCACTGACATTTCTACGGATTCAATTTTGGTATATGTTACACGTGTATTGAAAAGAAGATGTATTCTGGGGCTTCCCTGGTCCAGTGGTTAAGAATCCTCCTCGAAATGCAGAGGACACAGGTTCGATCCCTAGTCGGGGCACTGAGATCCTCAATGCAGTAGAACTAAGCCCACACTCCTCAACTACTGAGCCAGCTCACCACAACTAGAGTCCCTGCACTGCCAAGAAAGATCCTCTGTGCTGCAACTAAGAGGCAACGCAGCCAAATAAACGAACACAAGTGTATTCTGTGGTTGTTTGGCTTTTCCATATTATTTTGAAGTTTTTCTCTGCCCGATCTATCAGTTACTAAGAGAAGCATGTTAAAATACCTGAATACAGACTGAAAGAAACTATAAACGAAACAAGATTGGCAGATACACACACACAAGTAATGACTTCAGCTGTGTGTGTGCCTCATTGCAATTCCATCATGTTTTGCTTTATAAGGTTTGAGGCCATGATATCAGATACATATAAACTTAGAATTGTTTTACTTCTGGATAAATACTGAGGCTTTTCTCATTAACAAAATCCCGCTTATATATATTTTTAAGTTTTTCACTCACGATGTATTGACTTCTGGCTTCCAAGCGCTGTTGTCCTGTTATTGATGCAGCTACATTTTCTTTAAGGTGGTACTTGCATAGCATGCTTTTTTTCATCCTTTCACTTTCAACCTCTCTGTATCCTACGCTTGAAATGTGTTCTTATACACAGAATATAATTTAATGTTCTTTTGTCATTCTGACATCCTGTGTCTTTTAATTACAACCTTTATATCTATTTACTTTTTTTGACATGAACTTTTCCTTTTGAGATAACATGTTGCAAAACTGGAGTGCTACCATCACACCCAGGATGTTAACATTGATACAATCTAACCATCTTGTGCAGATTGGCCTGGTTTCAGCTGGACTCCTATGTGAGCGTGTGTGTTTAGTTCTATGCAATTTTATCACCTGTGTATGTTCACGCATCCACTACCACAGCCAGGACCCTGAACAGTTCCTCACCACACAATCTCTTACATCATCTTTTATAACCACACCAACCCCCACCCACCCCCAGCCCCACCCCAACACCACAACACTTCCAATCCCCC
>SJYV01013741.1:0-10881 GCA_006410875.1 Neotragus pygmaeus
GTCCAGTTCTAACTGTTGCTTCCTGACCTGCATACAGGTTTCTCAAGAGGCAGGTCAGGTGGTCTGGTTGTTTAATCACTAAGTCGTGCCCGACTCTTTTGCGACCCCATGGACCGTAGCCTGCCAGGCTCCTCTGTCCATGGGATTTCCCAGGCAAAAATGCTGGAGTGGGTTGCCATTTCCTCCTCCAGGGGATCTTCCCGACCCAGGGATCGAATCCATTTCTCCTGCATTGCAGACAGATTTTTACCACTGAGTTACTGGGGAGGCCTCTCTCTTGGGTAGTTACCTGCACTAAAACAGGGTGGCCTGAGGTGTTTCAGCCCCTGGCTGGTCAGCACCGAGGCAGGAGAATCACCTGCAGGGGGCCTCTGGGCCTGGGCCCCGGTTCCTCCTCGCGTTCCCTGGGACATGCATCTGCTCCACCCTGGCCTCTTTCCCTCTCTGACACTCACCACGTTGAGAAGGCCTGCTCTGTGCCAGGCCTTGTGCTGGGCACTGGAGCTGCTGCGGGTGAATGAGAAGGGATCTTAAATGACAGTTTTCCTGTAGTCTGTCCGTTTGGTGTTTTCACTTTGTATGGCCAGGGCTACCCCAGCATGCTGCTGGAACACCTCCTAAATTTAGCAGAGCATGGGGAAAAGAACTTTGCCTCCCTGAGCTCGTCTGTATCATATGGGTCAGTGTAGCAATCTTGACCTCCAGCCAGCATTCCAGAAGCCAGGGCACCTACTTCATTCTGCCTCTGTTTGTTGTAACTGTGGGCAAGATAAAGCAAGAGCTTTATTTTCCTCATCCTCCAAGTAATGATAGTACTCCCCCAGAGAACTGTGGAGCGGTTCAAGCAAATGGCATCTGGGAAAGGCCTTTGGAAAGTTCAGCGGCTCCAAGACCGAGGTGCCTGTTGTTAGGAGTCTCAGAGGACCTAGCAAAGAGGTCAGGGCGCTGCTGCAGCCTTGCAGTTCTAAGTCTGAAGTCCTCTTATTTTTCGTTGCTGTAAAGCAAAATGTCTTAGTTGAGCAAGAATCCTGAGACCAGCAAAAGTCAAGATGGGGCTCTGGCAGCTCCGACTGCAGATTACAAGCCTCCCTGGGAAGAGGGACCCATGTTGCCCCTGGCAAAGCCTGAGGAGATTGGTACCAACTCCACAAACAGGGGTCAGTCTTGTGTGAATGACTGAGGTGGTTTTTTGGGGTTTAGGGGGTTTTGTTGGGTTAATCAGAGGCTGTTCCAGCAAACTAAAAACTTTTCTCTCAGGCCAAAGTTATACTAAGATAATTATTTAATTTTTGTGTCTTACTGTGCTTTTTATCACGATTCTCTCAAAGAGTCAGGACTGTGTCTCTTCATCTTTGTCCACAACGATAGGTGTAGGCTAGCTGAGGGCATGAGTGAGCAGAAATCACAGATTAATAACTGACAGGCCATCTGTGCCAGGCACCGTTCTACGTCCCTCACATGTGTTAAGTTATTTTATCCTCACAGCAACCCGGAGAGGTGGAACTGTTACTCTCCTGTCATATCCTGAGGAGGAAACCAAGGCGCAGAGAGGCTGGATAATTTGCCCGAGGTCACACAGGCTGATAGTGTGAATTCAGAATTCGGGCGGCTGTCTGGCCACAAACCTGTCCTGCTTGTCACTGCACTGAACAGCCTCCTATAGGGGAAAACACTTAGCCTTTGGGGATCAGTAAAATGCAGATTGTGATCATTTCCCCCTTCAAGGGTGTTAGGAAGATTAAGAGAACTCATGCGAAGAGTTGACTCACTGGAAAAGACTGATGCTGGGAGGGAGTGGGGGCAGGAGGAGAAGGGGACGACAGAGGATGAGATGGCTGGATGGCATCACGGACTCGATGGATGCGAGTCTGAGTGAACTCCGAGAGATGGTGATGGACAGGGAGGCCTGGCGTGCTGCAATTCATGGGGTCGCAAAGAGTCGGACACGACTGAGCCAGCTATAGCTGACCTTCTGAGAGGCACAGACCCAGTGGATGACAGGAGATAGACGCTTCTTGTCCTCTGACGGAGGGTCTCTGGAATCCGTAGTGTGGTCTTTGTAGCCTTTGCCGCCAAGTTGCTTTTCATGATTAACTATGGAAAAGTCCGTATTCCGTGGCGTGTGGTCAGGTCTCTGGATGGCAGGGAGCTGAGGGGCTCACAGACTGGCCCCAGTCGGCTAGTGGGGAGGCCGGCCGGCAGGGGCAGCCTCCTCAGCCACCCATCCCGTTCTTTCTATGCACCCACCTTTTAGGCACTGTGCGGGTGCCCTCTCTGCTTTCAGGAAACTCAGAAGGCCTAGTGGGGACCCCTGGTCTGACCTGACTCAGATTTCTTCTTTCGCTCACCCGCCTACCCTTTGGTCTTTGATCACAGGAGTGTGATCTTCCTGAACACGTGTTTTCAGTTTGACCAAAGAGCTTGCTGTCCGTTTTTGATACTTTTTTTTTTCTAATTAGGCAAATATAAAATGGCCAACTTTTCAGACTCGCTGCTATTTTATTCAGATTTAATCGGCCTTTCTTTTCTTTTCTTTTTTTAACTCCCCAAACTAGGCCATTCTTTGATCCCATCTTTCTAGTAAGATTGCTCAGAATTTACAAAATTGCAGCTTCATTGTTTCTCGCCGATCTCAAGTTCTTACAAATTTAATGTTGATGTATAATCCACTTTTTGGAAAGTAATATATCTACATTGCTTAAAATCCAAGATATTCCACTGGGTTTATGGTGAGAAGTCTCCCCCAACTCTTCATTTATTCTCTTTGGATAAAACAGAGTGACCGTTTCTTGGGTGGATTTCCAGACACCCTGTGGAGCTCAGAGCACAAGTTACAAGTTACGTATATCTATGCATGCTCTTCTTCTTGCACAAAAAGTTGCTTACTATACTCCTGTTTTGCAAATTGCTTTGTCTATTTCATGATCTCTTAAAATTACTCTGTACCAGTTAATTCAAAGCATCTTCATTGTTTTTATGGCTGCCTACTTTGCCAACAAAGGTCCGTTTAGTCAGAGCTATGGTTTTTCCAGTAGTCATGTATGGATGTTAGAGTTGGACTATAAAGAAAGCTAAGCACCAAAGAATTGATGCTTTAGAACTATGGTGTTGGAGAAGGCTCTTGAGAGTTCCTTCGACTGCAAGGAGATCCAACCAGTCAACCCTAAAGCACATCAGTCCTGAATATTCATTGGAAGGACTAATACTGAAGCTCCAATGCTTTGGCTACCGGATACGAAGAGCAGACTCATTGGAAAAGACCCTGATGCTGGGGAAGATTGAAGGCAGGAGGAGAAAGGGATGACAGAGGGTGAGATGGTTGTATGGCATCACCAACTCTATGGACATGAGTTTGAGCAAGCTCCGGGAGTTGGTGATGGACAGGGAAGCCTGATGTGCTGCAGTCCGCGGGGTCGCAAAGAGTCAGACACGACTGAGGGACTGAACAGCAACAAGTACTTGTGAGCCAGAGCCGTAATTTTTTAACGTCTCTTTTAGTTGTTTCCTTGTTTTGCTTAAACATACAATGCTATGGTGAGCAGCCTTGTACATATGTCATTTTTGCATACATGAGGGTATATCTGTGAGATATATTCTCGTACATGGAATTGCTGAGTCACAGAGTATATGCATTTATAAATTAATGTGTTGTCAAATGGCCCCCCCCATAAAGGTAGTGTGTGAGAATACCTATTTATCAGTTTCTTGCCTTTTTCTGTAAGGTAAGGAAGAGTCATGTTAGTCACTCAGTCGTGTTCGACTCTTTGCATCCTTGTGGACTGAAAGCCCACCAGGCTGCTCTGTCCATGGGATTCTCCAGGCAAGAATACTGGAATGGGTTGCCCTTCCCTTCTCCAGGGGATCTCCCTGACTCAGAGACTGAACCTGGTCTCCTGCATTGCAGGCAGATTCTTTACCATCTGAGCCATCAGGGATAAAGTAGATAAAAGTGGTCTCTGTATTGTTCCAGTGTGTCCATATCTTACCATGAACATGATTGAGCATCTTTTTTTTTTCACTTGCCTGAGAGCTACTGGATTTTTTTGCTCAGTGAACTGTCTCTTCATATCCTTTGTCCACTTTTCTATTTGTTTTTCTCTGTCCATTTGTTGTTCTTTCTGTTAATTGATTTGGTAGGGAGAGCTTTGTAATTAGGCGAGTTAACCCTTTGCCTTCATATGAGTTGCAAATATTTTTTCCAAGTTTACCTATCACTTTTCCTTGGACTTTGTTACTGATTTCTTTGTCATGCAAATTTGTCAGCTTTCTCCTTTGTGACCTTGGGGGTTTGTATCATGCTTTAGAAAGGCCTTCCCCACTCTGAGGTTGTGGTGTCTTTCACGTTTCACTGTCATGCATTGGAGAAGGAAATGGCAACCCACTCCAGTGTTCTTGCCTGGAGAAATCTAGGGATGGGGGAGCCTGGTGGGCTGCCATCCATGGGGTCGCATAGAGTCGGACACGACTGAAGCTACTTAGCAGCAGCAGCATAGGTTTGTTTTTTTTTTTTTTTTTAGTTCTACCATCATTTTTTTTCTAGAATTTTGTTTTGTTTGTACTTCTAGTTGTTTGAGTCATCTGGAATGTATTTTGGTATGAGGCATGAGTTCTGAGGCTCCATCTTCTTTTCCTCGGCCACGGTTACTCATTTTAGCCTTGCTTTTATTTTGTGACTTACCAGTTGCATGCCCCGTCCACCTCTCGTATACCATCCCTGTGCATCTCCGATGAGTCAGGTGGGATTTAGGGTGACAGGTAAGTTTTCATAAAGCAGTTTGGCCAAGGGGAAAGATCATATCTTCAAAGTCTAGCAGGCCTGGTTTTGAAGCTGGCTCTGCAACTTCTTAGCTTCACAGTCTTGAGAAAGTTACTAAACCTGTGTGACTTTTGTTACCTCATCTGTAAGATGTGGTTGATAACAGCCCATTTTGCAGATGGGTTGTGACAATTAGAGATAATGTCTAGAAACTGCCTGTTCAGTGCCTGACACACAGTAGATCCTTGATAGACAGGACCTGTTACCTGACTGTCATCATTAGCAGTATCAGTAGTGTGACTTGGTCTGAATGAGGACTTCGTGTCCCCACCCCCGCTGTGTGTAGCCATTCTTCAGTAAAAGCTAATGTTCCTGGGAGTTGGATACGGGGCTTCCCTATGTCAGCCAAAGGGCATGGCCAGTGCCCTAGGATGATCAGCCTGGCATTTTAAAGTTGTGTTTATAACCTCTAGGCAAATGTGTAATTGTTAGGATGACTATTAAAATAAGATTGCACTTTGCTACAAGAAGTCTGTCCTACTGTAAAGAATGGTTTTGTAATCAGATTTCTGAACCTAACCACCAAGCGTTGTTTGTCCAGAATGAGTTCAGTGCTGTTTGGCTATATGATGGTCTAGGAAACATTTAAGACCTGTATGACATCTTATTTCAGAACCTTATGTTCGGTCTTGTCATAAGTCTGGAAATAATTTCACTGGGTGCAGAAACTTAGCAGCCTAAACAGGAATTGGTACTTAAGTTAACACTTTTAAACCACCACCCAGGACTCAGTCCTTACTGACATAATAATTGCTTCATCCCATACCTTTTCATGTGTGTATTCTGATACTCAAGATCTTTTTATGCAAACTTGGTTTTCTTCTAAGATTCTTTTTTGACCTTTTTCCTTTAGTAACATTTAATTTAACATTTGTCTTTTGAAAACTTGCACTGTAGACATTCCTCCTCCAGATAAACCCAGTTTCTTTGATCATTTTTAAATGTATTGCTACCAGTTTCATCATCTCTAAACTATGTCATTCCATTGTGTTTCTTCTCATATTTTCTCTTACTTATCCTACTTCTTTCTAAACTGGAACACTGAACTTCCTTCTCCTAAGCTTCTCGAAAATTATCAATACTTCAGAAAATCTTCCAGTTGTTTTCCTGTTTTCCTACTTTTGTTTGCTTCTCTGAGCCCCAGATATGTTACTCGAATCTTCTTTATTAAACTGTTAAAACCTAAAATTTTCACCGTCAATGGTAAGAAAATTTCCATTTGGGGGATTTTTGTTGTTTAGTCGCTAAATCATGTCAGACTCTTTTGCAACCCTGTACTGTAGCCCACCAGGCTCCTCTGTCCATGGGATTTCCCAGGCAGGAATACTGGAGTGGGCTATCATTTCCTTCTCCAGGGATCTTTCCAACCCAGGACTCAGACCTGTATCTCCTATGTTGGCAGGTGGATTCTTTACAACTGAGCCAGCAGGGAAGCCCTTGGGAAATTTTACTTCATTGTAAAACAGTAAATTTTCTTCTATAATAATCAGTCCAGAAATGTATTGAGGGCCTACTGTGTCCCCAGGCTCTGTGGATACAGGTGTGAATAATTCCCTGCCTTTAGGAGTTTACTTTCTGCAGAGAAGACAGATAACATATGAACCAACAGATGTAATCATTTCAGTTTACTGGGATTATGGAGGAGTTCTACACAATAACACGTGAGGAATGACCAGGCTGGAGCAGGGCGGGGCAGCTTGTCTCCTTCTTTACAATTCTTATGTTTAGAATTTAAATGCAAGTTTAAATCTGGTCTTTTGTTTTCTCTTCATTTTTCCTTTAATATTTTTTACTAGTGCTTTCTGATGGCATTACACTGTCCCGTTTTGTTCATCCCTTGGATAGCCAACCACCCACATTTGACAAGTGACTGTGTAACCTCATTGCCTCATGTCCTTCCTCCTTGTTTTTTGAAATAATTTTTATTTAATTTATTTTTGGCTGTGCTGGGTCTTCGTGTGGGCTTTTCTCTAGTTGCGACAAATGAGGGCCCCTCTCTAGTTGCGGTGCTTGGGTTTCCCCGTTGCAGTGGCTTCTGTTGTGGAGCATGGGCTCTAAGGCGTGCAGGTTTCATAATCTTACGCTTCCTTTCTGATTCCTGAACAGTTTTCCGCCACAGTCTCTGTAGTGAAGGTCATCTTTGTGTGTGTGTGTGCTCAGCCATATCCGAGTCTCTGAGACCCCACGGACTGTAGCCCACCAGGCTCCTCTGTCCATGGGATTTCCCAGGCAAGAACACTGGTGCAAGTTGCCATTTCCTTCTCTAGAGGATCTTCCCGATCCAAGGATTGAACGCGTATCTCCTGCGTCTCCTGCATTGGCAGGTGGATTCTTTACCACTGAGCCACTTGGGAAGCCCCTTTGTAAAAGGATGATAATTCAAATGCTTGTCTGAGAAGAACGTGTGTTGGAGTGTAAGGCTGACAGAGCTTTTATCATAAGAACTGGCCTTTACTATGAGGACTGTGTTATTTTAGGAAATACCATGCTGCTGCTGCTGCTAAGTCGCTTCAGTCATGTCCGACTCAGTGTGACCCCATAGACGGCAGCCCACCANGTTAACCTAAGAAGAAAAAAATTACATTAGAAAATGAGTTTAGAGCTTTCATTTGTAATATATTCAGTTGTGTACTCAGTTTATAAAATCAGTAAGTGCTCATTGTGTGAAACTCATGACAGATTTAATACAATCCTATTGTTGACATTTCCATTTATCAAGTGTACATTTTAATATGAAAACATTTTCCCATATCTAATCACCAGGTTCTAACCATTTCCCAGTCAGTAAGTGACCATGTTTCTTGGTACCTTGAGTAATGGATTGAATGTGACCCACAGTGTAGTANCTATTGTTGACATTTCCATTTATCAAGTGTACATTTTAATATGAAAACATTTTCCCATATCTAATCACCAGGTTCTAACCATTTCCCAGTCAGTAAGTGACCATGTTTCTTGGTACCTTGAGTAATGGATTGAATGTGACCCACAGTGTAGTATGTCCTAGATTATAAATGCTATTATATGGCTGTATTAAAGTTTCTTTAGAAGTATTGTATCCCCTAGACTTCATACCTAAACATAAAAATGATAGCTTTTAATATTTTTCTTATGAATCTAGAATTCTAAGAAAATATTAACTGTGAGCTCTTGAGTCTATCTTTGTTAATTTCCCTTTTAAAATGTAGGATTTGCTCCAACATTATCATGTGGTTGCTATTACAATAGTCACACCCAATCTAATATATGAATCTAAGGGCTTTGACTTTTAATTGCTTCTTATATGAAAAGCCTATTTCATCATCTTTTCCTTATTCATCTTAAAATTTTCAGTAGCTGAAGAACTTTGGAATGTCTAGGGTAAAGCCATTATTTTTAAGTCTAGGTTTCTTCAAAGACCATCACAATCTATAGACGGTACTTTGAAGTTTATCTTTTTTTTACTTGTCCTGTGAATCCCCAGGGGGCAAGCATTTAATATTTCTTTAATCTGGAGCCAAAATCACTTCCTGCTCCAGTGCTGGCCTCAATTATGGTGCTAGAGAATTATCCTTTCTTAATTAAAGGAATCACAGTGCTGTCTGGGAGCACTGAGCATTCCATTTCAAGGGGTGGGGTGATTAAATTTACATCTTCAGATAAATATAAAATGTTCTATTTTTACCTGTGTTCTGGGCAGACATTTGGAATAGGCTTATTTCCACCAACTTCATATGTAAATAGCATATGTACATATCTAGAAACTTTCTAATTATAAAGTCAAAGACTACAGATTTAAAAAAGAATAAAGTCAATAAAGCAGTTATAATGACAGTACTTTATTTATTTAAAATCATTTAACTGAAAGTGATGTTTCTCTGGGAAAAAAGGATAATGCTAGAGTACCTCTCATGAAAGCTGTTAGAATAATTTGGTACTACTGTGAAATTGTTTCTCATTTAGATGTCATTTATTAATTTTCAGAAATTACCTAGCATTAAATGGTTGATTGACCAATTTTCCCCCATATATTATTTTCTTAGGTGAATATTTGTCTTTAGATACATTTTTATTTTTATAAATTTGCTGTCCTAATTCTCTATTAAATTTCTGTGAAGTGTTCTCATACTCAGTACTTCTGTTAGAGAAGAAATAGAACCTTCTGTGAAGATGAAGATGTTTTATAGCTTACACTGTCCAGTACAGTAGCCACTACTTGACATGTTTATTATCAAGCACTTATAATGTGGCTAGTGCAACTAGGAAGCTAATATTTAACTTTACTTAATTTTAATTATTTAGCTTTGATTTAAATTTAAATGGTCACATGTGGCTAGTACTAGGTTTGGACAGTGCAGTTAAAAGACATTCATACAAATATTTAGCAACATATTCAGCCATGATTCATAAGACAATATTTTTGTGTGTTTAGCCATATTTATGCAAGTAGATATTTTGCAGCAGTTAACTTTATTTATTTCATTTTTTACTACCCTAAACATAAGAATTATTGACAGTTTAAATTCTCATCTATGCTTTATCATACCCCTTTAGGAACTGAGCAAATCAGCAGAATTATTAATACAAGATCAGAATACTTGTGGCATAACATTTTAAATCAGAAATCCAGATGGTTTATTAAGCTAGGGTGAACATTATTAACATAAAGATAGATTTACATGTGATTTAAATATGTCTAAGATAAAGTATGTCTAAAAGAGAGTTAAAACATATGATATACAAAGGCAATTCTTAATTTTTCTCCATCTTCCTTAAACACAAGATCCCACCACAAGGCCTCTGCACTGGCTATTTGCTACACTCTTCCTCCAAAGAGCCATAGGCTTCACTACCTTATCTCCCCCAAATGGACACCAATATTACCTTCCCAGTGCGATCAACTTTACCCTATTCAATAGCATAATTCACTTTCCCCTCAACACTTCAAAATTTCCATACCTTGCTCTGTTTTTCTCCACATCACTTATTACTTTGTGATATATTATATAATTTACTCACTTCTTTTATTTCTTTGGATCCTAAATTGATATGAGATTCATAAAAGCAAGTAATTTGGATCTTTTCTGTTTCTAATGTGTTACCAACCCTAGGACATAACTAGGCAGTTGGTAGTCCTTAGTAAGTTTTAGATAACATTGAAAAGACTTAATGAGTAGTCTAACTGACAGATTCGTAATGGTGAACTTTTTCTATTAAGTGCTAAATAGTATGTATTTTAAGGTTTATAGGCCACATGTGGTTTCTGTTGCATTCTTTAAAAATGTTAAAATTTCTTGACTGGTAGACAGCAAAAAAACAGATTGTAGGCCAGACTTGGTCCACAGGCCACAGTTTACTTATCCTTTGTTCAACTGAATGGAAAGATGTAACAGACAATATTCCCATGATGGTAAGCCCTAAAATTGTTTTTATTTTATATTATGAAAAGTTTTGATTTGGTGTGTTGTGTCCCACTTTAAACTAAAGAAAAATTAATGTGATAAATTGAGTCAGAATGCCTGAAAAGTGGCCTTGGCAGCCTAAGGCCTTTGCATTCCCCAGTCTACCAAAACTATAATTGTGGTCTCTTATAAAACGTGAATACTAAAGTGATGTTTGGCCCTTTAGTTCAGTTCAGTCGCTCAGTCGTGTCCAATTCAATATGACCCCATGAACTGCAGCATGCCAGGCCTCCTTGTCCATCACCAACTCCTGGAGTCCACCCAAACCCATGTCTATTGAGTCAGTGATGCCATCCAACCATCTCATCCTCTGTCGTCCCCTTCTCCTGCCCTCAATATTTCCCAGCATCAGGGTCTTTTCAAATGAGTCAGTTTTTCTCATCAGGTAGCCAAAGCAGTGGAGTTTTAGCTTCAACATCAGTCCTTCAAATGAACACCCAGGACTGATCTTTTTAGGATGGACTGGTTGGATCTCCTCGCAGTCCAAGGGACTCTCGAGAGTCTTCTCCAACACCAGAGCTCAAAAGCATCAATGTAGGAAGCATCAATCTTTGGCACTCAGCTTTCTTCACAGTCCAACTCTCACATCCATATACAACCACTGGAAAAACCATAGCCTTGACT
>SJYV01013744.1:0-30821 GCA_006410875.1 Neotragus pygmaeus
TATTTTTTTTTTTTTTTTTTTTTTTTTTTTTTTTTAATACTGATGCATTTAAAAAATACTGTTGAGTAGAGCTTGGAAAGTAGCACAGATAAATTATAAAAAGTTTTGCCACAAGGAAAGTCCTACAAAGGCAGAGACTATAAGTAGCAGGTTTGCTCTGATTTCTCTCTGATGTTTGGCTCAATAAACACTTATTGAATGAATTGCAAATGGCCACATACAAGAAATAGTGCCCACAATCTTGGGGGTGCATCTTCTGTATATATTAACTAGCATGTTTAGAATTTCTCCAGAATGGCTCTCATTTGGGAAGCTGAGATAACTCAACACTTGTTAGGACTTAGAGGAGCTGATTGCTGGGTATTTGCTACTTGTGGGAAAAGCAAATGTCTGGTGTCCTCTCTGTCCATCAAGAGCCCAGAGTTCCAGGCTAGTTCTGCTTTTCTCTTAGCTGAGTCCCAGTTTCATCGACTGAATGCAAGTCCCTTCAGCTTTCTGAACACTGGTACACTCTTCTTCAGTCAGAAGGTTGCTTTTCTACTGTCTTTTCCAACTGCAAAGCTTTATGATCCTATTTTAGGTACCAGGTGTGCAGTATTTCAGATATCCACCTGTCCAGGAACTGCTCATTCCTCGCTGAACTGAGAAACCACCTATTTTTTATGCCAAATTAGACCCTTGTTTACCTTCTCAGGTGCCACTAATGGCAAAGAACCTGCCTGCCAAGGCAGGAGACACAGCCGATGGTGTTTTGATCTCTGGGTGGAGACAATCCAGGGGAGGAGGAAATGGCAACTCACTCCAGTATTCTTGCCTGGAGAATTCCATGGACAGAGGAGCCTGGTGGGCTACAGTTCATAAGGTTGCAAAGAATAGGACACGTCTGAAGCGATATAGCACACCTATAAATAAGATGCTTTTTTGTCCTTTGTGCATATTTTAGAATGCAGGTTCTGAGAAAATTTCTAGTGCCTTAGGTATAAGAGCTGAGCCTTCAGTTCAGAAGCAGGTGGTTTTGGTAAGTTCATAACTTTGTTGACAGAGACAAATGCATGCTTAGCACAGTTGTCACCCACTTGTTTATGAGATCACTGTGTCTACCAGCCGGATACAAAATGAAGAGAACAAGACTGCTTCAGCACCTCTGCAAAACAGAAAGTGCTTTTGCTATTTTTAAAGTTTTCTATGTTCTGACATATGACGGTGATAAGGAAATTTTATGCACCACCAGCAATATATTTGGGTTTAAGAATCAACAAATAAAGAATGACCCCTCTGTTCTTTTTAGGATTTCTAACAGATAAAATGTTAGATATTTTGGAAAGAATAAAGACAGTTTTTCTTTGTTTGTTTGATTTGGTTTTTACTGGCTTCTAATGACATTCTTTTTGAGGTATTCATCAGAGTGGAAGAATAGGTTGAAACTGAAAGCACAGATTCCCACACCAACGTTATTTATTTTTATGTCATGTCCCCACCACCTGTGTCTCTCTCCATTCCTTTCCAATCCTTCTGTCCAATGAGGATAAAGAGATAAAATTGTCTTTCTGGACAGAGGGAATGGAGAAGGCAAGCTGGGAGTGAGGGCAGTCAATTAACTATTATGGTTGCAGTGACCCAGGTAAGCAGAGAAGGCAATGGCACCCCACTCCAGTACTCTTGCCTGGAAAATCCCATGGATGGAGGAGCCTGGTTGACTGCAGTCCATGGGGTCGCGAAGAGTTGGACACGACTGAGTGACTTCACTTTCACTTTTCACTTTCATGCATTGGAGAAGGAAATGGCAACCCACTCCTGTGTTTTTGCCTGGAGAACCCAGGGTTGGTGGGCTGCTGTCTATGGGGTTGCCACAGTCGGACATGACTGAAGCGACTTAGCAGCAGCAGCAGCAGCAACCCAGGTAAGTAATAAGAGTCAGAACAAAGACAGGGTCAGGAGGAGTTGTTTCGAGGAATATCTGCTAAGCAGAAGTCTAAACTGTGTGCCAAGAAATCCAGAAAGACCTTTATCTTCTGGCTTGGAGGGCTGGTAGATGTGGTGATACCAACTATCGAGAGAAGATAGCAGATTTGGGGAAAGAAGCTGAAATTCATTAGGAAATTTGTGATTCTGAGCTTCTTTGGTGTCTTCAAATGGTGGTTGGTGTCTAAGACAGTTGATTATTTAGGTCTGTTGCTTAAAAAGATTTGTAAGACTATGAATTTGAAATATTATCGTTTCTGTATTTAAAGTCAAACAATTGAGCCAAAGAGGCTAATTAATTTAAGCAAAGTAAAATTTCAATATATGGCACAGTGGGCATTCAAAGTTTTGTGCATTCTTTCTGTCCTTTTTTTTGAAACAACTGCAGTGAAACTTTAAAACAAAGACAAGCACAATTTTTTTTTCCTATAAATTTCTATATTAGAGTATCTTCCTGTCATCAAAGGAAACTGTGTTTGAGAAAAATGAAAGAGTCTGGAAGAAGTTTCAGTGCTAATGTATCGGGACCTTTCACCTGCCTCCCCATCTAGTCTCTTTCAAAATGGATACTTGCTGCCCCAGAGTCATAACACATGTAACAAACACAGGGTTCCAGTAGGATCTGGGAGCTACACAGACCTTGGTGGCTCTGATGTTTGTCTGGCTCTTGGTGTTTGCTGATTCGACTTCCTATCAAATTAAACCACTTTCATTTGATGCTGTGGTTCCTGTGGTTATGCTTCAGGTAGGGGGTCGAGAGAGTTGACAAGCAAAGCAAGTGAACTCTTTTCTGTCTAGCACTGTTGGTAGCCAGATGGCTTCACTCTGTTCTCTTTTTCCTCTCCAGACTCTTCCCCCTTCACAGCTCTTTTATGCCTTTTCCACTCAACCCCAAATTTGCCCCAGCGCCAGCACTGGCCAGTCAGCTTCCTTGGACATAAGCTTTCTACCTACTGGCTCCATTTTCCAATTGACATGAGAGAGTGGGTACTTCTGTATCAGGCAAACTAGAGCTTAAAAAATTTTTTATTGGAGTACAGTTGCTTTATAACATTGTGTTAGTTTCTGCTGTACAGTGAAGTATATAAGCTATGTGTATAATAGATTCCCTCCTTCTTGGACCTCCTTCCCACCCCACCCCCTAATCCCACCATGCTCGGTCATCACAGAGCACCAAGCTAAGCTCCTTGTGCCATACAACAGCTTCCCACCAGCCATCTTTTATACATGGTAGTGTAGAAATGTCGATCCCAATCTCCCAATTCATCCTACTCCCCCTCATCCCACCCCCGCATTCACAAATTCTTTCTCTACGTTTGCATCTTTATTCCTGCCCTGCAAATAAATTCAACCACACCGTTTTTCTAGATTCTACAAGTATTCATTAATGCATGATATTTGTCTCTTTCTGACTTATTTCACTCAGTGTAGGGAACTCTGGGTCCATCCACATCTCTACAAATGACCCAGTTTTGTTCCTTTTTATGACTGAGTAGGCTAGATCTTGATTAGGAAGTGAACGTGCTGTTTAAAAAAACAGAGAGCTTCCTAAAAAAACAAAAAACAGAGAGCTTCCTGCAAAGGTCCCTTACCTTTGAAAAAAAAAATCCTATCCCATCTCCTAGCTCCATATGGACTTGCAGATCAGAACTTATAGTAACTTTTAAAAAGCATTCCCTAAACGTTTTTTTAAACTTTTAATTCTTTGTTCTAATTTCAGTTGTACTGCCACCATAATCTCAGAACTTTTCTCATTTCAAGCCACTTTATTTCATTACCTGCTCTTTAATGCTTTGAAGACGGCATAAAATTTTTATAGGCTAATTTTTTTAAGTACCACAAAAGTGAAAGAGAGGCAATATATCTTATAATATCAGAATATAACAGCATTACTTTGTATTTTCAAATCTCGTTGAATCTGATGATCCCATGGGGCTTTATGAAATACACAATAAAATATAGCCCAGTTTGAAATTTTTGGTACCCAGAATGGCAATTCTCATTAGCGCCTTACCAAGGATTTTAGTAACTATATGAAAAGGGAAGCTCACTAATGCAAGAAATGACTTTAAAATGCCCGTTTTGGTGGGGTTGGGGTGGGTGGAAGGGAGATAGAGAGGATATATACATACTTATAGTGATGGCTCAATTGGTAAAGAATCTTCCTGTAATGCAAGAGACCCCAGTTCCATTCCTGGATCAGGAAGATTCACTGGAGAAGGGATGGGCCACCTACTCCAGTATTCTTTGGCTTCTCTTGTAGCTCAGCTGGTAAAGAATCTGCCTGCAGTGTGGGAGACCTTGGTTTGATCCCTGGGTTGGGATGATCCTCTGGAGAAGGGAATGGATACCCACTCCAGTATTCTGGCCTGGAGAATTCCATGGACTATGTAAAGTCTATGGGGTTGAAAAGAGTTGGATACAACTGAGCGACTTTCAATTTCACTTTCATAGCTGATTCATGTTGTATACCAGAGACTAACACAACAATGTCAAGCAATTATCCTCTAATTAAAAAAAAAAGCCCATTTTTCAATTGCTAATTAAAGCAAAACTTCCTAGCACTGAAACAGCTGAAAGAACATACTATTTGTTAAGTTGACCAGAAACAACCTTCGTACCACTAAAAAGTACAATATAAGACTTGTCAGATAAGAAAGGAGTGAGGCAAGATGTGTAGAAAACTTATTCAAATACCCTTCCGACAGGGCATAGTTGTTGTTTTTTTTTCCAAAAAAGGAAAATAAATTTTCAGTCTTTTATTTGCTATTTTTACCTATTTCCACTACAGGATTTTTCTTTTCTTTTTCTTTTTCTTTTTTTTAGGGTTTTTCTTACAATGCTAGTCTTTTGCTGGAATCAGGGCTATGACAGAACTTCAACAGCATTGTCCTGCTTGCATAGGATCAACTGGGCTTTAGCAAATAATGTCCTTCAGAGCTGTGGGCGGAAATGGTCTGGCAGGAGCCATGGTGTCAGGGAAGGGTCTATCTAGGACATCTCGTTCCCAGTTCATTGTGCAACCCATCAAAGTGCTATTTCCTCTCCACTTGGCAAATACTGTTCTGTATTGTTCTGATCTTATTATTTATTCCACTGGACTAATATGTCTATTCTTTTCTGAAAGTCATGCATGGCATGACTGTGATTAAAAATTGGCTGTGATTAGAAATTGTGAAACTTCACTTTGAATTAGTATATTTGCTATAAATAATTTGCAAATTTCAGAAGTCTGAAATTTGCAAATTCTTTATGTAAGTCTATCCTAGTGTTCTAACCTTTGCATTCTACTCTCTTATCTTTATGGTTCAGGTAGAGACACAAAAAAGACATTGTCAATTGGAATAAAAACTGAGAAGGGTGATGAAAATTTTCCTCTAAAATTTATACACAACAGAACCACCTGGAGAACTTATTCAACACAAATTTTTTTGCCTCCACAACCAACATCCCCTAGAGTTTCTGATCCAATAGCCTAGAGTAGGACTGAGAATGTACATTTCTTTTAAAAAAAATTTTTATTGAAGTATTGTTGCTTTACAATGTTGTGTTAATTTCTACTGTTCAGATCACTTCAGTTCAATTGCTCAGTCATGTCTGACTCTTTACAACCCCATAGACTGCAGCATGCTAGATTCCCTGTCCATCATCAACTCCTGGAGTCTACTCAAACTCATGTCCATTGCATCTGTGATGCCATCCAGCCATCTCATTCTCTGCCATCCCCTTCTCCTCCTGCCTTCAATCTTTCCCAGCATCAGGGTCTTTTCCAATGAGTCAGTTCTTTGCATCAGGTGGCCAAAGTATTCCTTTAGGATTGACTAGTTGGAACTCCTTGTAGTCCAAGGAATTCTCAAGAGTTTTCTCCAACAACACATTTTAAAAGCATAAATTCTTCAATGCTCAGCTTTCTTTATAGTCCAACTCTCACATCCGTACATGACTACTAGAAAAACCATAGCTTTGACTAGATGGACCTTTGCTGGTAAAGTAATGGCTGTGCTTTTTAATATGCTGTCAAGGTTGGTTGTAGCTTTTCTTCCAAGGAACAAGCATCTTTTAATTATATGGCTGTAATCACCATCTGTAGTGATTTTGAAAGTCTGTCACTGTTTCCATTGTTTCCTCATCTATTTGCCTTGAAGTGATGAGACTGGATGCCATGATTGTAGTTTTTTGAATGTTGAGCTTTACGCCAACTTTTTCCACTCTCCTCTTTCACTTTCATTAAGAGGCTCTTTAGTTCTTCTTAGCTTTCTGCCATAAGGGTCGTGTCATCTGTGTATCTGAGGTTATTGATATTTCTCCTGGCAATCTTGATTCCAGCTTGTGTTTCATCAAACCCAGCATTTCACATGATGTACTCTGCATATAAGTTAAATAAGCAGGGTGACAATATACAGCCTTGATGTACTCCTTCCCCAATTTGGAACCAGTCTGTTGTTCCATGTCCAGGTCTAACTGTTGCTTCTTGACCTGCATACAGGTTTCTCAAGAGGCAGATCAGGTGGTCTGGTATTCCCATCTGTTTAAGAATTTTCCACAGTTTGTTGTGATCCATGCAGTCAAAGGTTTTGACACAGTCAATAAAGCAGAAGTAGGTGTTTTTTCTGAACTCTGTTGCTGTTTCAGTGATCCAGTGGATGCTGACAATTTGATCTCTGGTTCCTCTGCCTTTTCTAAATCCAGCTTGAACATCTGAAATTTCATGGTTCATGCACTGCTGAAGCCTGGCTTGGAGAATTTTGAACATTACTTTACCAGCGTGTGAGATGAGTGCAATTGTGTGGTAGTTTGAGCATTCTTTAGCATTGTCTTTCTTTGGGATTGGAATAAAAACTGAACTTTTCCAGTCCTGTGGCCACTGCTGAGTTTTCCAGATTTGCTGGCATATTGAGTGCAGCACTTTCACAACATCCTCTTTTAGGATTTGAAATGGCTCAACTGGAATTATATCACCTCCACTAGCTTTGTTCATAGTAGTGCTTCCTAAGGCCCACTTGACTTCACATTCCAGGATGTCTGGCTCTAGGTGAGTGATCACACTATCGTTGTTATCTGGGTCATGAAGATCTTTTTTGTATAGTTCTTCTGTGTATTCTTGCCACCTATTCTTAATATCTTCTGCTTCTGTTTGGTCCATACCATTTCTGTCCTTTATTGTGGTGATCTTTGCATGAAATGTTCCCTTGGTATCTCTAATTTTCTTGAAGAGATTTCAAGTCTTTTCCAGCCTATTGTTTTCCTCTATTTCTTTGCATTGATCACTGAGGAAGGCTTTCTTGTCTCTCCTTGGTTTTTTTTTTGGAACTCTGCATTCAAATAGGTATATATTTCCCTTTCTCCTTTACATTTAGCTTCTCTTCTTTTCTCAGCTATTTGTAAGGCCTCCTCAGACAACTATTTTGCCTTTTTTCATTTCTTTTTCTTGGGAATGGTCTTGATCACTTCCTCCTATGCAATGTCACAAACCTCCATCCATAGTTCTTCAGGCACTCCCTCCATCAGATCTAATCACTTGAATCTATTTGTCACTTCCAGTGTATAATCTTAAGGGATTTGATTTAGGTCATACCTGAATGGTCTATTGGTTTTCCCTACTTTTTCAGCATAAGTCTGAATTTGGCAGTAAGGACTTCATGATCTGAACCATAGTCTGCTCCCAGTTTTTTATGACTATATAGAGCTTCTCCATTTTTGGCTGCAAAGAATATAATCAATCTGATTTTTGTTTTGAACATATGGTGATATCTATGTGTAGAGCCTTCTCTTTTGTTGTTGGAAGAGGGTGTTTGCTATTACCAGGGCATTGTCTTGGCAAAACTCTGTTAGCCTTTGACCTGCTTCGTTTTGTACTCCAAGGCCAACTTTGCCTGTTAATCCAGGTATCTCTTGGCTTCCTACTTTTGCATTCCAGTCCACTATAATGAAGAAGGCATCTTTTTTCGGGTGTTAGTTCTAGAATGTTTTGTAGGTCTTCATAGAACCATTCAACCTCAGCTTCTTCAGCATTACTTATTGGGGCATAGGTTTGGATTACTGTGATATTGAACTGCTTGCCTTGGAAACAAACAGAGATCATTCTGTCATTTTTGAGATTTTATCCAAGTAATGCATTTTGGAACCCTTTGTTGACTATCATGGCTACTCTATTTCTTTTAATGGATTCTTGCCCACAGTGCTAGTACTGTACACCAAAGTAAATCAGCTATATGTATATGTATATATANGTACTGTTTGTATGTACTTTGTAAATCTGATGCTATGTAATGTACTGAAGAAAGGAAACGTATTATGTCAAAATGTTTTAAGAAAACTGGGACTAAGTATATTTTCTAAGTGCTCATGTGAAGAACGTAAAGCTGTAATATATTTTAATAAAAAGTTTTAAATACTTTGCTCAGGAGAATATTATTGAACTGAAGAGAATAATAATTGGACTATAATTGCATGCCTTTAAAGCTAAGATATATTTACTCTCTGTGTGTACATATTAGGTAAAACATTTAGTTGAACTTTTTCTTAAACTTTACAGAATATTTTCAGTTCTATAAATAGAGAACTAGTTACCGGATATGTCTTATATAGAATGTGGAGGCATATTTCCAGTTATGAAATACAAATGAGTAATTTATTAGTACATACATTAGGAAAAATGTAGATATAAATAAAGGTCAATTTGTAATTCTAAAATTCAGTTCTAAGAAAGAAATGACAACACTCCAGTATTTTTCCTAGAGAATTCCATGGACAGAGAAGCCTGGTGGGCGTCCATGGGGATGCAAAGAGTCGGGCATGACTGAGAGACTAGCACTTTAAACACTGTCTAGACTCCATGGTTATTATTTAATTTTGTTTTTCAAAATTTCAGGATTGTTCACACTTACTAATCTTTTTAGGAAGCATTATTTTGTTTTTGCTATTAATCTCTGTTCCTTGACTGATAGCAATAATATTACCTTGACTGATGGTAGTATTATTTACTAATGCAATTGCATATATGTACTACATCTTTAAGCATTCATCTGCCCATGGACATTTAGATTGTTTCCATGTCTTGGCTATTGTAAATAGTGCAGCTGTGAACATAGGGATGCACGTATCTTTTTGAATTATAGTTTTGTCCAAAAATACACGGAGGAGTGGGATTGCTGGATCACATGGTAACTCTGCTTGGCTTTTTGAGGAACCTCCATAGTGTTTTCCATAGTGGCTACACCAACTTACATTCCCACTAACAGTGTAGGAGGGTTCCCTTCTCTCCACACTTACTCCAGCATTTGTTATATGTAGACATTTTAATCATGGCCCTTCTGACCAGTGTGAGGTGTACCTCACTGTAGTGTTGATTACCATTCTCTAATAGCAACACTGAGCATCTTTTCATGTGGTTTTTGGACATCTGTGTGTCCTCTTTGGAGAAATCTCTAGTTAGGTCTCCTGCCCTATTCTATCTTATTTTTTTTTTTTTCTTCTTTTACTATCAGAATTTTGGTTAGTGTGTCATGCATTTTGTGATTCCAACTATAATTTTTACAATAGAAACCAATATATAAAACATAATGAATAATATCTAATTACCCTGTCTTTTGGTATACATATGAACAAATTTTGTGTGTTTAAATTTGTAATTTTGATGACTGTTTTGGTGACAGTTTTCATTTTTATTAATTATACATTCTTTCGAGCTACGATTGTTTATGTCTTGATATTAGATAGGGTATGTCTATGTGTTAATATGTTGTCAGAATTATTTTGAGTACTCATACAACTTCACAATTCCTTTTGAAACTTAATATTACTAATTCAATAATTGTATATTAAAAAATTTTATTAAAATTGTGTTAAATTTATAAATTTGGTAGAAATTGACATCAAAACAATTTGTACCTTTCAAATTACACAAATTATCTTTCTCTTCCATTTGTTCAGTATTTAAAAATCTTACATATGTTTTGTTAGACATCTTCCTAAGCATATTTTGGTGACTTTATTAATATAGTAATAGTAGTAGTTTAGTTGCTAAATTGTGTTTGACTCTTGCAACCCTATGGACTATAGCTTCCCAGGCTCCTATGTCCACGGAATTCTCCAGGCAACAATACTAGAGTGGGTTGCCATTTCCTTCTCCAAACCTTTTTAAATTAAATTTTCTGATTTTAACTGCTAGCAACTAGAAATGCTATGCTTTCTATATATTTATCTGACTTCTGCCAAAACTGATAAGCTCATTTATTCATTCCAATACTTCGTTGTATTCTCTTTATTGTCTGTAAATCACTGCAGATTTCATTCTTTTGATCCCCATGCTTTTTCAGTTGTCCTCTCATTCTTTCTCCCCTCAATCTTCTCCTTACCTTCCCCTTTCTGCTTTATGATGTTTTAAACCTTATTATAAGGACTTGGAGAAGGAAAATGGTAATCCCCTCCAGTATTCTTGCCTGGGAAATCCCATGGACAAAGGAGCCTGTTGGGCTATATTCCATGAGGTCACAAAAGAGTTGGACACAACTTAGTAACTAAACAACAATGACAACAACATAAGGATTTAGGAGTTAAATAAAAAATATTAAAGAGGTGGGGTTGAGGAATTTAGTGTATTTTTAATCTCTGAGATATGAATACATCTTTGGTTCTTGTATCATTTGTCCTTTCCTCGCCCCTCCTCCACTTCCTGCCATCCTCCCTAAGATTATTTGTACTAGATGCGGTGCTTCAATTCCATTTTTAATATTTGATTCAATAAAATTAAGACATTTTCCTTTTAATTTTAGACAAATAGATTAGGGTAAGTAGGAGTACTCAAGTAATTTAGGTTTGTGAAAGTTTTTTGAAAAGAATGCTCTATCAGTATTTATTTGCATGCAAGCTCTTAATTGTGTTCTTCAAATATATTCTTCATTTTCTTACTTTTTGTTGGAGTATATGTTTCAAAGCAAGGAATTTTAAAATGCATAGCTTTGTGGATTCTTCACAGAGAACTTTGTGGATCTCTGCTGAATCTTCTTAAAATTTCCTTTAAGTATTTCCATTTAAGATATATTTGGTGCATGAAAATTTGCTTTTTTTTTTTCATGGAGTATTATTCTGTTAATCATTAGTTTAACATTCACACTTTCTATCACTTATTTTTATCTCAGTTCTGTTTTGCTGCAGTTAAGAGAGATATATAAATGTTTTTCAGTGGTGGAAATATTTGCAAGATAGATAAATATAGATGTAGATATTGATATTTGTTTAATGTTAATACTTAGAGAAGCGATGTACTGACTACATTCTTTGTCATGTATTTAATTTTGCATTTCTTTTCTCTTTTTTCTAAGGCTCAATTTTCTGGGTTTCCTATGGGGAAATGTTCAGAGTTTTATCTATTATTACTTTAGAAAAGTCAGAATTTTCAAGTACATATAGATCATTAATGATTTATCTCTACTAAATTTGTAGATAGCTTTATTTTACTTAAAGCATGCTGTCTATAGTTATAAGTGACTGACAAGTCATTTTTAAACAATTTTTATTTAATTTCAGTAACATATACATAACAAAATTTACCATCCTAACCATTTTAATTGTACAGTTCAGGGTTATTAGCTATAGTCCCATTGTTGTGTAACCATCACTACCATCCATCTCCAGAATTCTTTTGCAGAACTGAAACTCTGTATCACATGATAAATACCTACCCATTCTCCCCTTGTCCCTGCCCCTGATAACCACCACCCCATTTCTGACTGAATTTAACTACTGAGGCTATCTCATGTAAATTGAACCATGTAGTATTTTCCTTTATGTGAACACTTATTTCATTTACCTTAATGTCCTCAAGGTCATTCATGTCGTCACTGTGTTACAATGAATAATATTCCATTGTATGTATATACCACATTTTCTTTATATATTTCTCTGGTGATAAACATTTGGCTTGCTCCTACTCTTTGGATATTGGAAATAATGCTGCAATTACAAGGGTGTAAGATGCCCCACTGAGACTCCACTTTCCATTATTTGTCAGAGGTAGAATGGCTGAATCATGTGACAATTCTATTTTTAATTTTTGCAGAATTGCAATACTGTTTTCCTCAGCAACTACACTGTTTAACATTGTCATCAACATAACACAGATTCTCCACATTCTCACTAGTACTTATTTGTGGTTTGTTTTGTCACTAGTAGCCATCCTAATGGAGAAGGCAATGGCACCCCACTCCAGTACTCTTGCCTGGAGAAACTCATGGACAGAGGAGCCTGGTAGGCTGCAGTCCATGGGGTCACGAAGGGTCGGACACGACTGAGCGACTTCACTTTCACTTCTCACTTTCATGCATTGGAGAAGGAAATGGCAACCCACTCCAGTGTTCTTGCCTGGAGATCCCAGGGACGGGGGAGCCTGTTGGGTTGCCGTCTATGGGGTCGCACAGAGTCGGACACAACTCAAGCAACTTAGCAGCAGCAGCAGCAACAGCAGCAGCAGCCACCACCCTAATGGGTTTAAGATGGTATCTCATTGTGGTTTTCATCTACATTCCCTAATGATTAAAGATACTGAGCATCATATGTGCTAGTTAGCCATTTGTATATCTTCTTTATAGAAATGAATTGAAATATTTTGCTCATTTTTTAATCATCTTGTTTATTATTTTTGTCATTCAGTTTTAGGAAAATGTATAAAGGTATGTTATCCAAAGGAATACTAAATTTTCCAAAAGAAAATAGTAAATGGTATATGAGAGGAAACAGTGAAAATATTTTCCTCAGTCATCAATTTAATTCATTTTTGGTAAAGAAGTACTGAATCCATTTTGTAATAAAAAAAGTTTTTTGATCAAAACTCAAGGGTCACTTAGAAATGTAATATACCCATTTTCTTTTCATCTTGCTTTTTTCCCCCTTCAAATATATTGTGATTAAAGTGAACAATACACACATTCAAGTTATGACAGGTGGCACAAATTAAACTGAAATATGAAAGTGATTTTCAAAATATTAGATTACTAATGCATTAAAATATATTAATATAAACAAAAGCATAAATTCATGGATTTGAAAGTAAAAATTACATTGATCCTTATACCAAAGAGTAGCATCTTTGAAAATATAACCATGATAATAAAATTATGAAAAATAATTAGAAAATAATATATTCACTTAAAATAATAAAGGAGGGGGGCTTCCTTGGGGGTCCAGTTGTCAAGACTCCATGCTTCCAATGTGGGTGTAAAGGGTTTGATCTCGAGTCAAGGAATATGATCCCACATGCCATGTGGGATAAAAAATAAAAAATAATAAAAGGGAAATGCATGCAGATCTAAACATTTTAAAATACTGTACTTAATTTGATTAAAAATACCAACTGTGTGTATAAAAGTGTTAGTCTCTCAGTCGTGTCTGACTCTTTGTGACCCCATGGACCCCATCAGCTCCTCTGTCCATGGGGTTTCCCAGGCAAAAATATTGAAGTGTGTTGCCATTTCCTCCTCCAAGGGATCTTCCTGACCCTAGAATCAAACCTGGGTCTCCCACACTGCAGGCAGATATACTAAAGCACATTTTAAATGCTTGAGTACATTCTAAAGGCTCACATAGATGATTTGACAAGAAAATATAAATTTTAAAACATTATGTGAAGCAGAAGTAAACTTGGATGGAATCTGTAATGTATAATGATCATAAAGCCAAAACAAAACCAAACAGATATGTAAAACCAAGCACGAACTTAGGGTATTTTAGGACAGAAAGCTTAGGCTTCGCCCCAAGATATTGAGATTTAGCTGACTTCTAGTCCTAAATTCTGCATTTAAAAAATTTGTGTGTGTGTTTACATACTTGACAGTATTGAAATTTAAAAAGAGCTTAGAATAATTGGTGAAAATAGAAAACACTCAGATGCATTTCATTCTTACCATTATCCATCTTACCATTTCCCATGTTTGAGTCACATCAAACATTGCACTTTATTTGAGGCCACCTTTTTCAACTGATTTCCCTAATGGAGCAAGTTTGATATTTATAACTATGCAAGTATTGTCTACACCATGGACATTTGTATGGTGTGCTGTTTAAGGATATAGATTTCCAAGTCAAAACGCCTGATTGAATTTCTGCTTTGCCACTTATTCTCCACGTGAACTGAAGCAAATGTCTTAAGTTTCTAAATTATATCTTTTTTATTTATAATGTGGTGGCCATGATGATAATGAATGGCTATCTTTCATAGAATTACTGTGAAGACTAAAAGGCTAACATATATGAAGTCATATATTCTCTAAAAAGTTCATTGTAAGAATAGAGATCTGTATGCGAGACAGCAAAAGAGACACAGATGTGTAGAACGGACTTTTGGACTCTGAGGGAGAGGGCGAGGGTGGGATGATTTGGGAGAATGGCATTGAAACATGTATACTATCATGTGAGAAATGAAGCACCAGACTATGTTCGATACAGGATACAGGATGCTTGGGGCTGGTGCACGGAGATGATCCAGAGAGATGATATGGGGTGGGAGGGGGGAAGGGGATTTAGGACTGGGAGCTCGTATACACCCATGGCGGATTCATGTCAATGTATGGCAAAACCAATACGGTATTGTAAAGTAAAATAAAGTAAAAATAAAATTAAAAAAAAAGAAAAGAGATCTAGAAAAAAGGATTGACTGGTACAACAATTGAGGTGAATGTGGGTCTAAAGCCCAGCTCTATCACTTACTAATTTCTTAAAGGCTAACTGTACTATACATTTGTGTGTATATATTTGAAATAGAGACATTATTTATTTCATTTCCCAAAGATTATTTTGAGTTTTAATTTAGGTAAAGAGCTTAGTATAGGGAGTAGTAAAAAAACAAAGTCAATATCAACTACTGTGTAAATAAATCATAACCGTCAAAATGTTTTTGCAATTTCTTCCTTTTATACACATATACCTCACCCTCACTGTAAACCCAGTTCATGTCTCCCAGTGTTTATGGCTCCAAGCCATATGTACACAACTGATTGAAGGATGATTGAGAACATGCATGCACAGACACACATAACACAAGTATAAGACACAGTGTGTGAAGGATGATTGAGAACGTGCATGCACAGACACACATAACACAAGTATAAGACACAGTGTGTGTGTATGTATACGTATTTACTGTATACAGATTATATTTATCCAATTTATTTAAATTCTTCCTAAGCTGCCTTATAATATCATGTTATGATACCCTATTCAGTCTGAAGCTTGAAACTATTATTCCTTCATTCATACACTCATATGATTAAGCGGCATTATGGTATTTAAGTTTGATAGATTTTGTACATTACTAAAGTTGTTACTTATTTCATATTCTCTAGGTTTTTTTTTCCCAGTTTTTGTTCTAAAGCACTTTCAAATATTTAGAAGAGATTTATAGACAAGTCAAAAGCTTTGCAAACATCATTCAAGTCTTCTAATATAATTTGCTCCCAGTGCTAAAAACATCTGTCATTTGATACAATCTTTTATGTTAATTCATGTAAAAAAGAAAAATATCACGTAAAATGAGATTTATTTTAGTAAATTATGAAAGCATAGTTTTATTTAACTGACTTAAACAGTTGCTGGTATTATTCACAAGTTTAGGAAGATAAATGCCATTTTTAATGAAGAATTTTCTCTCAACTATATTATGAAACTACTGCAGAAATATGTCAGAACCCATCAAAATTTATGCAAAGCCTTTTTCCACTGGGTAAATCATGGACATTCAAAATGGAACCTCTGTATCTCCTCTTTAGTGTTTTTAAAAATACAGAATTTACCTAATTTATCTATATCATGATTCAAAGAAACTTTCTCAGAATGATGTTAAAAAAGAAACATGGATTTTATGTTTAAACAGTAGAACAGAAACTTTTAAATTGCAATAAACTGGAAAGTCAATGAAAGTTTACCTAAATTTTGTTAAATTATCAAACCTATAATTTATTTTTAAATGTATCAGTTTCATATTATTTATCACATATATCACACAATACCTTAATTTTATGCTAGAATTAGCCACTTTGATAATTTTCTTAATATTAATTCTAGAATGTGTAATATATATTTGTTTAGCTATAATGGCATTCTCAATGTGTTTTAAAACCCATGTCAATGATTTTTTAAGTTCTAAAGAAAAGCATATGTTCATGTTCATATATTTGCTCTAAATTGTGTTTAATGTTACAGAAGATTTAAATAAGTTAATAAAATCAATGATTTGAATGTAATGGCTTATAAGTATGAGTGTTAAAATAGAATGATTTACTATATAATATCTATTTCAATAATGCAGTGCATAAATGTAAAAACATTTTCACAGTATATTTGGGTGTAAATTTAATGTAACATTCCCACTTGATTTCAGGCCAACTCCATTTATTTACTAGATAGTATATTATTTAAACCAGGAAATAGAAAAGTATGAAATGAAAGTCAACAAAAACATGCCTTCTGAATCCAGGCAGGAGATATATGAATGTGGTGATCACAATTTACTCACCAAGTGAATATGGCTGGGACTGGAAGGTCTTTATTTATTATTCCAGGGAGAGCTTCCCAGCCAAAAACTGATTCTGTCCTCTACAACAGTTTACATACTTTGAATTTGTTTCTTTAAATATATGGATCTATATTCTGGCTCCAAATTTGATTAGATTATTCTTGTTAATACTTAAAAACCCATAACATAGTATTAACCTATATTTGATGAAATGTTACAGTTGGTTAAAGATTATTTTGCTTTGTTTTCTTATTTAACAACTATATTAATTTTCAATAATATGCAGGGCACTTTGATTTTAGAGGGCTCTATGAGTGAAGTAGTCATGTTTCATTTTCCTAAGGAACTGATAGAAGTTTAAATTAAATAACTAAGGAATTCAGAGAAAAGTGAAATTGTATTATTTAATGGGATCAAAAAGTTCTCCAGAGAAATGTAGTTCTATCCAGCTGAACCTTGGAGGAAAAGGTGAAATGTGTATATAAGGGTTTAGGGGTAATTCAGAGAGAAGGAGCAGTATGTGCAGAGGGGCATTTGAAGCATGCAAGAAAACATGTAGCTTATTATCAGCTGGACCACAGGAAGCAGTGAGAATTTATGATAGGAAAGACTTTGTAGGAATTTCCATGACAGGATAAAGTATTTAAGTGTTATTCATCATGCAGTTGGAAGACGTTAAAATGCTTTCACAGTGAGCAAAAAGATCAGTGTTATCCTGCTGGAAATTAATTAGCAACATTCCAAAGTATTTTGTGAAAGAAAAATCAAATATCTTGCAACACGTGTGCTATGATATAGCACGTTCTTTTCCCCAACTTCATATTTCCTGAAAATCCATTCTTAAATCGAATAAGGATAGATGAGATGACAAGAGCAGGCCTGTAAACATGAAATGAATTCAACTGATTATCAATAGTCAAACAAAAGCAAAAACATAATGTTCAAAAATATTGCAAACACCCTATATTTGTTCATTTGAAAATGTATTTCATTTACTTATTTAAAATGTACATTTGCTGGTATATAATTCTAAGCCAAGAGTAGTTTTGCTTTCTCTCAGAGTATAGAATTTATGATTCCATTGTCCTCTGTCTTCCATTGTTTCTGTTGATATAGCATTTTTCTTCCTTCAGTTCAGTTCAGTCACTCAGTCTTGTCTGACACTTTGCAACCCCGTGAGTTGCAGCACGCCAGGCCTCCCTGTCCATCATCAACTCCTGGAGTTCACTCAAACTCATGTCCATCGAGTCAGTAATGCAATCCAGCCATCTCATCCTCTGTCATCCCCTTCTCCTCCTGCCCCCAATCCCTCCCAGCATCAGAATCTTTTCCAACGAGTCAACTCTTCGCACGAGGTGGCCAAAGTATTGGAGTTTCAGCTTCAGCATCAGTCCTTCCAAAGAACACCCAGGACTGATCTCCTTTAGAATGGACTGGTTGGATCTCCCTGCAGTCCAAGGGACTCGCAAGAGTCTTCTTCAACACCACAGTTCAAAAGCATCAATTCTTCGGTGCTCAGCTTTCTTAACAGTCCAATTTTCACATCCATACATGACCACTGGAAAAATTGTTGTTAAACATATTTACTTTTTTTAAATTATGATATAATCATGTGAATGTCTAGAGTAGCTTTACAGTATGTTTTAATTCTGACAGTATAAATCCTATTAATTTTGTTCCTCTTAATCTTGTCTAGGATTTTCTAGGCATTTTGTATTTCCCTGGGTTTCCCTTGTAGCTCAGTTGGTAAAGAACCTGCCTGCAGTGCAGGAGACCCAGGTTCGATCCCTGGGTTGAGAAGATCCCCTGGAAAAGGAAATAGCAATCCACTCCAGTATCCTTGCCTGGAAAACTCATGGACAGAGGAACCTGGTGGGCTGCAGTCCTTGGGTTCGCAGAGTGTCAGGCATGATTGAGCGACTAACACTTACTAACTTACTTGTATTTCCCTCTAAATTTTAGAATTAATATTGAAAAGAGAATTTCACATAAAACTATTGAGATTTTTCTTATGCTCTTTTCGTATATCTAAATCAATTTGATAAGAATTAATATTGTGTTATTATGCTGCTGCTGCTAACAAGTGCTCAGTCGTGTCTGACTCTTTGCAATCCGTGGACTCTAGCCTGCCAGGCACCTCTGTTCATGGGATTTTTCCAGGCAAGAATATCTGAGTGGTTGCCATTTCTTCCTCCAGAGGATCTTCCCAACTCAGGGATTGAACCCGTCACTTGCATCTGTGCATTGGCAGGCAGATTCTTTACCACTAGCGCTAATAGGGTCTTCCAATCCATGAACTTATAATATTTCTGCATTTACAAAGGTCTTTGTTTTACTCTGCAGTGTTTCATAGTTTTAAGGATATTAGTGTTCTACAGTTTGTATTAGATAAACATTCTAGAGACCTAGAATATATTAAAAGCACAGGAATCATCCAGTCGCTCAGTCATGACTCCATGAATTGCANTGCACAGCAGGTGCAGCTGCAGCAGCAGCAGGAGCAGGTCCGGCTGCTGCACCAGGAGAAGCTGGAGCGGGAACAGCAGCACCTGCGAACCCAGGTGAGCGGGAGGGGCCTGCAGGGACCGCCTGCACCTGGGCTGGGTCTCTTAGACCCAACGTCAGTGCCACCAGGTATCCAGCAGGTCGGACCCAGGGCCTCAGTCACAGTAGTGCAGACATTCCTGGCTCCCAGGTGTCTTGCATACATGATTATGTTGACTCCTTATAGCAGCACTTTGAGGCCTGAGCTGTTATTACTCATGTTTTACTGATGAGGAATTGGAGGCACAGAAAGGTTCACTAACACGCCCAAGATTGCTCAGTGAAGTGGGGCAGGGATTTGAACCCTGGCCATCTAGATTCAGTCTGAACTCCTAACCACCACTGTATTTATTAAATGTGAAATGCTGGCATGGCTCTGGAGAGGGAAAGGCCCGTGCAGTCTCAGATGGTCAGAAGTCCCTCTCCAGATCACCTTGTCTTAGTTTCTTAAAATAAGAGGGGTGGGAGGGGACACGATTTGGGTGGCCCCGAACTGTGAGTGAAGGAGGTTGATGGGCTGCTGGGGTGTTTGGTGGAGGTTCCTCAGGTGGTGGGCAGAGGGAGATGGTTTGGAGGACTCTCCCACACCCTCTGTGATGGACAGAAGGGAAGGGGCTGCTCCTAGAACCTTTGCAGAGAGACTGAGGGCCCCTGTCTCGCAGCTCCTGCCCACTCCGGCCCCCACCCACCACCCCACGGNGGGTAATTCAGAGAGAAGGAGCAGTATGTGCAGAGGGGCATTTGAAGCATGCAAGAAAACATGTAGCTTATTATCAGCTGGACCACAGGAAGCAGTGAGAATTTATGATAGGAAAGACTTTGTAGGAATTTCCATGACAGGATAAAGTATTTAAGTGTTATTCATCATGCAGTTGGAAGACGTTAAAATGCTTTCACAGTGAGCAAAAAGATCAGTGTTATCCTGCTGGAAATTAATTAGCAACATTCCAAAGTATTTTGTGAAAGAAAAATCAAATATCTTGCAACACGTGTGCTATGATATAGCACGTTCTTTTCCCCAACTTCATATTTCCTGAAAATCCATTCTTAAATCGAATAAGGATAGATGAGATGACAAGAGCAGGCCTGTAAACATGAAATGAATTCAACTGATTATCAATAGTCAAACAAAAGCAAAAACATAATGTTCAACAAATATTGCAAACACCCTATATTTGTTCATTTGAAAATGTATTTCATTTACTTATTTAAAATGTACATTTGCTGGTATATAATTCTAAGCCAAGAGTAGTTTTGCTTTCTCTCAGAGTATAGAATTTATGATTCCATTGTCCTCTGTCTTCCATTGTTTCTGTTGATATAGCATTTTTCTTCCTTCAGTTCAGTTCAGTCACTCAGTCTTGTCTGACTCTTTGCAACCCCGTGAGTTGCAGCACGCCAGGCCTCCCTGTCCATCATCAACTCCTGGAGTTCACTCAAACTCATGTCCATCGAGTCAGTAATGCAATCCAGCCATCTCATCCTCTGTCATCCCCTTCTCCTCCTGCCCCCAATCCCTCCCAGCATCAGAATCTTTTCCAACGAGTCAACTCTTCGCACGAGGTGGCCAAAGTATTGGAGTTTCAGCTTCAGCATCAGTCCTTCCAAAGAACACCCAGGACTGATCTCCTTTAGAATGGACTGGTTGGATCTCCCTGCAGTCCAAGGGACTCGCAAGAGTCTTCTTCAACACCACAGTTCAAAAGCATCAATTCTTCGGTGCTCAGCTTTCTTAACAGTCCAATTTTCACATCCATACATGACCACTGGAAAAATTGTTGTTAAACATATTTACTTTTTTTAAATTATGATATAATCATGTGAATGTCTAGAGTAGCTTTACAGTATGTTTTAATTCTGACAGTATAAATCCTATTAATTTTGTTCCTCTTAATCTTGTCTAGGATTTTCTAGGCATTTTGTATTTCCCTGGGTTTCCCTTGTAGCTCAGTTGGTAAAGAACCTGCCTGCAGTGCAGGAGACCCAGGTTCGATCCCTGGGTTGAGAAGATCCCCTGGAAAAGGAAATAGCAATCCACTCCAGTATCCTTGCCTGGAAAACTCATGGACAGAGGAACCTGGTGGGCTGCAGTCCTTGGGTTCGCAGAGTGTCAGGCATGATTGAGCGACTAACACTTACTAACTTACTTGTATTTCCCTCTAAATTTTAGAATTAATATTGAAAAGAGAATTTCACATAAAACTATTGAGATTTTTCTTATGCTCTTTTCGTATATCTAAATCAATTTGATAAGAATTAATATTGTGTTATTATGCTGCTGCTGCTAACAAGTGCTCAGTCGTGTCTGACTCTTTGCAATCCGTGGACTCTAGCCTGCCAGGCACCTCTGTTCATGGGATTTTTCCAGGCAAGAATATCTGAGTGGTTGCCATTTCTTCCTCCAGAGGATCTTCCCAACTCAGGGATTGAACCCGTCACTTGCATCTGTGCATTGGCAGGCAGATTCTTTACCACTAGCGCTAATAGGGTCTTCCAATCCATGAACTTATAATATTTCTGCATTTACAAAGGTCTTTGTTTTACTCTGCAGTGTTTCATAGTTTTAAGGATATTAGTGTTCTACAGTTTGTATTAGATAAACATTCTAGAGACCTAGAATATATTAAAAGCACAGGAATCATCCAGTCGCTCAGTCATGACTCCATGAATTGCAGCACGCCAGTACTCTTGCCTGGAAAATCCCAGGGACGGAGGAGCCTGGTGGGCTGCAGTCCATGGGGTTGCTAAGAGTCAGACACGACTGAGTGACTTCACTTTCACTTTAGAGTATAATTTGCACACAGTTTGGTTTTTCAAAAATAATTAAAGTTTTAATTCTTTACCAGTCTTAATTTCATTTCCTTTTTTTTAATTTGCATAGGTGACCTTCAATACAATATATTAAAAATTGAAGACATTGGAAATTATCTTTTCTTTTCAAACTCAGAAGAAAGCTGATTTCTTAAGTAGAATGTCAGTTGCATATTTTTATATCTTTCCAGACTGAAGATGCTCCTATTCTGCATATTTTTAAGATTTACTTTAATCGTCATCTGTGTTTGCTTTATCAATTATTTCAATATTTTATTTAGCGAAAAGATCCTGTTGATTTTTTATTCTCAATATGCTGGATTACTTTGAATAATTTTTGAATGTTAACTAATTTGAATTTTTCTTAGTAAACCCCACATAGTCATGAAATATTTATGGATTGTGTTGCATCATAGTTTATTTGGAAATTTTGTGTTCATGTAAATAGAATATATTGCCTTTACATTTTTTCTCCTGTCAGATGTTTGTTAATGGCTATTTTCTGTATATACTGTGTTCTATCTCTTTTGGTAAACAGCCCATGTGTTCTTGAAAAGAATATGTTGGATGTAGTGTCACTAAAGGACCTTCTTTAGCAATTACCTAGATGATTTGACAGTTGAGCAGATGTGGAGTACTGGTTTTTAGCAAAGTTTAAAGCCTAATTCTTCAATGCTGACACAAAAAGAACATTCTAAAAATTATTGATTTTGGTCCTTAAATGGATGAATCAATCCTCTAAAAAGGAGAAACCTATGTTAATGAAGCCTGGCATGCTGCAGTCCACGGGGTTGCAAAGAGTTAGACACAACTAGATGACTGAATAGTGTTAATGTATATAGCTAAACAAATGTTGAATTCGTCTGCAAATAGATTTGGTGAGGACCATATTATAAACTTTTCTTTTCCTCCTGCATTTCAATTATTTAGACCTGTGTCCTAGCCCAGGCCTAAGTGTTATTGTACAAAAGAAAAAAAATCCCTCTAAGATCAATGGTCGTCTCTAGGAAACAGGTTTCACAATTATGCTCCTTTTGCTTACGTTTCCAGTGAGTCTTTAATTTATAGTACCTTCCTTCTTTTGTGAAAGAATAAATATAGAAGACAAATATCCTTACTAGAAAATAAACTGGGGAATTTGATTTAGTTTGAGAGCCACAAGGACCTGTTGATGGGAATAATCAATAGGAATAGAAAAGTGTTTTATCTGAGGGCCAAACTGAGCATTATGGCCCTTGAGACGCAGATTGAAGAAGCCCTTGAATTGTACTCTGCTGGACTACAAAATAAATGATGTTTATATAGAGGCAAAACTCTCAAAAGTACATGAAATATTTGCCAAAAATTAGGATTGGATGTTGCAAGAAGTAAGGATGCTTCATAAGTAAGAATTGGTCAGAGTCCAAAACGGTTGCATAGTTACAAGGGAGGCCTTGAGGCCATAAGGTTGAAGCTGGCAGCTGCTAGCAAGTATTGTTTGAGAATGACTGGTCACATCCTTGACCTGAAAGTTTAGAAAATCAAGTTCTGAGTAATGCAGAAATGTGTCTAAAACCACATCCATAAAAATCAATCAATCTACCTAGACACCATGGCCTCCCAGCTACATTTTGAATGCCTGAACCACAGTTACTGCATTTTGATTTTCAAATGGTTTTTTTTTTTCTTTAATAGTTAAAAGCAAAGGTACAGTTTATGTGTATAATCACAAAACAGGCCATTCTAGTTAGTTTAAATTAAATAATATATGTCAGTACTACTTCTCCATGCACTGATGTGTGAAAAGTTCTTCTATCAG
This sequence comes from Neotragus pygmaeus, assembly GCA_006410875.1. Classification (NCBI taxonomy): domain Eukaryota; kingdom Metazoa; phylum Chordata; class Mammalia; order Artiodactyla; family Bovidae; genus Neotragus; species Neotragus pygmaeus. Next base: position 23,622 of record SJYV01013744.1, read on the forward strand.
ACCTCCTATTAAATACAGTTCAGCCATGGGCACCCTTAGCCTCTCAGCAACGGACAGACTTTGTTGGCTAAAACATGGTGTAAAGGGGAGCTGACAAGTGCTATCTTTGAGAAAGCGACTCCCAAGAATAGAAATAGCACCGATATTAGACAGGCATGTTGTATTTCTTCACCAATGCTACAGCAGGGCTTTGTAACCAACACTCCTAGCTCAGTAATTTCAAACAGCACATGCTTTTCTCTATTTCCAGCATATGTGTTAGGAGGGTGGCTCTGTTTAGGCTACTGGCCGACTTGGCTGGGCTTCAGGCTGCAATAGGTTTTAGGTTTGTTCCTTGGTCTCTGTGGGCTTCCCTGGTAGCTCAGATGGTGAAGAATCTGACTGAAATGCAGGAGACCTGGGCTCTATCCCTGGGTCAGGAAATTTCCCTGGAGAAGGGAATGGCTACCCACTCCAGTATTCTTGCCTGGAAAACCCCATGGACAGGAGCTTGGTGGACTATAGCCCATGGGGTTGCAAAGAGTCAGACGTGGCTAAGTGACTAACACTTCCAACACTTGCTCCATCTCTGCATTCTCTTTGTACCAGCACCTAGCTAAACATACTTTTCTTATGACAGATCACTGAAGCACAGAATGGAATAAAGTAATGCTACTTAAAGCCCTGACCTCAAAACTGGCCTGATAATTCTGCCCGTATTTTCTTGCCCAAAGCAAGTCACGTGAATACAGACAAATCAGAAGGACTGAAAAGTGTGTAAAATAGAGCATACTGTCACTCAGCTGGTAAAGAATCTGCCTGCAATGCAAGAGACCTGGGTTTCATCCCTGGGTTTCATCCCTGGGTTAGGAAGATCCCCTGGAGAAGGGAACAGCTACCCACTCCAGTATTCTGGCCTGGAGAATTCCATGGACTATACAGCCCATAGGGTTGCAAAGCACTGTACACTAATGAGCAACTTTCACTTTCTGAGCATTAGAAACTCACATGCAAAGTATGAATATACAATTCCAGTATAGGGAGAGAATAGAAAACTGAGGAGAATACCCCCCCGACACACACACAAGCGTTCAAATCTAGGAATCAGACAACAAGATATACCTCTTCAGTAGTGAAATCAGGAAAAAGTTAGTAAAAGGTTTAGGGTTAGAAATGTATCTCTATTCACAGAATAAAAATACCAATAATGGGAAGAAAATTTTTCCTTTAGAAACTAGTACATAATTATTGCTGTACTGGGTGAAGGTGTAATACAATCAGCACAAAAACAAGTTTGATTTACATACGGTCTTTTCAGAGAGTCAGGAAGTGTTATTTCTTCTTAACTGGAAATGAGAGACAACAATCATTTTATGTGTCAAAGATCACATGCATTGCAGTTTCTACAGGCCTCATTCCTTGACAGCATAAAGCAATTTAGAGGAATTGGAACAAAGATTCTTTTAACTCCCATTGTTCTACTTGAAGTCATTACGTCACAGAGTTTGCTCCAAAATTTATCTTAGGACTAAGGCCTTTTATATAATTTGGACTTCTAACAAGAAAATACAATTCCAAGATTCACTGTGCGAGTGAACTGATTGTCTCATTTTTGGAAACTGCTTGTTTTGCTATAATGCAGGATAATTTAACTGGACAAAATAGTGGTAAGTACATTGTCAGATTATCAGCTCAGACACTTTTCAGGGACGATAGCTTTGGAAAAAAAACTTAAAAGAGGCTAAGAAGGGGAAAAATAAATATAGAAACACATTAAGTTTTTTCTTAAGTGCCTTTTGGGAGCATAATTTAAAATAACTCCTGGAATGAATAATACTTTAAACTTATCTAAATAGAAGCAGAACAAAGAGCATATTCCTGATTTAGAATCTTTGTTCATTTATCTGCTTTAAAATTTTACAAAGTTACTTTGCCTTCAAAAACCTACATAAAACTAATTGACTTCCTGTAGCACCATTCACAAAAACTTCACAAAGTAAGCAAAAATAGGTGATTGTGATTGATGAAGGTTAAATTTTGCCTGTAGCAACAGAAATCTTTGTTTTTAATATAGATTTTTACTGAAACTTTTTAAAGATTATAAGCTATTTTTATGAAGTTGTCCATATTCATTCAATATTGATAATATTTTAAAGCTAATAGATTTCATCAGCAACAAAACATCACTTGCTCTTTTAACAGATTAACATTGACATTACTTCTTTTAAAAGATTCAGGATAGGTTATAAGACATTCAGTCCAGCTCTGTGTAAGATAAGTATTACATATATCACAGCCATGTATAGTATATGCTTATATTATACAATATATATGTATGATATGTATGTATTATACAGTGTCTATAATAACAAAATATTATAGTTCATATAAATAATACATTATTAAAATATACTGTGAAAATTAAACTTTAAAACTAATGTTTCATGAGAAAAATACCCCAGAATTTGATTGCCACCAGATGAGGAAATTAAGAAAATGGAAATAAGGAAACTTCTGGCATAAGAAAATGAGTTCTATACATTGATAGAGGTGTAGGTTACATGGATGATTGTCACTTGTCTGAACTATCAAATTTAAATATACAAATAAACATAATAAAATTGTTTTCCATAGTAATATGAGTGTTTCTAAAACATTTTCTGTGAGCTCCAGACTTGAGGAAAAATAGTAATCTCATTGACTTTCTTTTTTCACAGATGAAGCAGGGTGTTATAAACATGAAAAGAGGACAGGCTAGAATGCCCACTCAGTGCAGATTGAAATGGAATTTTCAGTGCTAGTATAAATTAAAGAGTATAAGTACAGATTAGTACATAAAACTTCATATGTACATACATCTTATATATATTTGTATATATAAAAATCTATATGTAGTTTTATATATTTGTATATATGTATGAGGGGCTTCCCTGGTGGTACTAGTGGTAAAGAACCCACCTGCCAATGCAGGAGACATAAGAGATGTAGATTTGATCCCTGAGTCAAGAAGATCCCTGGAGAAAAGAAGGGTTTGGTGACCCACTCCAGTATGCTTGTTTGGAGAATCCCTATGGACAGAGGAGCCTGCCAGGCTACATTCCATAGGGTCTCATATATATGAACCTAAAATTCATACACAATTGTATGTATATGTGTACTAAATATGTACATTTGTACTTCTTTCTAGTTCTGTTTTCTGGAAACACCCAGAAGAAATGACACACCAATGTCAATGAGCACACATAACATCCATATCTTAGTTTATAGACAAATTAATACTTTTCTCTGAAGCAGTTTGATTGTTTGTAGTAAAATTGAACAGAGTAGAGATAATTCCCATATATCTCTTCATCTTTCTCCCCTCAGTTTCCCATTATCATCTTGTATTAGGATGAAATTTTGTTGGGTTGATGAACTAACACTAATACATTATTATTAGCTAAAATTCACATTTTACATCAAAGTTTGTTGTTTGTATTATACACTCTACACGTTTTGATGAATGAATAATGACCTAGATCCAGCATTACAATAATTTCACTGCCCTTCTCTACCAATTTATTCTTTTTTCTCTCCACACCTACTTTGGCATTCTGGAGATCACTGATCCTTTTACTGTGTCCACGGTTTTGCCTTTTACAGAGTGTCAGATAGTTGGAGTCAAGTAATATGCCTTTTTAGATTGGCTTCTTTGGTTAGCAATATGCAGTTAGCATTCCTCCATCTCTTTTCACAGCTTGAGAACATGTTTTTTTTTTTTATTATTGAATGGTATAGTATTTAATGGATTTACCACTGTTTATCCATTCACTGAAGAACACTTTGGTTAATTCCAAATTTTGGCAAGCTTGCATATAATTGCTATAAACATTATTGTGAAGTTTTCACATAGGCAAAAGTTTTGAGCTGATTTGGATAAATGCCTTGGAGCACTGTTGTTAGATTTTCTGGTAAGACTACATTTAGCTATACAGGAGATTCAGGTTCAATCCCAGGTTTAGCTGTGTAAGAAACTGCCAAACTGTCTTCCAAAGTGGCTGTTCCATTTTGCATTCCCGTACCAATACATAAGAATTCCTGCTGCTCCATATCCTCACCAGCATTTAGTGTTGTCTGTGGTTTAGACTTCAGCCTTTGTAATAGGCGTGTAATGACATCTCTTTGCTGTTACCGTTTTCAATTTTCTAAAGACATATGTTGACAATGTTTTCATATATTTATTTACCATTTGTATATTTTCTTTGATATTTGTTCAGATATTTTCCCTCTTGTTGATAGTTTCATTTGTTTTCTTGTTGAGTTTTTAAGAGTTCTTAATATATTTTAGATAATCATTTATCAGATAAATATTTTGCAATTTCTTCCTACATGATTTGTATATTTATTCCCTTAATAGTGTCTTTCACAGAGAAGTTTTTAATGTTAATGACTTCCAACTTACTTCTTTTTCCCTTTCATAGATTGTGCCTTTGGTAGGGTTAAAAAAAAAAAAAGAAGTCAATGCCAAACTCTAGACACCCTAGATTTTCTCCTGTGTTATCTTCTAGGAACTCTATGGTTTTGCATTATACATATAGGTCTATAATCAATTTGTAGTTCCTATATAAAATTATTAAGTTTTTAAATTATTTTTACAGGTGTATGTCTAGTATTTACAGCACATTTGTACAAAAAGTGTTCTCATCCATTGAATACCTTTTCTCCTTTGTGAAAGATCAGTTGGCTATATGTATATAGGTCTATTTCTGGCCTCTCTATTCTATTTCATTGATTTAGTTGTCTATTCTTTTGCCCATATCATCTTACTTTTTTTCTTTTTAAAAGAAAAATACCACGTAAATCAACTACTTATTTGAGCACAGTTGATTTACAATGTTGTGTTAGTTTGAGATGTACAGACAGTACATATTACTTTGATTACTGTAGCTTTGTACTTACTCTTGAAACCACATACTGTTAGTCCTATGAATTTGTCCTCACTTGAGGTTGTGTTAGCTATTCCTTTTCTTTTCCATATGTAGTTTAGAATGTAGTACAGTTTGTTAATATCCAAATAATATTGGGGTTTTGATTTAGATTTCATTGACTCTATGATGAACTGACATCTTGACAGTATTGAGTCTTCCAATACATACATATGTAATCTTCACTTAAAGAAAGCTTCTTTGATGTCTTTTATCAGAGATTTTTTTTTTAAGATTTTTTGATGTTGACCATTTGTAAAGTCCTTGTTAAATTTGTTACAATATTGTTTTTGCTGTTTATGTTTTGGTTTTTGGCCACAAGGTATATGTGCTCTTAGCTCCACAACCAGGGATTCTAGCCATACCTTCTGCATTGGAAGGTGGAAAAACAAATTTCAAAAAGCCTAACCATTGGACTACCAGGGAAGTTCCTTACCCGAGATTTATTGTTTTCTTTATATATAAAATTTGCTTATTAGGTTTATGCTTAAAGTTTTTGCTGTTAAATATTATCATGTTTAATTTTTTTTAATTTTATTTTTATTTTATTTTACTTTACAAAACTGTATTGGTTTTGCCATACATTGACATGAATCTGCCACGGGTGTATACGAGCTCCCAATCCTGAACCCTCCTCCCACCTCCCACCCTATATCTTCTCTCTGGATCATCCCTGTGCACCAGCACCAAGCATTCTGTATCCTGTATAAAACATAGACTAGCACTTCATTTCTTACATGATAGTATACATGTTTCAATGCCATTCTCCCAAATCATCCCCCCCTCGCCCTCTCCCTCAGAATCCAAAAGTCCGTTCTATACATCTGTGTCTCTTTTGCTGTCTCACATACAGGGTCATCATTACTATCTTTCTAAATTCCATATATATGTGTCAGTATACTGTATTGGTGTTTTTCTTTCTGGCTTACTTCACTCTGTATAATCGGCTCCAGTTTCATCCATCTCATTAGAACTGATTCAAATGTATTCTTTTTAATGGCTGAGTAATACTCCATTGTGTATATGTACCACTGCTTGCTTATCCATTCATCTGCTGATGGACATCTAGGTTGTTTCCATGTCCTGGCTATTATAAACAGTGCTGTAATGAACATTGGGGTACATGTGTCTCTTTCAATTCTGGTTTCCTCGGTGTGTATGCACAGCAGTGGGATTGCTGGCTATGCTGAATGAATATTATTTTTAAATTATTGGTTGCTTTTGTTGTTGAATATAAGATTTTTATTAGCTTAAGGAAAAGTAACTAGCAATATTCTGTGTACAAGTCATTTCATTTATCCTCATAAAGTAATAGCAGCTTTAATTCTAACTATATTGCTGGAAAGGAGTACCATAGATAAATCTTGAACCAAAAAATCATTTTTGGAAGATGTCATACAAATTTAATAACTTTATTCTGTCAGGTATTTGATTTAATTTTATTTGCAATAATTTTATCTTGGAGGATACAGGAGAGAGTTACACAGGTGAAGGCTAGACATTTTGTAGGTCTTTTATTGTTTTTTTTTTTTTTGTAGCTGTGGTAAATGTTAGATATATCTTCTTAAATATTACCACCCCTACAATTATAGCAGCAATAATAAATAACTGGATTTTCTCTGAGAATTGTCAGATGCTGGTCTTAACCTAATTTCCATATCTACATAACCTGTGTAAGCATTGAATCAGGGGTGTTGCTGATCTTCTAGGTCACATACTCTATAGATCAAGATTTGCAATCCTCTTTCTCTGATATTGTTCTGATATTATTCAAAGACAAAATTAATTTGTCAATAACTCAGAAATTAGTAATTTTCTTAGGGGATTGTGGTTTTACTGGAAATATTCAAGAAGTGATTAATGAACTGTGACAATAACAGATTTAGCTATTTATTTATTTATTTTTATCCACTTATGATTCTGGTAGTGTGGTTGAGGATATACAGGTTTTTCCCATTTCAGAAAATTCTGTCTTGCAGATGAAGTGGGACAAAAGTGAGAACCAAGAAGAAAGAAACATCCAGTGTGAGACTTAGGGTATTGTAGGAAGGAGGGAAAATTCTTACAGATTTTCTCTTTTCTACCCTTGCCATTTGAGTGATAAGTTTTGCAGAGTCAGACTTTTGGAGAGTCACAGCTAAGATGATGCCCAACAGAATGGACAAAACTAATGATGTTTAGGCCAGATTGTTGTTTAGACCTTGTGAGAAAAGAGTCAATGGATGGTGGTGTTAAGATCTTTTTTTTTTTTTTTTTT